>JAVSCE010014193.1:0-49181 GCA_032199065.1 Smutsia gigantea
CATATTTGTTTTAGCTTTATAACTCAGTTCTGTAGCTTAAAGAGAAGTACACTGGGATAGAGCCATCATAACTGTTCGCAGAATTTTGGCCAGTGGAATGGCTGGTTTCAAGGCCAAGGTTTTGTGGACTGTTCTTATGGCTCCATCCCAGTCTCATTAGCTGTAATGGAAGCCATGTGTTTTTCACTTTCTTTATATTCTGTCCATTTCCTACTTGTTGCTCTTAAATTACCCAAGCTTACATTCTTTTGTTGTTCTATTAAAAGCACAAATGGCAGAAAATAATTTGAAAACGTTAATAGAAAAACAAGCTGCCTTAATATACTGAAAAAAATCATCATTTCAAATTTGAGAAACCAGGTCAGGTATTAACTTGTGCTGAAGATGCCACATTAAGATAATTCAGTAGCTTTTGTAAAAGACTTATACCTGTACTGAAACATATACAAGGTTTAATGAAATTCCTGCCGTAGAGTATTGACTGTGGCATTTCAATTTTGTATCATACAATTATATAGATTCTAAATGTCTATAAGGACAAAGTTGTAAACACAACTAACATTTCTGTTCCTAGATAATTTAATCAGGATTTGCATGTGAGCAGAAAATGTAGAATAGTAAATGTTTATTCCTTCTGGAAAAAAATCATTGTGTAGTAAATATTTTAGGAAAACAAATCTATGCTTATAAAAACTAAAGTTTCCTTAAAATGTGTCTGAATGTATTGCTCAACTTTAATATAGTGTATGGTAGAAAAAATCATTTCTTGATAGTTATATTGAACAGTTTTGACAAAAACAATGACAGGTAAAACAAATGAAGTTTACAGTATTTTCAAGATACTCAGTGATTTGGTGAATTCTTGTATTTTAACAAGCAAATGTGTTTTATGATATTGTTCCCTATGTTCTGAATTACAATGTGTTGAACCTACATCAGAGCAACCAAGCAAGTGTAAAAATCTCTGAGTTGTTTCCCCAAAGTCAAACACAAATAAAAAATTAGATGGGACAGTAGCCACCAACTTGGCACCCCCTCTTTCCAACTGATCATTTGTTTCATTCCTGAGTAGATATAACCTTAATCTGCTTTAGGCATTATATTAAAACTTCATCAGTCTGTCCTATTTCTGAGCCAAATCCTCCACCTTCCCTTTGAGATCTCATCTAGAATAGCTTGCCTTGTCGTATTAGATTTCAGAAATTACTTAAAGCTAAATCAGGAATAGTATCATTGGTAAGTAAAGTTTCATAGATCTGGATAGGAGATAGCTGCATCAAATGTGAATGAATCTAAAATCCTTGGACATGTTAAGTAGTTCTCTATTTCAGTGGAACAGCAAGAATTCACTGTTTCTTTTGAGCCTGTTATCTCAAGCTTAAGATTCCCACTTTTTTTCCCCCTGTTGCTCACTTTTGACCCATGTGTAAGAGAATAAAGTTACATGCCATGAAGTTGCCAGAGGAGAAACAAGATTGGTGGAATCTGAGGTCAGCAACTCTGCTAGGGGACGTCAGTTGAGGTCTTTCCATGTGCAGGGTCTACCAACTGTCAAGATACAGGAGACCAGGATAGACCTTTGGATGTCTTCAGATATAGAATTGAAATTCCAAATTTGAGCATTCATGTGTGGGTCACCCAATAGTGATGCTATGCATATGTAGGACAGTTTTATTTTCAACTCTTTCCATATCAATTATTTGAAGGCCTTTGGAATAGGAATATTTTTCTTCCATTAACTCAAGCACCTGAAAGAGGTATGAAACTCATAGCTCTGACTTCTTATATAATTTATGGTAAAAATAGTAATTTGGAAAAAGAGATGGCTAAACAAATGTGTATGGACACATACATCCTCACATACAAATGCTTTGATGCTGGAGGCTTGCTCATTGAAATCAGAAAGACATAGTGTGTTTGCTGCTATATCAACCTACATTTGACCATGATTCTGTTAACCCTTCTCTCTCTTTTTGAATTTGTTGTGGGAGTTATTTAAAGAGACAGAAACACATGTCAAAATAAAAACCAGACAGATTCTACTATGTGTGTGAATGTGTTTGAAAGCATGCACAAAATGCTCCTACTTTTTAACTAGCTTCTCCAGAAGATATTAAAACTATAAACACTAAAACATGACTATCAAGAGCTTCAAAACCTCAGAACTCTATGCATTTCAGATAAAATATGAAACAGTGTTATAAAAATGTAACTGGTTTCCATTAAGATAGTTCTAAAAAGTGCATCAAGGAAAGATACATAGTGATACGGGTTATTGTTATTCTGACCTTAGACTTTATTGAAACTCAACCTTTGATTTCATGATAAATAAGATAAAAAAAAATCCCGTGATATCAGATATGTATCTCATTCTGAATCCTTCCAAAATGTTATATATTGAGATTAAAAATCCTGAAAGTTGATGGAAATAATAAAATGCAAATATTTTGACCAAAGCTAATTATTTTGCAAGGACCGAGATATTTAATTCAAGTTCTTGTTTTTAAGAGTGATACAGAGACATCTATATGGATGGTGGAGAACTTAACAACAAAACCTTGTTAACTAGAATACTGAGAATTTTATGTTCAGGGCTGATACCTTTTTAATAAATTAAATGAAAATATGGAATATACTCATATATGACAGGTGCACACCATATGACTCACTAGTACTATTTGTCTTTTAATGTTTATTTATTGAGTATCTCTTCTGTGGCAGATACTATAGTAGGCACTACTAATTATGTGGATATTATAACAGACACAATCATGACCTCATGGGCTTACATTTGAATTTGGTGCTAAAAAACTTTGTGCTCTTTCATCGAACTATAGGGTGAATTTTGTCTTTAATGTTTACTGACTAGGTGATGTTGAATTTGAATAACTTATGAGAAACATAGGGGTTAGATAGGATTTAAACTTGGTGGTGCTGGGAAATGCAATCAAGCTTATCTGATCCTTAAGTTAATAATTTTTACATTACTCTATATTAGGTAAAAGTATATAGAAGTGAATTGAAGCTACAAAGTGTTATATAAACAACAACTTTATAAATTGTTATTCAATTTGATTTAATATTCCTTGATAAACTTATTTATATAATCAATATAATTATATAATCCTATATAAAATATAATTATATAATCAAAACTTATTTATATATTTATTGAACACCTAGTATTTGGCAAGCATAGTTTGAAATCTCAGGGATATTGTCAAGAACAAGAAAATAGGGTCCCACTTCTCAGGGTGCTCAAATTCTAGTGTGGAAATATAGACCATAAACAAAAAATATATACATGGGAAAATATCAAGTAGTGATAATCACTGTCGTGAAAATGAGCTGGGTAACTAGACTAGATGGTCAGGAAGTCTTTCCTGAATGGATCTAAATGAGTAAAAGAGCCAGTCACGCCAGGATGTGGGAAAGAATGTTTGAGACGGAGGAAAAAGCTAGTGCAAAGGCCCTGAGACTGGAATGAGCTTGGCAGTTCAGGGATCTGAGAGAAGTCAAATGTGACTTGAGCAGTAGTAGCTCTCAAAGTGTGATTGACTACCAGACCAGCAACCTCTGCATCCAATTAGTTCATAGTTTCATGTTCTTTTTTTTCTTTTGTTGTTGAAGTATAGTTGATATGTTATATTGGTTTCAAGTATCCAACACAGTGATTCAACAGTTACACACATTATTAAATCCTCATTGCAACTTGCGCAGTTACTATCTGTCAAAACAGGAAGATGTTACAGAATCATTGGCTATATTCTCTGTGCTGCACTTCCATCTCCATGACCAATTTATATTATGATTGAGATTTTGTACATCTTTATCCCACTCATCCACCCACCCACCCCCATCCCAACCTCTGCCATGGTAAGCACCAATCACTTCTCAGTGTCTGAGTCTACTGCTGTTCTGTTCATTTTGTTTTGTTTAAGTGAAATCATATGGTATTTGTCTTTTTCCACCTGGCTTATTTCACTTAGCATAATACCCTCTAGGTCCTTCCATGTTGTCACAAATGGCAGGATTTCTTTCTTCCTTATGGCTGAATAATATTCCATTGTGTATATATACCACAGAGAGAAAAGGGAACCCTCCTACACATTGGTGGGAATATAAATTGGTGCAGCCACTATGGAAAGCAGTAGTGTGCTTCCTACAAAACATAAAAATAGAAATACCATACAACACAGTAGCACTGCTTCTAGGAATTCATCCAAAGAAAACAAAATGTCTGATTCAAAATAATATAGGCACTCATATGTTTATTACTGCATTATTTACAATAGCCAAGATATGGAAGCAACCATAGTATCATATTCTTGTTAATGTTCTTCTTTTTGGAAATTATACTGTGATTAAGTAAGACCTTAGCATTTGGGGAAATTGGATGAAGAGTATGTAGCAAGATGTCTTTGCCCTATATTTGCAGTTGATCTGGTAAGTCTGAAAATATTTGCAAGTAAAAGTCTACAAGAGTAACTAGAGCAACTATTACAGCAAAATGAAGGGTTTTAAGCAATGCAGTGAGTGAATGCTGGGATCTAGTTTGTATTTAAAGAAAAATGTCTGTGCTATGGTGTGGAAAATGGGTTAGAGAACTATGTGCGTGCAATGACCAATGGAGGGGCTGTTGCCATTTTCCAGGAAAGACACGGAATGGCTGGTCTGGCATGATGGTGGTGATGGTAAGAGCTGTGGGCAAATCTGAGACAGTAGGCTTTGAAGTTCTAATTGACAAGGTTTACTGATGGATTGGTTGAGAAGGAGTGACAGAAATAAATCAAGGATGACGTGATTTCAGGCCTGGCCATTGGATTGATGCCAGTGATTTTTATTGAAAAGGCAAAGGAAGTAGGATGTTGACAAGTAATAACACGATTAATTTTATAAATTATTAAAGTAAATCTAAGTAGACAATTTGTAATATTTTTATGAGTATTTGTGATTAGTAGCTTTGGTGACAAAGGTAGCTTGGTGAATACCATATTGGCTATAAATAAATTAACTCACTTGGATATTCTCATATTTATCCTGAGATTTTTAATTGAATGCATTTAAAAAAAATGAAATTGTAAAATATATTAAAGAAAATAATGGTGCCAAAGATATTCTTAATTTGCCCTTACATCTGTATGTAATTTTGTCATTTTATTAAATATTTGTGGAGTGGGTGCTTTGTACCAGGCATTGTTCTGATCACTGGGGATGTAATACTGAACAAAACAGACTGACGTTTCTGCTCTGCTGGAGTTTACAATCTAGTATATTCAAGTAGAGGTGAACAAGAAAATTTAAGAATTATTTTAATGTATGTTATGTGGGTAAAATATTTTAGACAACAAGCAAAATAACTATTAAGTCAGATGATATGGGGACACAAATAAGGTAGAGAAAGAAGATTGGTAATGTAAGGGGAAGAAGGCATCTGCAGTGGATTTTATTTTAAAATAACATTATTAGGAAAGACCCTTTAGATTAGGAGTTGAAGAAGAGATCTATGAGGATAATGGTTGAAAGAGCATTCCAGGCAGAAGGAAGAGTAAATGCAAAGTTCCTTTGGTGGTGGGCACAGTGAGCAATAGTCAGAGAAGTGGGGGAAATAAACAGATACAGAGACTTTGCATGTATCGCTATGAGGACTTTGCTTTTTACTCTGAATGAGATGAAAGATTTTGGGCAGAAGATGATGACATGGTTTGACTGACTTAAAAGTATCATTCTAGGCCAGAGGGACTCACAGGCTGAAAGTAGACCAGCTAGTTACAAAACTGTTCCAGTAACTCAGGTAAGAGACAATATTAACTAAACTGAGATTGTATTAGTGGAGGATAGTGAGAAATGGTTGGGTTCTGGTTATATTTTGAAGACAGAGCTAATAAGATTTGCGGATGTATTGGACATAGGGTGTAAAAGAAAGAGAGGTTTCAAAGATGCCCTTACAATTGATCTGAGTGACTGGAAGGAGGCATTACCATTTATTGGTATACAGAAGATGACAGTAAGAGTAGGCCTGGATTGTGGGCATGGTCATAAAGTCATTTTGTATCTGGTATGTTTGCTATGACCATTAGGCTTTGAAGTGGAGATGCCAGAGGGCAGTAGACTATATTGAAATTAAAGGTCAAGCAAGAGGACCAAACTTCTGAGTAGCAAAGATTGTTGCATTAAATTAGCACTAATATTTTTAGTAGATTTTGGTTTTGTTGTTAAGAAGTTAATATATAAGTCTTGTTAGGCTTAAATGCATTGAAGATGTTCTCAATTCTTAGAAGAATTTGATTCAGAATAATTTTATTTTAGTAAAGTATCTGGAAGAGCAAACTCAGCTTAATTACACTATCATTACTGAAAGAATGGGGACATAAGCATGTAGTAAATTTAACTATAATGTTACTCTTTCAGGAGAATGATCATCAATAGGGGTTTTTTTTTCTTAAAGCAAATTGTATGTCTTTAGCAGCATATATATATATATATTTTTATAATTTATTTTGGTATCATTAATCTACAGTTACATGTGCAATATTATGGTTATTAAACTACCCCTTCATCAGGTCCGCCCCCACCAACCCCATTACAGTCACTGTCCATCAGCATAGTGAGATGCTATAGAATCACTACTTGTCTTCTCTGAGTTGTACTGCCCTCCCCGTGCTCCCCCAACATTACATCTGCTAATCGTAATGCCCCTTTTTCCCCCTTGTCCCTCCCTTCCCACCCGTCTTCCCCAGTCCCTTTCCCTTTGGTAACTGTTAGTCCATTCTTGGGTTCTGTGAGTCTGCTGCTGTTTTGTTCCTTCAGTTCTTTTCTTTGTTCTTATACTCTACATATGACTGAAATCATTTGATACTTCTCTTTTTTGGCTTGGCTTATTTCACTGAGCATAATACCCTCTAGCTCCATCCATGTTGTTGCAAATGGTAGGATTTGTTTTCTTCTTATGGCTGAATAATATTCCATTGTGTATATGTACCACCTCTTCTTTATCCATCTACTGATGGACACTTAGGTTGCTTCCATTTCTTGGCTATTGTAAATAGTGCTGCAATAAACATAGGGGTGCATCTGTCTTTTCAAATTGGGCTGCTGCATTCTTAGGGTAAATTCCTAGGAGTGGAATTCCTGGGTCAAATGGTATTTCTATTTTGAGTTTTTTTGAGGAACCTCCATACTGCTTTCCACAATGGTTGAACTAATTTGCATTCCCACCAGCAGTGTAGGAGGGTTCCCTTTTTCTCCACATCCTCGCCAACATTTGTTGTTGTTTGTGTTTTGGATGTTGGCCATCCTCACTGGTGTGAGGTGATATCTCATTGTGGTTTTAATCTGCATTTCTCTGATGATTAGCGATGTGGAGCATCTTTTCATGTGCCTGTTGTCCATCTGAATTTCTTCTTTGGAGAAGTGTCTATTCATGTCCTCTGCCCATTCCTTAATTGGATTATTTGCTTTTTGTTTGTTGAGGTGCATGAGTTCTTTATATATTTTGGATGTCAAACCCTTATCAGATATGTCATTTATGAATATATTCTCCCATACTGTAGGATGTCTTTTTGTTCTACTGATGGTGTCCTTTGCTGTACAGAAGCTTTTCAGCTTGATATAGTCCCACTTGTTCATTTTTGCTTTTGTTTCCCTTGCCCGGGGAGATATCTTCATGAAGAAGCCGTTCATGTTTATGTCCAAGAGATTTTTGCCTTTGTTTTTTTCTAAGAGTTGTATGGTTTAATGACTTACATTCAGGTCTTTGATCCATTTTGAGTTTACTTTTGTGTATGGGGTTAGACAGTAGTCCAGTTTCATTCTTTTACATGTAGCTGTCCAGTTTTTCCAACACCAGCTAGCAGCATATATTTTTAATAGAATGTAGAAGACTAAACATAAGATCATTTCTACTTCATGTTATTATGCATTGGGAAAAGGAAATTCATGAAGCTGTGTCATGTTAGCTTGGGGTTATCTTTGGAGCCTTTGGAAATAATCTACTAAAACCTGTGAATGGTATATAAGAACTAAATTCTGCATGTGAATCTGGGTTGAAATAGCCATGGAGCCATTGTGTGCCCTTTGTTTTCCTATGGAGGAAATAATGCATGGAGGCAATAACACTAGCTATTATATATTTATATTAATTTGTTTGAAAATAAAAATGATGTATACCTATACATGTGAAAATATTTCAACTCAGCAATGAAAATATACTTTATATAAAGGAAGCCTGTTATTTTTCTTATCTTTGTCATCCTCTTTTCATCAGGAAATATTGTTAATTTTTTGCAAATACAGAGGCTTAGACATTTAAGTAAAGTTTGGGGAGAAGGATGATATGACTAACCCACTCTTGAACAGGAATTTATTACTTTTTTGATTTTTTAATTGAAGTATAATTCATATACTGTATTATATTGGTTTCAAGTATACAACATAGTGATTTATCAGTTAGCAACATTATTAAATGCTCACCCCATCTAGTATAGTTACTGTGAACATAGAAAGATGTTACAGAGGTACTGACTGCATTCTCTATGTGGTACTTTCATCCCCATGACTAATTTATATCATGATGGAGATTTTGTGCCTCTTTATCCCCTTCACCTGTTTCACCCACCCATCCCAACTCCTCCCCCATGGTAACCACTAGTCATGTCTCAGTGTTGATGAGTCTTTTTCTGTTTTGTTAATTTTGTTTTGTTTTTAGAGTCCACATATAAGTGAAATCATAAAGTATTTGTCTTTCTCTGCCTGGCTTATTTCACTTAGCATAATACCTTCTAAGTCCATCCATGTTGTCATAGATGGCAGGATTTCTTTCTTCTTTATGGCTGAATAATATTCCATTGTGTATGTGTGTCTGCATATATATATATATCTTCTTTATCCATTCATCTATCGACAGACACTTTGGCTGCTTTTAAATTGGTGAAGCCACTATAGAAAACAGTGTGGAGGTTCTTCAAAAAACTAAAAATAGAAATACCATATTACTCAGTCCTTCCACTTCTAGGAATTTACCTGATGTAAACAAAATCTCTGATTCAAAAAGATGTATGCACTCTTATGTTTATTGTTGCATTATTTACAATAGGAATAAATTTTAAGAGCACCTATATATTTACTTGGAAAGAAGAGGTAGAAGAAAAGGTGGGAAATTAGGTGAGATTACTTTCATAGAGATTGCTTGGCACTGATCAAATGATGAAGAGTTTCTTGTCTCAGGTTTTCACTTAGGATCCGTGAAATAATATTCATATTTGACAAGTAATGGTTGTGAGGCTCTCCTTCTAGAACATTTCAGTATCAAGCAAATGATTCTACTACTATCAGTCCTTGTAATGTACCTGGCAATTTCTTGTTTTTCTACCTTGATCTTCCTTTCTCTTCCCAGATCAATAGTATGGAAAGTGTGTAGTGGCAAAAAAGAAAAAGAGACAGACAGACAGACAGACAGACTGTGAACTAGAGGAGATATCAATATAGCGGATGTGTCCCCCCAGATCTTCCTTTTTGTTGACATGAAGTCCCATACAACATCTATCAACTTCTACTAACCAGAAAAAGGCTTCTTCTCTTTTTAAAAAGAATATCTTTATTGGAATATAATTCATATACTAAATAATTCACCCGTTTAAAATATAAAATTCAGTGGTGTTTATACATTCACAGAGTTGCACAACCATAACCACAATCAATTTTAGGATATTTTAATCATCCCCAAAAGAAACTCCGTAGCCATTAGCAGTCACTCCCCATTTCTCCTGAAACAGTCACTCTCCCTGCCTCAGCCCTAGGCAAGCACAAATCTACTTTCCATTTCTATGGATATGCCTATTCTGAACATTAGTATAAATGGAATCATATAATATGTTGTCCTTTGTGACTGGTTTCTTTCACTTAATATAATGTTTTTAAGATTCATCCATTCTGAAGCATGTATCGGTACTTCATTTATTTTTCCTGCCAAATAATAGTCCATTGTATGGATATACCACATTTGTCTATTCATCAGTTGATATTCTGTTAGGTTGTTTCCACTTTGGGCTATTATGAATAATGTTGCTGTGAACATTTTTGGACAAGTGTTTGTTTGGACATATATATCTTTGATTCTCTTGGCTATATTCCTAGGAGTGGAATTGCTGGGTCATATGATAACTCTATGCTTAACCTTTTGAGGAACTGCGAGACTTTTATTTTTACCAAAGTGGCTGTGCAATTTTATATTCTAAACAAGTGTATTATGGTTCTGATTTCTCGATATCCTCACCAGCTGTTGTTATTTGTCTTTTTTGTGTGGTAAAATACACATAGCATAAAATTTACCATTTTAACCACTTTTAAAATGTACAATTCAGTAGTATTAAGTACAGATATTGTGCAACCATCACCATTATCTAGTTCCGGAAGTTTTCCATTGTTTCATTATAGCTGGCATAAGTGGTGCAAAGTGGTATGTCATTGAGGTTTTGATTTTAATTTCCTTGAATGGTAATGGTTTTGAATATCTTTTCATGTGATTATTGGCCATTTATATATATTCCTTGGAGAAATGTTCTATTGAAATGTCACCCATTTTTAAACTGGGTTGTCTTTTCATTTATTGAGTGAGTTATAATAGTGAAAAGATTCATCATTAAGTTAACCGTGAACATATTACATGAAAAACTCAACCACCCATGCTGTCAGATTCAATATATATGCCAGTGGTCCTGTATATAGGGCATTGCACATAGGACATCTCATGCCATCAGAACATTTAGGTTGGGTGCCTATATGTTGAGGATAGAGTGGGAGAAATTGTGCAAAACAGCAAACCCTTTCACACCCTTCTCTTTGAGAACTTCTATCTGAAAAACACACATGAAGAAATATGTTCAAGGACAGACACATTTGTGGTGTAACATTAATTTATAGGGTATGAATTTCTTATGAACTACCACAGAGTGCTTTGAAAAGGATCTTTCTTAAATCATAATCTTGAGGAAAGTATTAGATAAAAAGGTATTTATTAGTCCACATTTGCTGACATGGATGTGCTTATTAGTAAGATGTCTCTAATAGTGCATACATTGATGACCTTTGGTTTATAGTTTTTCAGAGCTGAATGGAACTTCCTGTTTCCACAGCTTAAATGGAATGTGTTTCAAGATGAGACCTAGGATATTTAACTGAAATTTTGCCTCCTGTTACATTTGTCCTTTATTCTTGTGTGGTTTCAAAAAGGGGAAATAATTTTAATATTGTCATTCTCAATTTATGCAGTATACTAAACAAATGATAATGAGGGGACTCAAGCTAAGGAGTGGGATAGCTCATTTTATCTGCAATGGGTAACTACAGATATGCACAGTTAATATTAAACTCTAAAGGAAGCGGTGGCAAAACCAAGATCTTGGTTACAATCTGCAGTTTCTCAGTCTACTTCTGAAAAAGTTGAATCCCTTGCAAGATCTCAACCCTACCTCACCCCCCAACTTCTCCAACCAGATTTATTCCAGGCAATAGTAAATACACCTGGTATGCAAGGGAAAATACTCATTTAAAGCCAGTTTTGAAGGCGTCTCCAAGACAATGAAAGAAGCCAGATGGTGTTCAGACAATTCTACAAAGTTTATGATTACTTTGGCTAAAGCAGCTGTTCTCCACAGGGCAGATGTTGTCATGGCAGAAAAATCCCCTTTTCCCTCAGTGCAGCTGGGCTTGTCCAAGGGAGGCCTTTTCTCAGGCGAGTGTTCTCTCTGCATTGGTTTGGAAGTCTGTTGTACTTTGAGAAGTTAAACCAGTTCTGTTGAACCAAGTTGACAAAAAACACAAATGAGCCAATGTTAATCTTTTTTCAGCTCAGTATGGCTTAATTGCCTTTTTTTTTAAGTGTGTGCTTCTTAGCAGGCCTTTTCTGTCCAGCATCAGAAATAACAACAGACTATTCAGGAAAAAAAATGGCATTCTTCCAAAAGAGAAAGTGAACTTCAACACAATTCCTAGATTCAAAGGAAATGCAAAGAAGAATTATTTCTTCCAGCTTTGGTCATTTAACAGCTATAATTCTCCTTTTCTAATATGTTGTCGTAAATCTCCTTCAATTTACTAATGAGAATCCTGCATTTAATTCATTAATGTTTGAGGTGAGAGAGGGAGGGGGAGGCCTGAGGAAGGGAGGGAGAGGGAGAAAGAGGGAACTTCCACTGTGCTTATGCAGGAAGTTTGATGTAATTAACTGTTGTAGTTGTCCTTTTAAAGTGTTATTTTTGCATTCTCAACACATGAATTTTAAATTGACATGCAGCATTTTTGCAAAAATGGTCTTGGAGCTGTAAAATAATAGGCTTTATTGCATCCAGAGGAATATTTATCTGAACAGATACGTAAGTGTTTCTGTAAAGAATGGGTCCATTTTATTTTATCAGCAACTAAGGGGAAGGTTAATGGCTGTGATGTATCGTTGCTGTTGTCTGTGAAACATGCAGTACACTGTGCTGTTGAGATTTATGGTGTGGAAGACAAAGCAGGTGTTATTCTAAGCTTTCTTTCAACAACAGAGTGTAAACTCGGACCTGAACTTATCTGTCAAAAAGTAAGTTAAAATAACGTTAGGGAAAGCCTAGAATTTCACACTTTTCTATACCTTTCTGTCTCTAGCTCAAAAATTTAGCCAGCATGATTAATGATCACTGTTATTTGTGAGCTTTCCAAATCTCTACAGACATAATGAACTTGACTCTTCAGCCACGTAGAAGGGGACAGGCTGTTAGAGGTGTACAGCACAATATGTTCATAATTATGAGCTTTCTGCAGTTGGACTGAAGAGGAAAGAGAAAAAAGTATCTCCTCACATTATATAGACATACCTTAAAACATTTTCCACACCTTCTTCTCCTCCCACCTTCCTACACAGACACACACACACAGTATATTCTCTATTTTTTGATAATGCAGAATCAAAGCCTAGCTCAATCTTGTCTCATTTTTTTCTTCATATAAAGGTAGTTATTCAGACCCTCTGATTCCTTTATCAAAATATCTTGTGGATTTTTCCTTTCCTCTGTTGTATTCTTTTTGCCACCTCATATTTGTTATTCCAATCGTGAATTATTTTAGGTTCCCGACCTCTACTCATCTCAAGGTCATGCAACCTCTTTATTTCTCTGTGTCCTTTATTTTGACCCCAGTGGTTTATTTTCTTATCTAGTCTCTATTTTGATCCCACATCCAGGCTTGTACATTTTCTCTCTCTTTTTGTTTTAATATGGATATTTCTTCTTTCTCAAGTTCAACATTTATTCCCATCAAGATGTACTTTATAAAAAAACATTCTTTGTGGAGTTCCGGGAAGATGGCGGTGTGAGCAGGGCAGCGGAAATCTCCTCCAAAAACCATATATATCTATGAAAATACAGCAAATACAACTATTTCTAAAAGAGAGACCAGAATACCCAGGACAGCGCACAGCCTGCATCTGCACCTGAGAGGAATCGGCACCCCGCGAGGCGGGTAAGATACGGAGCCGCGTCCCGGTGGGACCTGAGCACTCCCCTACCTTAGTGCACCGGCGGGAGGAGAGGATTCAGAGCTTAGAGGGAGTGGAAAAACAGGCCCATGAAATACCCAGCCCCGGTGATCTGCGCTGGGAGCGCTGACACACATCGCGCGGTGTAGCCCAGATTGGAGAGGCAGAAGGTGCAGGTTATGAGCTGGGAATGCTCCTGGGCCTTGCAGCTGGCTCCCATGACAAAAGAAAAGCACGTGCTTTTTTCAGCGGTCTTACGATCATCCCAGCACACTCAGCCCAGCAGGCGGGGAGTCCTGAGGAATTTCGGACCATTGGCTGGCAACTGGGAAAAAGTAGCCATACTGAAACTTCACACAGAGAACAATAGCCTCCCATTCGTTCCTGCCCAGGCCAGAGCTGCAAAAGGCCCAGCGGAGTGGCGTAGCCACGGCTGCAGAATAGTGGAGCAACAGCACCACCTACAGCATCCTTACAGAATCTACTCCAGGTGGGCTTTTTTTTCCCTTTCTTTTCTTTCTTTCTTTTTTCTCTTTTCTTTCTCTTCCTTCTTTTTTTTTAAGTCTTAAAGACCCCAGCTGACATACGTGGCACCTGCCAGCGACCACTTCTATCGCCATGAAAAGACAGAGGAATATGGTACAGAAAAAGCTCACCCAGACAACACCAGAGAGGGATCATGAAGGGATGGAAATGTACAGTCTTCCTGAAAAAGAATTCAGAATAAAAGTCATAACCATGCTGCTGGATCTACAGAGAAATATCCAAGAGCTGAGAAAGGAAGTGAGGAAAGTCAGGAAAGAAAATCCATAAATGAGACAAGCCATCGATGGGCTTAGCAGCAGACTGGATGAGATGCAAAAGACTGCTAATGGAATAGAAATCAGAGACAGGAATACAGAGAAGCTGACGCAGAGAGAGATAAAAGGATCTTTAGGAATGAAATAATATTAAGAGAACTGTGTGACCAATCCAAACGGAACAATATTCGCATTATACGAGCACCAGAGGAAGAAGAAGAGAGAAAAAGGAATAGAAAGTGTCTTTGAAGAAATAATTGCTGAAAACTTCCCCATTCTGGAGAAGGAAATAGTCTCACAGTCCACGGAAGCCCACAGATCTCCCAACACAAGGGACCCAAGTAAGACAACACCAAAACACATAATAATTAAAATGGCAAAGATCAAAAATAAAGACAGAGTATTAAAGGCAGCTAGAGAGAGAAAAAAGATCACCTACAAAGGAAAACCCATCAGACTATCATCAGACTTCTCAACAGAAACCCTACAGGCCAGAAGAGAATGGCATGATATATTTAATGTAATGAAACAGAAGGGCCATGAACCAAGAATATTGTACCTAGCACGATTATCATTTAAATATGATGGAGGGATTAAAAAATTTCCAGACAACCGAAAGCGGAGACAATTTGCCTCCCATAAACCACCTCTACAGGATATCTTAAAGGAACTGCTCTAGAGGGAAGCACTCCTAAGGCTAAAAAGATGTCACCAGAGAAAATAAAATCATAGTAAAGAAAGCAGACCATCCAAATACTAACTAAAGGCAAAGAATAAAACACCTAGTATATAAAGAATGGAGGAGCAAGAATAAGAAGGGAGAGAAATAAAGAAACATGAGACTGTGTTTACAATAACTTAACAAGAAAGTTAAGTTAGATTGTTAGAGAGTAAATAAGCAACCCTTGAACTTTTGGTAACCACGAATCTAAAGCCAGCAATGGCAATAAGTACATATCTATCGATAAACACACTAAATGTAAACGGACTGAATGCACCAATCAAAAGACACAGAGTAACAGAATGGATAAAAAAAGCAAGACCCATCTATATGCTGCCTACAAGAAACTTACCTCAAAGCCAAAGATACACACAGACTAAAAGTGAAGGGATGGAAAAAGATATTTCATGCAAAGAACAAGGAGAAAAAAGCAGGTGTTGCAGTACTTGTATCAGACAAAATAGACTTCAAAACAAAGAAAGTAGCAAGAGATAAAGAAGGACATTACATAATGATAAAGGGGTCAATCAAACAAGAGGATGTAACCATTATAAATATATATGCACCCAACACAGGAGCGCCGGCATATGTGAAACAAATACTAACAGAATTAAAGGAGGAAATAGACAGCAATGCATTCATGTTAGGTGACTTCAACACACCACTCACTCCAAAGGACAGATCAACCAGATAGAAAATAAGTAAAGACACAGAGGCACTGAACCACACACTAGAACAGATGGACCTAACAGACATCTACAGAACTGTACACCCAAAAGCAGTAGGATACACATTCTTCTCAAGTGCACATGGAACATTTTCCAGAATAGACCACATATTAGGCTACAAAAAGAATCTCAGTAAAGACAAAAATATTGAAGTTCTACCAACCAACTTCTCAGATCACAGAGATATAAAACTAGAATTCTATTTTAGAAAGAAAACAAAAAGGCTCACAAATACATGGAGACTTAACAACGTTCTCCTAATTAATCAATGTGTTAACGACCAAATCAAAACAGAAATCAAAGAATATATGGAGACTAATGACAACAACAACACAAAGCCAAATTTTCTGTGGGATGCAGCAAATGGAGTTCTAAGAGGAAAGTATATTGCTATGCAGGTCTATTTAAAGAAGGAAGAACATTCCCAAATGAATAGTCTAAAGACACAATTACTGAAATTGGAAAAAGAAGAACAAATGAGACCCAAAGTCACCAGAAGGAGGGACATAATAAAGATTAGAGAAGAAATAAATAAAATTGAGAAGAATAAAAGAATAGAAAAAATTCATGAAAACAAGAGCTGGTTCTTTGAAAAAATAAACAAAATAGATAAACCCCTAGCCAGACTTATTAAGAGAAAAAGAGAATCTACACACATAACAGAATCAGAAATGAGAAAGGAAAAATAACGACAGTCCCCACAGAAATACAAAGAATTATAAGAGAATATTATGAGAATCTATATGCTACCAAGCTGGAAAACCTAGAAGAAATGGACAACTTCTTAGAAAAATACAACCCTCCAAAACTGACCAAACAATAAAGAGAAAAACTAAGCAGACCAATCACCAGCCAAAAAATTGAAGCAGTAATCAAAAAACTACCCAATAACAAAACCCCTGGACCAGATGGATTCTCCTCCGAATTCTACCAGACATATAGAGAAGAAATAACAGCCATTCTCCTTAAAGTTTTCCAAACATTAGAGGAGGAGGGAATACTTCAACACTCATTCTATGAAGCCAGCATCACTCTTATACCAAAACCAAGCAAAGACCTCACCAAAAAAGAAAACTACAGACCAAAATCCCTGATGAACGTAGATGCAAAAATACTCAACAAAATATTAGCAAACCGAATTCAAAAATACATCAATAGGATCATATACCATGACCACGTAGGATTCTCCCAGGGATGCAAGGATGGTACAACATTCGAAAATCCATCAACATCATCCACCACATCAAGAAAAAGAAGAACAAAAACCACATGACCATCTCCATAGATGCTGAAAAAGCATTTGACAAAATTCAGCACCCATTCATGATTAAAACTCTCAACAAAATGGGTATAGAGGGAAAGTACCTCAACATCATAAAGGCTATATTGGACAAACCCTTAGCTAACATCATACTTAACTGCAAGAAGCTGAAATCTTTTCATCTAAGTTGGGAACAAGACAGGGATGCCCACTCTCTCCACTGTTGTTCAGCATAGTACTGGAGGTCCTAGCCACGGCAATCAGACAAAACAAAGACATACAAGGCATCCAGATTGGTAAAGAAGAAGTCAAATTGTCACTATTTGCAGATGACATGATATTGTACATAAAAAACCCTAAAGACTCCACTCTAAAACTACTAGAACTAATATCTGAATTCAGCAAAGTTGCAGGATACAAAATTAACACACACAAATCTGTTGCTTTCCTATACACTAATGAGGAACTAACTGAAAGAGAAATCAGAAAAACAATTCCATTCACAATTGCATCAAAAAGAATAAAATACCTAGGAATAAACCTAACGAAGGCGTGAAAGACCTATACTCTGAAAACTACAAGGCACTCCTAAGAGAAAATAAAGAGGACACTAATAAATGGAAATCCATCCCATGCTCTTGGCGAGGTAGAATAAATATTGTCAAAATGGCTATACTACCTAAAGCAATCTATAGATTCAATGCAATCCCTATCAAAATACCACCAGCTTTCTTCAATGAACTGGAACAAATATTTCTAAAATTCATATGTTACCACAAAAGATCCCGAATAGCCAAAGCAATCCTGAGAAGGAGGAATAAAACAGGGGGAATTACGCTCCCTGACTTCAAGCTCTACTACAAAGCCACAGTAATCAGCACAATTTGGTATTGGCACAAAAAGAGACCCACAGACCAGTGGAACAGAATAGAAAATCTAAACATTAACCCAAACATATACAGTCAATTAATATTTGATAAAGGAGCCTTGGATATACAATGGGGAGATGACCGCCTCTTTAGCAGCTGGTGTTGGAAAAACTGGACAGCTACATGTAAGAGAATGAAACTGGACTACTGTCTAACCCCATACACAAAAGTCAACTCAAAATGGATCAAAGACCTGAATGTAAGTCATTAAACCATACAACTCTTAGAAAAAAACATAGGCAAAAATTTCTTGGACATAAATATGAGTGACTTCTTTGTGAGCATGTCTCCCCACGCAAGGGAAACAAAAGCAAAAATGAACAAGTGGGACTATATCAAGCTGAAAAGCTTCTGTACAGCAAAGGACACCATCAGTAGAACAAAAAGACATCCTACAGTATGGGGGAATACATTCATAAATGATGTATCCGATAAGGGGTTGACGTCCAAAATATATAAAAAACTCACGCCCCTCCACAAACATAAAGTAAATAATGCAAATAAGAAATGGGCAGAGGGCATGAATGGGCACTTCTCCAAAGAAGAAACTCAGATGGCCAACAGGCACATGAAAAGATGCTCCACATCGCTAAACATCAGAGAAATGCAAATGAAAACCACAATGAGATATCACCTCACACCAGTGAGGATGGCCAATATCCAAAACACAAACAACAACAAATGTTGGCAAGGATGTGGAGAAAAGGGAACCCTCCTACACTGCTGGTGGGACTGCAAATTAGTTCAACCATTGTGGAAAGCAGTATGGAGGTTCCTCAAAAAACTCAAAATAGAAATACCATTTGACCCAGGAATCCCATTTCTAGGAATTTACCCTAAGAATGCAGCAGCCCAGTTTGAAAAAGACAGATGCACCCCTATGTTTATCGCAGCAGTATTTACAATATCCAAGAAATGGAAGCAACCTAAGTGTCCATCAGTAGATGAATGGGTAAAGAAGAGGTGATACATATACACAATGGAATATTATACAGCCATACTAAGAAAACAAATCCTACCATTTCCAACAACGTGGGTGGAGCTAGCGAGTATTATGCTCAGTGAAATAAGCCAAGCTGAAAAAGATAAGTATCAAATGATTTCACTCATATGTGGAGTATAAGAACAAAGAAAAGAACTGAAGGAACAAAACAGCAGCAGACTCACAGAACCCAAGAACAGACTAATAGTTACCAAAGAGAAAGGGACTGGGGAGGATGGGTGGGAAGGGAGGGACAAGGGGGAAAAGGGGCATTACGATTAGCAGATGTAATGTTGGGGGGGCACGGGGAGGGCTGTACAACTCAGAGAAGACATGTAGTGACTCTATAGCATCTCACTACGCTGATGGACAGTGACTGTAATTGGGTTGGTGGGGGGGACCTTGATGGAGGTGGTAGTTTAATAACCATAATATTGCACATGTAATTGTAGATTAATGATACCAAAATAAATTTTAAAAAATGACATCAAAGAAATAAAAAATATTCCTTGTGTAATCTTCCTTAGACCTGCCTCGCCTAGTAATTATACTCTTGTCTGGTTTGGGGTGAGTAGGGGATATTCTCCTAAGCTGCTTACAAAGTGTTTTTTCTACCATACCGATCATATCTTAGTCTCCTTAGTTAAAGAAAATGTAACTTCTAGCTCATTTTAGTTTTTTCTAGGGGACGTTTCACTGTTGTCTCCACAGTCGCTATTCAGTGCCTTTCCAAATGTAATTCACCCCAGGTCACTTTTCAACCTTGAAAAATTGAAGAACCACTAACTCTAAACTTCCTGCAATCCCACAGAAGTCCCCAATTCCTCTAGAGTACTTGTGGAAACTGTATTCCTCCTACGACATCGAAAGTTTTAAATCTGCTGCTTGCTCCTTCAGAAGATTTCAGAAATTAGCCCACTGGTTCATATTGGTGCTGAAACCCTTGAATTGGCCAAAGAAAGAGAATGTTTCCTGAGTCTCCATATGATACAGTCAAGAAGTCAGGGGAGATGCATCTCTGACCCCCACACCACTGCTTGTGCTGAATAGCATCCTTCCCATTACAGAGCTCCTCGAACTAGAAAAAGGATTACACATCACCATGGGAGAAAGGCACAATCTGGTGAAGCTATTCGTGATTTTCATTCACATCCCATGTTTTCATCTTGCAAATTAGAATTCTTTCACTCGTTCCCACCCTAGAGGCCCCATCGATTCGTGGCAATGATATGACACCATATTTCTTCTCCATTGCTTGCTGATTCTCTTCTACTCACTCCTGAGCTCCTTGAATACAGATCCCTCTGTCTTATTTGCCTTTGTATGCCTGCAGTTATCTCTGTGCCTTACACATGACAGGTGTTCAATAACTGTTTGCTGAACAGAATTAAGTCATTTTCAAAAAGTATGGTATGGACTCTGATGATTTCCTTTTATTCTATAAAAAGGTTTTCTATCCTAGTTTTCCTTACTAGTGTCATACCACTCACAATACAACATGCTATTCCATCAGGCCAGAAAATGCAGATGAACACGGCTACTCAGGTATTCGTTCCTTCTTTTGAACTAGTGTTAAAGACATTGATTAGCTCTCTCTTAAGAGCAATTATCCATCCCCTTTTGTGGTCGTTTCCATTTTCTGAGTTTGTCTTCCTGGTGGACTGTGATTTTTTTTTCCTCAAAAAGAATATTATTTCTTAGTATACCCAGAACCCAGCATGATGTTTAATAAATAGTTGCTATTCAGTGTTTCTTTGTGGAGGTTGATCTTCACATGGTCTTTTCATTTTTTCCATCCTCTCTTCAGATTGTCTTTAGCTTTTCCTAAGACCTGTGCACCACAGTGCCTTTGCTTCTTAGCCTCCTTCATTCTGTAACCTCCTCCTTTCTGCATTTCTCAGGTGAGATGTGCATTTATCTTCATTTATCTTAAAAGGCTTTCTCCTTAGGAACAGGTCACACATGGCATAATGTTTCACATGCTCTGGAAAATAAAATATAACATATGGAGGAATAATTACATTATAATCTAAAAGTATTTTTTGGAAAATCTGACTTCCAATCATAATTATTCCATTCTCTCTGCTACATAAGATGTCTTAACAAGGGAGGAAACAGATTCTCTGAACACAAGATGTGGAAAGAGACTTAGGGAGACTACTTGGCATATCAATAAGATGCACTGAAGGTCAGATATTACTCCATGTTCACGCAACTAGTCAGTGGCAGGGTGACAATATAGCCTAGGTATTCTGGCATGATAATAAGGCCACATATTGGTTACAATGACTCAGGTCTTTATTCACATTGACCTTGTTGTTAATTGTGTGGATTGTCACAGAAGAAAAATGGTGGTCTTTGTACAGCTTAAATGAGTGATTACTTTCTGGTATGTTCATTTATTTTTCACATTTAAATGTCTTAGTAGTTTTGAATTTTAAAAAAGCTTAGGAAAATAAGCCTAAATAAGTGTGTTTTAAAAGACCTTTAAATGTTTATCTAAAAGAAAAATTATATGAATTGATGGAAAATGAGCAAACTTATTCAAAGTGACATTAATTGCAAATTCTTTCTGAGATCATCAGATATTAAAAGAATGCATTTAGCAGTATTACTCTTCATATTACCAAGATGAGACAATTTGAATGTCTATCACCAATAGAATGGATAAAAAAGTGTGGTGAATTCACATAGTGTAGAACTATTTGGAACTGATAGTGATGAAACTACAACTACGTGCTATAACATGGATGAATTTTACAAATATAATCAAAAGAATTTAGAGTCAAAGAAGTACTTATTTTGTGATTCTATTTATATAAAGTTCAAATCTATGGGGTTAGAATGAAATAGTAATTCCTGCGGGCAAGAAGGAGAGATTAGTGATTGGGAGGGGTACGAGGACAGTTTATTGATATGATAATATTCTATTTCCTGACCAGGTTGGTGGTTATACAGGCACGTTTGTTTTGTGAAAATTCATTAAACTTATGTTGCATATATTTTTCTGTGTGTATGTTATAGTCCAAAAAGCAAAAATTTTGAAAGCATATTGGGGAAAATTTTTGAATGCCATTGACTTTTTAAATATGTTACCATTTTAACTTAAGAGTTTTTTAAATGGTCATATTCCTCTATTTAGACCGTGTTAGGGAAATCTTGGCAGAAAACAGGATCTGATATATGTTTCAATTGAAGTATCTAAAGAGAATTGTGTTCACAAAAGATGAGTTGTGGAGTTGGAAACTGGTTGAAAGTACTAGAAAGACTGTATGATTGACTGCCAGGTTTTTTTTTTTTTCCTGGGAACAGTAGTGTTAAAAAAGTTACCAACTTACACTACCCTTGTACATCATGAAATAATTAGTTCACAATTAAGAAGTTCAACCAGTTATCTTGTGTGTCTGAACACACACATGCTCACACACACACAATGTTTACAATCTCTAAAAAAGTAAAGAGTCAATTGTAACATTGGTGATAAAAGGGAGAAAAAAATGGCCCTTGCTTGAAGGAAAACATTGAGTTACTTACTGTTATAGAAGATGGGATGAGCAGAGTAGTCCTCTCCCATGAGATTATTTATGTAAGATTTTTGCTATAAAAAGAGTTTTCCACGCTAATAAGGAGGTGAGAAAAAGCATTCCCAGCCTAAAGTGCACTCTGTGACAAACTGTAGCTGGGAAACAGCATAGGCTCTTCTGGCACAAGTGAGTGAGGGTGGAAAAGTACATAGGGGTCATAGCATCAAGTCTGATTTACTAGGGAATTTAGCCCTTATTTACTCAGAGACTTGGAGGTCCTGAGTGACTTGAATCAAGGGAAGGCCATCAAGGTGACAAGTACCAACAAGCAGAAAACCCTTTCAAGAAGAATTTAGACAAGGGAAGGGTTATATGGTTGCAGTGATCAGGGCACATCTGAAAAACATTTAGAGAATAACATGGGTGGAACTTGTATTTTGATAGGATGTGGATGAAAGGTGACAGAAAAGCTTCTGATGGTGATTTCTGAGGTGTTATTTTCCACAATATGTCACAGACATAAGGGGCAAATTCATTCAAAGCATTCTGTTATTCTCCAATTTTACCCAACATGTTTGGGTGAGGTTCAGTGTAGATTGGAACTATGGTGATTTTATTCAATTCCATAGCCTCAGTACATATTATTTTGTTCAGTTAGTTGAAAATGAAAATATATCTAATGGTAAGCTGATTACTTGTATAGTAATGTTATAATATTGTAGATCACATGTCTCATAATATGTACTATCTAGGAAATGGGAAAAAAGAAAACTGTGTACTCTGAAAGAAATCTCTATGTTAAACATATAAGGTATATCCAGCTTAATAAGTGCATATGATGAATGCATTTTACCATTTTTGAAAATGAAGGTACATGTGTTCACTAACTATTTTAGTTGATTTATAAAATGATAGCAGATCTTAGAAATCAAAGTTTTATAGAAAAAGTATTAGTTCTGTGTGTGCTCTGATAAAGTGGAAAAGACAAAAACATGTGGTTTGGGGTATTCTGCAAATGCTAAAAATTAGCCAGAATAGGTAAAGGACTTGACATGTAAAATACACTCAATATACTACAATGAATTTACTGGAAGAAAACTAATTTTCTTAGGCAGTGAACACAAAAGGACTGTGATCCTACTTTTACCAAAGTGAATATTAGAAAATGAATGGAAATTAAAACAAGATGGCAACATGAGAAGTGAGGCAGAAACCTCCTCCCAAAAATGAAAATGTAGCAAATACAACTAATCCTGAAAGAGCAGCAGGAAAGAAGGCTGCGACAGACTGCCTACATCTGGGGAAAAGAGCAGACCTCCTGGAAAAGAGTAAAGTAGCAAAGCTGCGATCCAGAGGGACCCATTCCCTTCTGCCACCACAGCTCACTGGCAGGAGGAAGAGAAACAGAGCAGAGAGTGAGTAGAAGCCCCGGACTGCTGAACACCCAGCCCTGGAGATCTGCTCTGGGAGCATGAACCTACATTACCTGTTGCTCTGGAGATAAGTGGGGTTGGGAAGTGAAGACAGAATACTCGGAGAGACTGAGATTCCAGCCACTTGTGGAGAACAGGTACCCACAATCGGCCACTCTGGGACAAAAGAAAGGCAGGCACTCTGAGAGACTTCCCAGCAGCTAGAGGGCTGCTAAAGGAGCAAAGATTACACAGAGCTTCCTGCTCAGGCGAAAGGACAAGTGGAGAAAATTGTACCAGTACATGCATCCCAGCAGGTTGGGAATTTTCAGAAGCTTCAAGTACTCCATCGACCAGGCTGGCAATGCAGCCCCAAGGACCCCACTGTGATACGCAGCCTGCCAATCCTTCCTCCCAGCTGGCACCAGCTTGAAAACCTGCTGCCCAACCATTCCACCAGGCCAGAGAGAGGGTGGACCCACCTACAACAGCTAAAGGGGTGTAGCATAGAGGCTCCTCCCTGCCCCTGGCCCTGGCAGTGGAGATAGGCACTGCAGCCAGGAAGCGGGAAAGAGCTCTTTCCTCCAGGCAGGCACCGGTGCCCTGTGCCTGCAACCCCTGCCATCACTCCAGGGGCTGAGGAGCACCAAAGAGTATACCTTCTTGGCACTAGAGGGCAGCAACTACTCAAAGTTTTTATTCCATAGTAATCATTAGAAATATGAAACAACAAAAGAATCTGATACAAACCAAAATACCTCAAAGACCAGAAAGAGGGCTAAGTGAAACTGAAATCACCAATCTTCTTGATAAATATTTCAAAATGAAAATCATAAACATGCTCATGGAGCTACAGAAAGATATTCAGGACCTCAGGGAGGACTTGAAGAAAGACTTAGAAACTGAAAAATAGAGTATCTGAAATGAAACATACAGTGGACAGATTTAAAAGTAGATTAGATGAGGTAGAGGAGAGGGTAAATGAAATAGAAATTAGTGAATACGAATACAAAGAAGCTGAGATAGAGAAAAAAGTTCTCTAGGAATGAAAGAATATTAAGAGAACTGTGCAACCAATCCAAAGAGAACAATTTTCTCATTGTAAGGGTACCAGGAGAATAACAAAGATAAAAAGGGATAGAAAGTCTCATTGAGGAAATAATTACTAAAACATCCCCACTTTGGGGAAGAAAATAGTTTCTAAGGCCATGGAAGTACACAGATCTCCAAACACAAGGGACCCAAGGAAGACAACACCAAGACATATAATAATTAAAAGGACAAAGATCAAGGAAAAGGACACAGTATTAAAAGCAGCCAGAGAGAGAAAAAAGTTCACCTATAAAGGAAAAGCCATCAGGCTATCATCAGACTTCTCATCTGAAAGCTTACAGGCCATAACAGAGTGGCATGATATATTTAATGTAATGAAACAGAAGGGCCTCAAAACAAGAATATTCTACCCAGCAAGATTATCATTTAAATTTGAAGGAGGGATTAAACAATTTCCAAATGAACAAAAGTTGAGGGAATTTACCTCCCATAACCTATCTCTACAGTGTATTTTCGAGGGACTGCTCTAGATGGAAGTGCTTCTAAGGATAAATAGCTGTCACCAGAGAAAACAAAACCACAGTAAAGGAAATAGATCAACTAATTACTAAGCAAATGCATAATTAAATCAACTACCTCCAAAGTTAGTCAAGGGATATGCAAAGAGTACAGAATATGACACCTCATATGTAAACAGTAGAGGAGAAAGATAAAGAAGGGAAGAAAAAAAGAACTTTGTTTGAAATAGTGTTGTAAGCAAGTTAAGTTAGACTGTTAGATAGTAAGGAAGCTGCTCTTGAACTTTTGGTACCCACAAATCTAAAGCCTGCAATGGCAATAAGTGCATATCTATCAACAATAACCCTAAATGTAAATGCACTGAATGCACCAATCAAAAGACATAGAGTCACTGAATGGATGAAAAAACAGCACCCATCTATATGCTGACTACAAGAGACTCACTTCAAACCCAAAGACATACACAGACTAAAATTGAAGGGATGGAAAAAGATATTTAATGCAAATAATAGGGAGAAAAAAGTAGTTGCAATACTTGTATCAGACAAAATAGACTTCAAAACAAAGAAAGTAACAAGAGACAAAGAAGAACATTACAAAACGATAAAGTGGTCAGTCCAACAAGAGGTATAACCATTATAAATATCTATGCACACAACAAAGGACCACCTACATATGTGAAACAAATACTAACAGAATTAAAGGGGGAAGTAGAATGTAATGCATTCATTTCAGGAGGCTTCCACACACCACTCACTACAAAGGACAGATCAATGAGACAGAAAATAAGTAAGGACACAGAGGCACTGAACAACACATTCGAACAGATGGACCTAACAGACATCTATAGAACATTCCACCCAAAAGCAGCAGGATACATATTCTTCTCAAATGCAAATGGAATTTACTAGAATAGATCACATACTAGGCCACAAAAATAGTCTCAGTAAATTCAGAAGGATTGAAATTGTACCAACCAGCTTCTCAGACCACAAAGGTATGAAACTAGAAAAAATTTATGCAAGGAAAACAAAAAAAATCCAAAAACACGTGGAGGCTTAACAACGTGCTCCTAAATAATCAATGGGTCAATGACCAAATGTAAACAGAGATCAAGCAATATATGGAGACAAATGACAACAATAATTCAGCACTGCAAAATCTGTGGGACACAGCAAAGGCTGTGCTAAGAGGAATGTATATTGTAATACAGGCCTACCTCAGGAAAGAAGAACAATCCCATATGAACAGTCTAAACTCACAATTAACGAAACTAGAAAAAGAAGAACAAATGGGGCCCAAAGTCAGTAGAAGGAGGGGCATAATAAAGATTAGAGTAGAAATAAATAAAATCAAGAAGAATAAAGCAGTAGAAAGAATCAATGAAAGCAGGAGCTGGTTCTTAGAGAAAATAAACAAAATAGATAAAACCCTAGCCAGACTTATCAAGAAAAAAAAGAGTCTATACACATAAACAGAATCAGAAATGAGAAAGGAAAAATCACTATGGGCTCCATGGAAATACAGGGAATTAGTAGAGAATACTATGAAAAATTTTATGCTAACAAATTGGATAATCTAGAAGAAATGGAAAACTTTCTAGAACAATACAACCTTTCAAGGCTGACCCAGGAAGAAACAGAAAATCTGAACAGACCAATTGCCAGCAATGGAATTGAATTGGTAATCAAATAACTACCCAAGAACAAACCCTCTGGATCAGATGTCTTCAACACTGAATTTTATCAGACATTCAGAGAAGACTGAATACCCATCCTCCTTAAAGTTTTCCAAAAAGTAGAAGAGGAGGGAATACTTCCAAACTCATTCTATGAGGCCAGCATCAGTCTCATACCAAAACCAGGCAAAGACACCACAAAAAAAGAAAATTGCAGACCAATATCCCTGATAAATATAGATGCAAAAATACTCAACAAAATATTAGCAAGTCAAATTCAAAAATAGATCAAAAAGATCATACATCATGATTAAGTGGGATTTATCCAGGGATGCAATGATGGTACAATATTTGAACATCATTCACCACATCAACAAAAAGAAGGACAAAAACCACATGATAATCTCCATAGATGCTGAAAAAGCATTTGACAAAAGTCAACATCCATTCATGATAAAAACTCTCAATAAAATGGGTATAGAGGGCAAGTACCTCAACATAATAAAGGTCATATATGACAAACCCACAGCCAACATTATACTTAACCGCTAGAAGCTGAAAGCTTTTCCTTTAAGATCAGGAACAAGACAAGGATGCCCATTCTCCCTGCTTTTTTTCAACATAGTACTGGAGGTCCTTGCCACGGCAGTCAGACAACACAAAGAAATAAAAGGCATCCAGATTGGTAAGGAAGAAGTTAAACTGTCACTGTTTGCACATGACATAATATTGTACATAAAAAACCCTAAAGAATCCACTCCAAAACTACTAGAACTGGTAACTAAATTCAGCAAAGTTGCAAGATACAAAATTAATACATAGAAATCTGTTGCGTTCCTATATACTAACAGCAAACTAGCAGAAAGAGAAATCAGGAAAACAATTCCATGCACAAGTGCATAAAAAAGAATAAAATACCTAGGAGTAAACCTAACCAAGGAGGCAAAGACCTATATTCTGAAAACTAAAAGACACTCATGAGAGAAATTGAAAAAGACACCAATAAATGGAGATACATTCTATGTTCACGGACAGAGGTAATTAATAGTGTCAAAATGGCCATCCTCCCTAAAGCAATCTACAGATTCAGTGCAATTCCTCTCATAATACCAATGGCATTCTTCAATGAACTAGCACAAGTAGTTCTAAAATTCAAATGGACCACTAAAGACACTGAATAACCAGAGCAATCCTGAGAAGGAAGAACAAAGCTGAGGGGATTACAATCCCCAACTTCAAGCTCTACTACAAAGGCACAGTAATCAAGACAATTTGGTACTGGCACAAGAACAGACCCATAGATCAATGGAACAGAATAGAGCCCAGATACAAACCCAATGGCCAATTAATATACGATAAAGGAGCCATGGATATGCAATGGGGAAATGACAGCCTCTTCAACAGCTGGTGTTGGCAAAACTGGACAGCTACATGTAAGAAAATAAAACTGGATTATTTTCTAACTCCATACACAAAAATAAACTCGAAATTAATTAGAGACCTGAATATAAGTCATGAAACCATAAAATTCTTAGATGAAAACATAGGCAAAAATCTCTTAAATGTAAGCATAAGCAGTTTTTTCCTGAACACATCTCCTTGGGCAAAGGAAACAAATGCAAAAATGATCAAATGGGACTACATCAAACTAAAAAGCTTCTGTACAGCCAAAGGACAACATCAGTAGAAGAAAAAGCCATCCTGTAGTATGGGAGAACATTCATAAATGACATATCTGATAAGGGGTTAATGTCCAAAATATATAAAGAGCTCAACGCCTTAACACATAAAAAGCAAAGAACCCAATTAAAAAGTGGGTCGACGATCTGAACTGACACTTACCCATAGAAGAAATTCAGATGGCCAACAAGCACATGAAAAGATGCTCCACATCACTAATTATCAGGGAAATGCAAATTAAAACCACAATGAGATATCACCTCACACCAGTTAGGATGGCCACCATCCAAAAGACAAACAACAACTAATGTTGGCGAGGATGTGGAGAAAGGGGAACCCTCCTACACTGCTGGTGGGAATGTAAACTAGTTCAATCATTGTGGAAAGCAGCATGGAGGTTCCTCAAAAAACTAAAAATAGGAATTCCATTTGACCTAGGAATTCCACTTCTAGGAATTTACCCGAAGAAAACAAGATCCCAGATTCAAAAAGACGTATGCACTCCTATTTTTATTGCACCACTATTTTCAATAGTCAAGCTAAGGAAGCAACTTAAGTGTCTGTCAGTAGATAAATGGATAAAGAAGAGGTGGTACATATGCATAATGGAATATTATTCAGTCTTAAGAAGAAAACAAGTCCTACCATTTGCAACAATACAGATGGAGCTAGAGGGTATTATGCTCAGTGAAATAAGTCAGGTGGAGAAAGACAATACCAAATGCTTTCACTCATCTGTGGAATATAACAACAAGCAAAGGTGAAGCAACAAAACAGCAGTAGACTCACAGACTACAAGAAGGGACTAGTGGTTATGAAAGGGAAGGGTGTGTGAGGGTGGGCGGGGAAGGAGGGAGAATGGGATTTGGGGGCATTATGATTAGCACATGTAATGTAGGAGGGTCATGGGAAGGTAGTATAGCACCGGACAAGTAATTATGGCATCTCACTATGCTGATGGACATTGACTGCAATGGGGTGTGTCGGGGGGGCTTGATAATATGGGTGAATGTAATAACCACAGTGTTGCTCATGTGAAACCTTTGTAAGATTGTGTATCAGTAATACCTTAATAAAAAAAAATGATCTTTGAGTATTTGTTACAAACACCAGAAAGGCTTCATCGAGGGATGAAATAATCTATGAAGCACTACTAGCAAACACACCTTCAATTTTAGTTAACATTTTGTGAACATTCTTACAAATCTCTAAGACACATATTGAACATAAAGTGAAAATTCCTAGTCAACTCCTGTTGTGGCTACCCCTGTGGTAGTGACAGGAACAGAATCTTCTTCGCCTACTGAAACACTGAAGTGAGCCAAATCATGTTGTTTAATGGGTTCCATTTGACGTCTTGAACTTGTTTAAGGACAGAAAAATAGAGCTACTAATAGTGTATTGAACTGTGGATTAATATGATCTGTCCAAAATCAATTAAGTTTTTGAACTCTTCTCATTAATATAGAGAAAGCCATCTTAAAAATTATGAATAGCATGTGGTTAAGAAATTTGGTAGAATAAACCACCTTAGAGCTAATTATGTAAAAATGAATCCTTCTCTAACTCGATCTGTATAACAACACATAATTGTTTCATGTGGCCTTTTTAAAAACAGGGAAAATTTTCCCTCAGATTTGCCAATGATAAGGAATGTTGTGATAGAACAAATGCGATAGAACACCAAAGTTACCATGTGGTTATATGTATATGTATATATATACACCCACACACATATAAACACACCATATGTATTTTATGCACATAGACATACTGCATTCCTTAAAGTGCAGCTAATTGCATACTGTCTATATTAGTATAGAATTTATTAATTTGGAATATGGTGTTTTTTCTCCCATTTAAAATTTTAGCAATCCTAATGCTAGCAAGGTTGAGTATATTTTCCTTCAAGGGTAAAATGAGTCTTTTGTATCATATTTTTTTCAGTTCTTTTAAAAAGAGTAAACTTAGCATGTTGCAAATTCTATAAAATCAATTGCATAAAGCAATTCTGTGACTGTAGAGTTTTCATTATAGAAGACTGGTAAAAATTAACTGTCACTCTTGTAGCAGCAAGAAAAATGTTTGAACATTACGCAAGTAGCTGCTACTTTTAAAGCCAAATGGGTAGGGAAAAAAATGATCCACATTCCCCCCACATTTGGATTTGCCTATGCTTGTGAATGAAGACATATATTAATGAAAAATTTTTTATATATACAATTAAAATAAATGTGGGAAAAATCATAGTAAAGGGTTAAATAATTCCTTAATATGCTTCTTAATCATCTTCTTCCCCTTTTGGTTCACACATACATATTCACAACGAGGTAAAAATGTAAGAAATAGACATATGTCTTGATGTTAGCCATTTACTAAATAAAATCTTCCAAAAGGACGGTAATTTAACAAATTAACTTGCTACAATATACACTTTTAAATAAATCTTAGTCATAAACATGTATATTTCGTAAAAGGAGAAATGAAAATCATGTTTAAAACTCAAAGGCAGTATCTTGGATAGCTCCAGTTTGTGCCCCCAGCTCCATCTCCGTCCCTCCCCAGCATGTTCCCTGCCCTGGGAAGAGGACCTGTAAGGAATGTTAACAGGGCCTCTCTGTTCTCTGTCTTCCTGGTGGGTGTGGCCAGTGAGTATTGCCAGAGGGAAATCAGTGAGAGAGATGGCTGAGTGTGGGATATTTCTTTTTCTGGCCCCCTTTCTGCAAGGTGGTTTTTTAAGTAAACTAGTGATCAGCTCAAAAATGAGCTCCTGTCAGAAAGCCCTCCTCTACCCAGTTCACTGTCTATGTCTGGCTTCTGATTATGTCTTCCATCCCTTTGCTTTGTCTTGACAACATTTGTATATTGTTTCTCATATTAAATTCTCCTCTAATCCCCTAGTTCAGTTATACTGTTTGTTTCCCAGAAACAGGAGAATGCCTGGAATTGACTGCTAACTGGCTTTGAAAATCCTAGTGACAATTGGGGCTCAATTCCAAATACACTGAGTCTTTAAATTAATATCACATACATATTATAAAATGCCTATATTCATTTATTTTTAATCAAAATATATAGTAGTTGGTTTTAAAGTAAGATCATTCATTTTGATGCTTTATAAAATGTTCTGTGTGGGTTGTTTCAAAATTTGTAATTTGACCAGGTAGCAATTGGTATGTAGTTTACTAAAGTATCATACTGGTAATATATCTTCAGGTAAAGGTCTGGGAATTAGATTCAACATTTGTGAGTTATACACTCTTTAACACAAGATCACTGACAAGTTTCTAGGAGAATAAGTATACATAAATTGGAAAAGTAATGATTAAAGAAAAGAGATTTGGATTCTGCTGAGAGAAGGTGTTTGATAACTACTATTAATAGTAACAGGAAAAAAATTATCTGAGTTGTTTACTTTATATGTGAAAAATTACAACAGGCACGAAGACTTCAGAATCGTTCAGCAATATTGTTGGTGTTTAAAATTTTTCTATTAAGAAATATTATCACTAAAAATAATAATAACCTCATGTTACAGTTAAGTGTCTATTCAAAAATACATTTTTGAAGACAATATTTCTGGCTATGGTTGAGTATGAGGATCAGGAAACCCTTTTCCCCAAAATAACAATAAGGCTGGACAGAATTTTTGGAAAGAATGAATTCAGCCCTTTGCAAATTGCTGAAAGGCATTCAGTAATCTGAGGGATAGCTCATAACTTTGTAGTACAAATTACAGCTATTCAGTAATGTGTAGAGGCTGGAAGAGGGAGCAGCATAGTGTGATCTAGAACTGAAACCCTGTATTCAGAGTGCTAGGTTCAAAGCCTGGCTCTGTCCCTTTGTTTTGTGACCATGGGGAACTTATTTGTCCTTTTGATTTCCTCATCTATGGCATGGATTCCGATTTAGTGCCTGTCCTCATAGAGTCATGGTAGGTATTTGTATGATGTAATGCATATTAACCACTTAGAATAGAGGCGGGTGCATGGTAAGCACTCCATAGTCATTAGTTGTTCTTATTTATGTACTTTCCTTCCTTGTAATCTGTTACTTGTGAGAGGGAAGAAAAAAATCTATTTTTATAATCATTTAGAATAATCAGTTTATGTACTAGTTATTCTAAAATGGACCTCACCCTATAGAGCATACATCACATAGGGAAGGGATGGTTTTGTCAGAATAAATGTTCATATAGCCCATGGTGCCCACAGGAACCACCTGCTGTTGAGGATGTAAAATAGTGCAGCCACGTTACTGTACTAGTACTTCTTCTTCTTGGTGTTTCCCCATAAGAAAGGAAAGCGTGTATCCATGTAGAGTTGTACACGAATGAGCAAAGCAGCTTTCTTTGTAATAGCTAAGAATTGGAAAGATGCCAGATGTTTGTGAACAGGTGAACTGATTTTAAAAATGGTAGTTTATTCATACCAATGTAATATAAGTCAGCAATAAAAAGGAATGAGCTATTGATACATGTAACAACATGGGTGAATCTCAAAATGATCATGCTGAGTGAAAGAAGTCAAATAAAAAGAGTACACACTGAGTGATTCCATTTATATGAAATTCTAGAAAATGGAAAATAACCTATAGTGAAAGATAACAAATAACTGGTTACTTAAGGACTGTGGAAGTGGGATGAAGAAGGAGAGATTACTAAGGGGCCTGAGGAAACTTTAGGGTATCGTGGATAAATTTGATTATTTTTATTGTAGTGATGGTTTCCTAGGTGTATACATATTCTAAAATGTATCAAAATTTACCCATTAAATAGGTATAGGTATGGCACTTATATTTGTACATCAATTATAGCTCAACCAACCTATTTTTAAAAATTTTCTTCCATAAACTAAATTGATGTAGAAATTCAACATTTTTTTTTTTATTATTGCTTGCTCTTAATAGTGAATTTAGTTGAAGTTTTCTCACTAAAATGTAATCTTCAGCTTAGGTTCACTGTCAAATGATACCCTACATTCTGTAAAATATTATTTATGCCCACTAATAAATTAGAAACTAGAGAGAGTGATAATTTATAAGATAATAGTTTAGTGTATTGTGCTTGTTATATACAAATTTCAGCAGGCTGAATGCATGGAAATATTTATTTGTGTATACCCACACCTGTATCTAGAATCCCCAATTCTATGGAGAAGGGAGTAGTTTACAGAAGTATTTTCCACAAGTGATTAAATTACCCTTGATTTCGTATGCAGTGATTGAATAATACAGTTTTAATTTATGCATATAATTACAGGGAGACAATTCATACCAAGTGGGGCATAGGCATACAATTATTTTAAGGAGCCTTTCTTATTTATCAATTTTCATGTAAAATTGCTTAATAATCTAAGCAACCTTTGGTAGAATCTTTTAACAGAATTCTGAATATTCTGTATTTTAGTCCATCAAACAGGAAAGTTATTAGGAATGTAATGCATTGTCATTATGTTAGATCATCTATGTAAAATAGACTACATTTATTCCAAAATGAGAATTACTTTGAAACTTCTAATGCTTAGATATTTAAATACCATGATTATGCTATAATGAATATTTAAATCTTTGCAGTCAGACACAGTTGTTGCTAATGTCAATCAAAACTAGGATGACCAAAGAATCCCTGCTTTCATGAATAAGTAATCTTTCTCCCCATGAGTTTTTCAAATAGTATAAGAGCTCATGTGGGAATAGGGAAAACATTGTTTGGATGACATTTTATCTAAAAAGTGAAGAAACCGCAGGAGCAGATGTAGTATATTAGAGTATGCTTGACCTGTTCACAAGGCTTTGTGAGTTTTGAACTCTAAATAAAATGCTTTGTTTGATTCTAAACTATAGCTAATAATGTTGGATCGGTCTGAATATCTGAAGTCTTTATTATTCTCAAGAATTACATACTGATAATCCAATTTGAATTCTAAAAGAATTTAATGGCTGCTATTAACTTTATGATGGTGATAATGTTCTTTTATAAATAAGTCTCCTATGTTTCAAAGGTCAGTATGACATTGGAGCTCTGACTATGAAATATCATACTGGCCATATTACTCTGTTTTCAAACATTTTCTAAATATCACGATGAACTGTATAAAACTTAAGCTATATTATAGAAGTACTCTACTGATGGTAGATGATACAAGGGTTCACTTGAAAGGTGTGTTATTAGAAGATAATGTCTCAACAGGATAATTAAAGGTAAGTACCCAAAAAAGACCTTATATTATACTTAAACCTCTACTGACACCAAAGGACTTGTAATCTATTTGGGGAATGTTCTTGGGGTTTCAACAGTTTAGCTGTAAGGCCTCCCAAATCCTTCCCCCAAAGTAAGGACAAGAATTATTATCTTGAGAAAGAATCGCATCTTGGAAACTAGAACTAAGTGTATCAAAAGCCTAATGCTTCTGGGGGACAAAATTTCTCTGCTGTAACTCAGGAGAAAATGCAGAGAAGGGAGTAGTTGTTACTGTCTTTAAAAAGTCATTAAAACAACAGTAGGAAATTTTGTAGTTTGTTCTTTCACTACCCGTAAACTTTACACATTTCTACTTAAAGTCAAATATTTACCAAACACCTAGTTGCCAGGGAAAAAGATACACCAATATGTGTAAAATAGTCCTGCAATTGTCAAGCATTTTATTATTTAGTACTAGAGAAAGTGGTCATTAGACATGTACATAACTGATAATACACAATGGATTGTGATAAACATTACTCATTTATTACCATTTATTAATTCAGTAAATATTTACAGCTCAGCTCTGTTGCTGGGAAGATTAAAATGCCTGAAGTGCACTCCCTGGTCTCAAAGAACTTACAGTGTAAAGTGGGAAATAAATAGTACAGAGTGATAAAGTCTAGAAGGCACACAGGGAACAGAACTTCTAGTGGCTTTGGCTATGGTATGGACTGTGCTTGCAAAGTAAACAGTACAATAGTGGGGATGATTTAGTATGTGCTACACTGTTCTGTTATAGTTCCTCTTTCAAGGAAACATATATAGCTGTTTAGCCCAATGGGATTGCATGGGTTAAAACACCATAAATTCCATATATTTCTTCCTAAAATTTACCATTTTTTGCTCTAGAACAGCCTTTATATACCTTTAAAAATAATTAAAAATTAAACATTTTATTGTAAATATCCATGTAGGTTGAATTTCCCGGCAAAATAAGAAGTTTCATATGTATATTCATACCAAAAAGAAAGTACGTTTTGGATAGTGATCAGCCCTTTCAGGATGCCGGTGTATCATTTGCTGTGAAGGTTTTTAAATATTAGGTATTCAAAAAACACTGTGTGTGTGTGTGTGTGTGTGTGTGTGTGTGTGTGTGTGTGTGTGTGTGATACTATAACATCAGTATGGTAACTCTAATATATTTCAGGTTTTAAGCAGATTTTTATGAATTAACTGTAATATTTAGAAAATATTTTTAAACAGAATAAAACATATACATATGTGCCATATATGCACATACACAGATATATATGTATTTTCAATGGCTGTCTGAAAGTTACATATTTCCTTGAGTCATATATTTGGTTTATAAGGACCAATGGTGAACTGGAAACAAGCAAAAGTATATATTGTACTTTAAAAAAAAAATTGGAATTGTAAATTATATTTGAAAAGTAAATCAATGCTTTACTTTTTCCTTTATTTTAAACATTGTTATCAAATGACTATGACTCTTGCCTGTAAATGCTGACCAAGTAATATGATTCAGTGTGAATCTCTTAGAAGAAAATTGAATAATGTAAAAATATAGTGTTTAATTGCAAAAGAGGAAAGAAAACATGGAAGGAGCATTCTGAATGAGTGGTGACTCACTGTCACACATTGAATATTGCCTCAGTGAATTAACTGAATGTGAATTTGTGTGCCCACAATCTGCTTCTATAGACTAAACATGAATGTGGAGCCTTTACCTGCTTATAGCAAAACGCTTCTCTCTCAAAACTCGTTGATCATCTAAATATCACTAATGTAAACACAGGACCCAGGTGAATCAGAGAAAACAAATTCTATCAAAATTCTAATGGCATTTTTCACAGAACTAGGACAACTAATTCTAAAATTTGTGTAGAACCACAAAAGATTGTGAATGTCCAAAGTAATCTTGAGAAAGAAGAACAAAGCTGGAAGTATCACTCTTCCTGATTTCAAACTATTATAAAGCTCCAGGAACCAAAACAGTATGGTACTGACACAAAAACAAACACATAGATCAGTGGACCAGAAATAACACACATAGACACAATTAATTTACAACAAAGCGGCGAAGAACATACAGTGGAGAAAGGACAGCCTTTTCAATAAATGCTGCTGGGAAAACTGGACAACCAAATGCAAATGAATGAAACTGGACCACTTTCTTATACCATACACAAAAATTACCTCAGAATGGGTTAAAGACTTGAATGTAAGACCTGAAACCATAAAACTCCTAGAAAAAAACATAGGTGGTAAGCTCCTAGACATTGGGCTTAGTGATGTTTTTGTGGGTCTGGCTCCAAAGGCAAAGGAAACAAACACAAAAATAAATAAATGGGACTACATCACACTGTGAAGCTTTTGAACAGCAAAGGAAACTATCAGCAGAACAAAAAGGCACACTACTGAATGGGAGAAGTTATTTGCACATAATTTATCTGTTAAGTGGTTAATATCCAAAGTATATAAAGAACTCCTACAACTCAATAACATAGAAAAACCTGTTTTAAAATGGGCAGAGGATCTGAATAGACATTTTTACAAAGAAGACATACAGATGGCCAACAGGCACATGCAAAGATGCTCCACATCACTATTAGGGAAATGCAAATCAAAGCCATAATGAGATATCACTTCACACCTGTTACAATGACTGTTATCAAAAAGACAATAAATAGCAAGTGTTGGTGAGGATATGGAGAAAAGGGAACCCTCGTGCATTGTTGATGGGAATGTAAATGGTGCAACCACTAAGGAAAACAGTATGGAGATTCCTTAAGAAATTAAAAATGGATCTACCATATGATCCAGAAATTCCACTTCTGGGTATTTATCCAAAAAATGTAACAACTCAAAAAGACATATGCATCCCTATGCTTATTGCAACACTATTTACAGGAGCCAAGATATGGAAACAAGTGTCCATTTATAGATGAATAAAGAGGATGTCAATATACATATATACAATGGAATATTACTGAGCCATAAAGAACGAAATCTTGCCATTTGAAACAACATGGAAGGACCTTGAGGCTATTATGTTAAGTGAAATTAGATGGAGGAAGTCAAATATCAGATGATTTCACTCATGTGTAATCTAAAATACAAAACAAACAAAATAATACAAAAACAAACTCATAGATACAGAGAACAGATTAATGGTTACCAGAGGGGAAGGTGGCTGTGGGTGGGAAAAATGCCTAAAGAGGGTCAACTGTATGATGATGGATAATAACTAGACTTTTGATGATCACTCTGTAGTGCATACAGATGTTGAGTTATAATGTTGTACATCTGAAACTTCTTTAATGTTATATAACAAATTTACCTAACAACAACAAAAGTTCTTTATTTGACCCTTTTATCATAACAATAGGACCTCTGTTCTATGTTTCATTGCAACAGAGGTTTTACAAAGCCAGGCTTGAAGGTTTTGTTAGGATTTTCTAGACTGTTAGCAAAGCCATGGTGGGTGTTGACATGAAGGAACCTTATGTATATGCAGGGAAAAAAATTAAGTGTAACTAAAAAGCCAAACTTCAAAGAGAATTTCAATATGTTTATTAAGGGCAACCACCACCACAGGCATATAATTGACAGGGTTGCAGTTTTCTGTGTCATAATAATATTTGGAAGATCTATACCTGTCATCACATCAGTGATGGTAGATAAGTAGCTCATTTTAAAAACAGCTGATATACTTTAAAAATACATTAGATAAATACTTGTAACAACTTTATTCTACATTAAAAATGTTAAATTCTTCTATTATCATCCTGTTGTTTGTCTAAGTTAGTAATTTGTTTTGACATTCATTGCATTCCATTTTCTCCATTAAAAATTGTCTGTATCTATGTGGAAATATTTATTATTCTATAATAAAATAATAGGATCCTCATTTGCATTTTCATGTAAATCACTGAATCTGATTCAGTTCTCAGTATAATTTCCCCCTTTCACCATCTCCAATTTATGATTATATACCCTTGCATTGAAATTTTCTGATTAGAGAAAATTCACAATGTGCTCATTTCTGAATTTCTACTCTCATTGCTTCACTTTTTTGCTCCAACAATAGAGGTATGTCTTTTGTTTTATCCTTCATGGACTAGACCAGTTTTCCATAGTATGTCCAGTAATGTTTAAGGTCATTCAATTAATCATTCCTCATTGGGTTTATATATTAATCCATTGATGCACTCATTCATTTGTGCATTTACAAATACATTTAGAAGGCCTACCATGTCTGAAGAATTCTACAGAGAACTTGGGAAATAGAGAAGACTATATCGGTCTTATGATCCCAAAGACCTTATAGTGTAGTGAGAGTAAGAGATACTTTAGGCTGGTATTATAAAAATAATGTGATAAAGGCAGTAATATGCATCTTCATGGAATATTATGGTAGTATTCAGGAGGAACATTGATCCTAGGGTATCCTGAAAGCTTTGTGAGCAATCAAAGTCTGGGTTTTAAAGGATAAGTGAACGTTGCCCAGGTGAGAACATTCTGAGATGGAGAGGCTTGAGCAAAGGCAAAGAAGGGAAGAACATCATTGTGCTTGAAGGGAAATATTGGTTATTCGTTGTCGGGAAAACTTAAAGTATGAGACATTTGATGTCAAAAGGGACTCAGGAGAGTTAGGGGGCAGATGATGGAGTCACTTCTAAGCCATGTATAAGAGTTTGGACTTCATCTATGGATGAATGTTAAGCACTGAGGGATTTTAAGTAGGGAAGTGATCTGGTCAGATTTATGCTTTGGATAAATATACTGGCTATGTGTCACGGGGTACATTAGGAGATTATCAGACTAGTCCAGAGAGGCAGGGATAGAGATAAGGTTTTGTATTCTAGGAATGATTATGTTAAAACAGGACTAAATCAGGCACAGAAGACCACATTTGTCCCAAATCCAGAGATCCACAGAGACAGAATGGTTAGTGTTTGCCAGGTGCTGCGGGCCTGGGGGTGGGGGGGGAAGGATGTGCAGTAGATGGGGAGTGACTACTAAGAAGTACAGGCTTTCTTTTACGAGTAATGAAAATTTTCTGGACTTTGATAGTTGAGATTGCTGTACAACATTGTTAATATACTAAAAACCAGTGCATTGTACACTTAAGGGTGAATTTTATGGTATGTGAATTATATTTTAAAAAGCTGTCATTATAAACTAACAACAAAGGACTTAATGATGAAGAAAAAATGGAAGGAGATGGAGATACCTAACAAAATCCCAAGTTTCTTGCTTTGGTGACTGGATAGGTGATTGTGCCACCAATGTGATGGAGGACACTGGAGAAGGGGATACTGTGGGGTGGGAGGGGGTGAAGTTGAGGGTGGGTGGAGTTGATTTCAGTTGTAAAGAGTTTGAAGTTGTGTAACATCCACTTGTACCTGAACTGGTGGTTGGCCTACTCCATAGATAAAAGTTTGGTAACACCTATCCTAGAGTTTCAATGGCTCCCCCAATTTTTCTGCCTCCACATATTACAGAAGTACAACAAAATCTCTTTAGTATCATCTGTCTGCATTTCAGTGATTCTTATTCCAGGGGTGGGGTATGTTAGTATCTATCATGTGGAGGATTGTAGTTTTACAAGGCCACCTTACCAGAGATGCTAATGTGTTCCATAGGGAATTTTTATCCATGCTTCCCATGTTCTTTATGGGAAATTATTGATATCAGTGATGGCTAAAGTCATGAGGTTGGGTGTGATCACCTAGAGTTTCATGTCAAGTGAGGAGAACATTTAATGGGTCAGAGAAAGAAGAGCAGTACCAAAATGCTCAAATAAAGAATAAAAGCAACTAAGCATAGGAAAGATTCTTGGCAAATCACTGTTGTAAAATCAATGTTTATTGAGTGAATGAAAAAATAAGTGAACGAGTGTGATTTCAATGAAACCAATGGAAGAATTTGAGGAATGATGGAATGATCAAATATTTCAAAATCAAGAGATAAAATCAATAAGATAAAAACTAAAATGTGCCCATTGGGTTTGGTGATTATGCACACTTAGGTGACATTAGTAAGTTGAATTTCAGGGATGATTAGTGAAAGGGGGAGGAAGAGTAAGCAATGGGTGTGGACTTTACTCTTAAGAAATGTGAATGAAAAAGGAGAGGGATTGAGAGTATAGGAGGGCTGAGGGAGAGAAAAGAAAGGTTTAACACTACTTTTCCAATATCAAGTCATTCTTCTAAGGAAGAACTTCTATGATGCTATTCAGAACTCCTATTTAACCAATTTTTAATTCTTATAAAACCAGAATTAAACTGCACCCAAGTTTCTTATAATTTCATTTCTTAATTTGTATAATTGAGAGGTAGTTGTGAGGTCATCCATTCAAAATGCTATCCTCTGTATTCCATTTTACGCTGTAGTTGGAAGTTAAATTCACATTTCAGGTTTATTTATTTATTTATTTTGCTATTATTAATGTACAGTTACATGAGCAATATTATGGTTACCAGACTCTCCCCATTATCAAGTCCCCACCACATACCCCATTACAGTCACTGCCCATCAGCGTAGCAAGATGCTACAGAATCACTACTTGTCTTCTCTGTGCTGTACTGCCTTCCCCATATCTACCCCCCCACCCCCAGCTAGATTATGTGTGCTAATCGTAATGCCCCTTTTTCCCCCTTTTCTCTCCCTTCCCACCCATCTTCCCCAGTTCCTTTCCCTTTGGTTAACTATTAGTCCATTCTTGGGTTCTGTGAGTCTGCTGCTGTTTTGTTCCTTCAGTTTTTTCTTTGTTCTTATACTCCACAGATGAGTGAAATCATCTGATACTTGTCTTTCTCTGCCTGGCTTATTTCACTGAGCATAATACCCTCTAGCATATTTCAGGGTTTTTTTGTAGAATTTACTGATACAAGCTGGGACTTCACTGGCATCATATCTGTAAGAGACCTGTCATAAGTTGATAATATTTCCATTGTTAGTAATTCTGCAGCATTCTTTTTTTCCTATCTATTTTTCTTGGTAAAATGTCTGCTTTAAATCATAGAAACAAAAGTTCCACAGGTATGTGTTACAAAAGCTGTACATACTGACATTTCAAAACATTTCATTATGCAGTGTTTAAGCACCACTATTCTACCAGCATTTCTATTATACAGAGATATCCCATTTCCCTTTCCTACTTTGTGCTTTCATCTTCTTTGATTTCTTGATTTTTTCCTGGATCTTTCCCTTTCTCTGTCATTTAAAAAGTTATAATCAATTTTACTCAGTATCATCCTTGTCTATGACTAAAAGCAGGGAATTGTCTTTCTGTTTTGTGGAACCCGTTTTATTTTAACCTTTCATATGTCTCCAACTTTCCATCTTTTCATAGTGGAGAATTCCAGGATTAGGTCTACAACTGTTCCCAATTTTTTCATTATATGCTCATTCCTAATTTATTGCCCACAGTTGGTCATGAAACTGCTTCTGAAACAGTCATCTCTTATTATCACCCTAGTGGCACTTTATAAATCTTCATTCTCCTTGAAATTCAGGCAAAAGCAGAGATGGTTAATCACCACTTTCTCCACATTTTGGACTCCTTTGTGGACTTTATACCTGCGTGGTTTCCTGATTCTTTTTCTGCCTTCCATCAGCGCCTTCATCAGCTCTTTCAGCGGTTCTTTCCATCTCCCTGTTTTCCAATGTCTGTATCTAAAGTGACATATTTTACCCTCTGCACTTTTCTCCCTGTTCAGTCCAGTGCATAACCCCCATTCTCAAGAAACTGCCTGTCACCATTTTGCAATGTTTATCCCTAGAGTTTGTGTCCTTCTAGACCCTTTCTACTCTCTCACTTTGGCCTGAATACCTTAACTTGTTCCTACCTGTAACTTTAGATTTGATATGTCCAAAGGTTTATTTGATAGATAGTAGATTTCTTGCTTGAGAGCAAGGTTGCCTCAACACTAGTCATAATGTGCACCAGAAAAATAATACTTTAAATACAAAATTCAGTTGGTCAGGATATAGAAAATCAGAATAAAAGCAAATGTTGAAGAAAGAAAAATTCTTTAAAAATTTTTTTTACTTCCAAATACTGCTGAAATAGTCTTCAAATGTGCCACAAATTGTATTAAAAGTTTATCGTTGCTTATTTTGAGTTACCAGAGTCCTAAGTAATGGGTGTTTACCTTAGAAATCCCATTTGACATTAAAAAATAATCAGAAGGTCCTCTTTAAAAGACATATGCTTACGGCTGCCATTATTCTTTCTCACCTAACACCTAAAAGACCACCTCATTTGGTTACTTGTTTCCTTATTGAACAGTAATTCAATGTAGCAGTCTTGCTTAAGTATTACAAGAGAGAATAGATTGTCTTTAACTCTTTATCACAAACCTTGAGATTTTATAGGAATATTAAACAACTATTGATTTTAATGTATAACATTGTCACCATCCTTCTGATTTAGAAGACAGATTCTGTCTCCAGTAAACCCCTCGCTGTGGCCCACACTGGTTAGCATAATCAATTTATCACACTAATTTTATAAAGTTATAAGTGGACCCTACAGAAGGGTGTTATTAAGAATTACAGCTGATGTAAGCTTTTCATATCATGCCAAAGGAAGGGCAGTTGACACTACCAAGAAATAAACTCTACTGCAGCCTCTTTAATCATTTGTTGAAATGTATTATCTCCTTGTCAATATCAAGGGATAAACAGTGCCATTAATCTGGAAGTGAGGAAATAAGTAACCACATCAGTGTTCAGGTGCCTGGCTATTAATGGAAATTCATCTTTATTGAATCTTTATCCGTTTTAAATTTCTCCTGTTGTTCACTTTCCACGAAATGAGCGGTTACATTTTAATGTTTGGCAAATACATATAATGCATTGTGAAATTTGCTGGGTGTGCTTAGCAAGACAGGCACTGACAATGCAGTAGTTAAGCTGAGACAGCATAGATTACTCTAAATGAGAAGACACCAGCTATAAATTTAACAAAGTGTTCATTTTCTAAAGTGATCACTTTATGCATCTGCAAATAGGAAATAACAGAACATCCAACTCTTTTTTTCTAGACAAATAAAAAAGTTGGACCTTGAAAAGCTTTCTGCAGAACCTTTAAACAGTTATTTTAATTTTAGCTGCTGTCACTTATGTGTTATGCAGAAGAGGGATATTACATACACTGCATGTGAAGTGGAATTGCATTTGTAGCATTTATTATGTCTTGTTGTGTTCCTAAAGAGAATCTATATGACTTCTGTATATTAATTAGGTGAATTTTCAAATTAAAGCTGGATATAAGAGTATTTAATGTATCAGATTATCCTACAGAGTCTGGTGGCATTAGATTTCTCCTTTATAGGATATTTAGTTAAAACCAGTACATTAGCAATGTACCTTCTTTATCTAGCACATTAGTAATAGCTGCCCTCAAATAGCAAATCAGAAGCTTAATCACAAAAATAGTTAAACTCCAGGAAATACAAAGTCTGATTGTCCAAGTAATCATAAACCACTATTTATTGAGTTTATGCCTGTGTCAGACAGTGTATGTTATTTCATGTAATCTGTTGAAGAACATTATGAGGTGTGTATTATCATACAGATAAATTAAATGCCCTTCTCAAGACCACACTGCTAGTAAGTCATAGAACTTGAACTGGAACCCAGGAGTGTGCCATGCTTGGAAATCTCTGCTATTATGCAGTGGATTGTACTGCCTCTTATAGCATTTGCTCAAGGAAAATCTTTTTAAATTTTACTTTGGAAGATGTCAGTTGTGTTTATCCAAGTTTTTAAAGTACCTTAATTAAGTTTGAGTTATCTACTTTCATAAAAACCCACATTTATTTTTTAGAGCTGTGATAGGCAGTTCTTTTATATGGAACATATAGTTTGGATCTCAAAGTGATTAACTGCACAGATTCTGGGCTCCATCTGCCTTGGTTCTGATCCTTTCTAGATGTGTGACAACAGGCCAGTTACTTAAACTGCTTTGTGCCTCAGTTTAATGACCTGTAAAATAGGCATAATTATATGGTTATTACAAATACTAAGTGTGGTAATAAAGGTAAAGCAATTGAGACAAGGCCTGCAATATAGTAACAGCTTACTAAACAGGAGCTCTCTCTTAACATTTTAAGAAGCAGTGTCTCCAGCTCATGTATTTAATATGAATGGGAATAAATCTACTTAGCTCCATAACATCCTTCCATTCCCTACCCATCCCTACTTTTCTGGCTCTGATTCATATTCTTTCTCTCTCAACAGCTTTATTGTCGTGTAATTCACATAGCATATCATTCACCCATTTAAAGTGTACAATTCATTAGTTTTTAAAATGCTCACAAGGTGGTGCAACCATCACCACAACCTTATCTTAGAACAATTTTGTTCCTCCTAAAAGAAATCCTGCCCCTATGAGTCTCAGTCCATTCCCCTCCCTGCTCTCCCTGCCCAGCCCTAGGCAACTACTCATCTACATTTTGTCTCTATCTCTATAGAGTTGCTTACTCTGGGTATCTCATATAAATAGAATTATGCAACAGTTGGTCTTTTGTGCCAGGTGTCTTTCATTTGCATGTTTTCAAAGTTAATCCCTATGGTGGTATGTGTCCATACTTGATTCCTTTTCTTGCTGAAAAATATTTGCATTTTGTGGATATACTGAATTTTACTTAATGTGTTCATCAGTTGATGTTCATTTGGGTTGTTTCCAATTATTAGCTGTTATGAATAGTGCTGGACAATACTTGGTTTTCCAGCTTGTCACCTGGTTATTTTTCTTCTACCTTCAAAGGTAGAAGGTTTATAACACCTGTTTTTTCAAAATTCGACTGAAGCATTGCCTCCTTATAAGTCTTCTCAGACACACATCCCTTCCCCCACTTCTCATCCCCTTCAGATTTAGATGTCTTCTCAACTAACTCATAACGTATTCTTTAAACACATATCATAGCCCACAACATATTCCATCCATTACAATGGAGGATTTGTTTGCCTTTGCCATTGACTGTGAGCACCTACAGCATGAACCTTAACTTACTGTATAGTGTGTGTTGCCAGTACAACGAACTAATAATTCCTGGAAGAATGAATTTAAAGAATAGTGCCTTAGCATCAAAATACTAGACAATTACAAATAGTACCCCTGTGCATTGCTGTTGAAATCAGGCCATGTTAGAATAAGTTACTACCAAAATCCAAATGCGAATTCTGTAGGTGCTTGATAATAAAAAAATACTCTCCCACATCAGTCTAATTGTCACTGAACTGTGGTGCCTAGAAAAAAGATAAATACGAAAAGATACTCAGTGATATCACAATCCTCCGTTTGAATCTTAGAAATGAATTGGAAATGTTGAGACTCAGTAAGTAACCAAAAGCACAGCACTTGCTCTACTAAGGGTGATAAATGTCTGTTGAAGTTAAGTCCAAACTTATTAGAAAATCACTGGACAATTTATGAACTAATTTTTAATGTTCACCTTTCCCAAGGGAAGGAAAACTAGGGAGTGGGTAGATGAAGGGTTAGAAGGCTCTATGATCATATTTGAACTTTAGTTTTCTGATTAATTTTTCATCCTCTTTCATCTTTTCGGTTAAAGCCAATGCTCTAATGTTATTAATAGCTCTAGTACTTTAAATTAAATAAATTGAATCAAGTGATATGTAGTGTGACCACTGGAATGATTTAACAGAATAAATTTTTTTTCCTGTATCAAAATCTAAAAGCCATTAATCCCCAGCAAAACTTTTTTTTTTTAAGCTTATCCAAAATTACATACTACCATTTCATTCCTGTAACTGTACGTATTGCTATAGCTTAAAAATCTCATCCAATATTCATATGTTGCTTTGATCACGTATGGATATTTGATTATATTCATGATTTGCTGTAGTTGAGATAATGGTATAATAGTTATGTTTTAAAATGACCCCCTTATTTTAAGAAATATAAACTGAAATTATTTATGGATGTAAAATGATATATGGGATTTGTATCAAAATAATATGAGGGAAGGGTTAAATAGGAGTGAAGAGGAAACAAGATTGTCTATAGGTTATTTTTGAAGCTATCTAATAGGTACATGGGTGTTCATGTTACCTCTTTTCTATTTTTGTATACATTTGACTTTTTCCATAATAAAGTGTTGAAGTATTTTTGTATTTTTGCCTTTGCAATATATCTTTTTGGCAAGGATGAGGCAAAAGATCAAATAGAACACTGCTATTTTGAATTTTCTATTTTAAAGCTCCTACCAGGGGGATTGATTGAGTGGAATGCTGCATGTGGTAGCTTGGTTGATAAAGAGCTTAGGCAAAGATACCAGTTGAGTGTAATGATAATTCTATTGAGATCTTGAAATACTCTTATTTGAAGAGCAGAAACATGCTACTGGGTGTTCAGAAGAAAACCAAAGTTTGTGAGAAGTCCAGAGACAAGTTGAATATTATATCGAAGTACTGATAAGATCAAAAGTGAGTCTTGGGACCTTCTGGATGACAAACTGTCTTAAATTCTTTTGCAATTGCACTATCATAATTTCTTCCCTTTTCATCATCTTGCATCACTTTTTTGCTGAGTACCAGCTTTTAAATGATGTGTTTAAAGGTCGTAATTTACTTTGGTTTTGCAAGAATAATACTTTTTTGAGCTAATCAAATATATGTACTGATTATTTATAGTTTACTTTTAATGAAGGTAATAGCATATTCTTTATGAAAGCGGGGAAGCACTATAAAGCTTAGGAAGCTAAAGCAGAGTTATGCTCTCTCATTTTTTCGTGATAGTACCCCTTGCATATAAGAATTAAATTACTTATTTTCCCTTTCTAATTTTACTAACAGTTTCACAGAGGTGGTTCAGCTCAATAACTATCAATTTTATCTAAATCAAGAAATCTTTTAAGAATCCTTAAAGGCTACCATAATAAGCCCCTGGCAATGTGTATCTTCAGAAGTATTCTTTTTGGGTTACTATTGTTTGCTTAATGACATAAAGAATGAATGGAGGAGAGGACAATATCTTCTCCCAGGAAGACGGAGAAGACTGGTCATTGTGAATCAGTTAAGTTTCAATGAAAATGAACATTTTAATCGCCTTGTGATTTTTATGAAACCACCTAAAGGCTGTCCTAGTTGACAAGTGGGGTCCTTTCAGGTTGCATCAGAGGTACAGAGTCCTTTTTTGTTACCCTTATCAAGGGTTTGACACCCAGTGTTTGCTTAGTGAAAGCTTATGGGTTTAAAAAATTGAAGTGCTGTTTGATGATTATCTTAGTCATTACTGCAAGAAGATGATATTTATGTTGAGAGCATACTGTGATATATTCATATGGATATTTTTATGATATTCCTAATTTTAATATCAGTGCAAAGTACCACAGGTGACTTCCTCAGCCTCTATTCCATATAGAATACCAGGCTGGACTTCTCCCTCTGATCTCTTTCCTTTAATGAAGTTTTCTTCAATTATTTGGTTTTAGTTCTCCTGGTGCCTGATATATAGTAGACATTAATTGCTGTTTATAAATCAAATGAATGAAGGAATTGTTTCTAGTTGCGAAATGTGGGGAATGACTTTGAATTTCTCTGAGTGTAAAAATTTCTTCATATGTACAAAAGGGATGATAATCCCTAACTTTAACTGGTGTTGATAAGGTTGATATATAACTTATATAACTGTGCTTTTTCTTATTCTGTCTTAATCATATTTGATGCCTAGTACAGTAACTGGTAGATTGCTGGTGCTGAGGGAATGTCAGTACTCCCTTCTCCTGCCACAACATGAGCGTTTACAGGCATGCTCACATTCGCACAGGTCATAGACCCCACGGCTTTAGAGGGTGATCCTCCTGATTGGCACCATGCAAGATGTGTAGTGTGTGGACTGAAAATCTAAACATAGTGACTCTGCATTTTCAACCTTTATTCCAATAATTCTTAAAATGGGAGCAGTTAAACTCCTGCATCAGAGTTAGCTAGAAGTGATTTCTAAAAATCCAGATTCTTGTGGCCCTCTCCAGATCTGCCTAAGCAGAATTCCTTGAGGTAGAATACACAGATCTGCATTTTTATAAAGCTCCCCAAGTAATTATTTTTTAAAGCTGTTCTGTGGTATAATTCTCATAGCATACAATTAATCTGTTTTGTTCAGGCCATTCTTTTGTTTTCTTTTTTTAATTGA
>JAVSCE010014194.1:0-68498 GCA_032199065.1 Smutsia gigantea
AGTATTTTTTCTTTGTTCCTATACTCCACATATAGGTGAAATCATTTGATACTTGTCTTTTTCGGCTTGGCTTATTTCACTGAGCATAATACCCTCTAGCTCCATCCATGTTGTTGCAAATGGTAGGATTTGTTTTCTTCTTATGGCTGAATAATGTTCCATTGTGTATATGTACCACATCTTCTTTATCCATTCATCTACTGATGGACACTTAGGTTGCTTCCATTTCTTGGCTATTGTAAATAGTGGTGCAATAAACATAGGGGTGCATCTGTCCTTTTCCAATTGGGCTGCTGCATTCTTAGGGTAAATTCCTAGGAGTGGAATTCCTGGGTCAAATGGTATTTCTATTTTGAGTTTTTTGAGGAACCTCCATACTGCTTTCCACAATGGTTGAAATAACTTGCATTCCCACCAGCAGTGTAGGAGGGTTCTCTTTTCTACACATCCTTGCCAACATTTGTTGTTGTTTGTGTTTTGGATGATGGCCATCCTCACTGGTGTGATGTGATATCTCATTGTGGTTTTAATCTCATTTCTCTGATGATTAGCGGGATGTGGAGCATCTTTTTCATGTGCCTGTTGGCCATCTGAACTTCTTTGGAGAAGTATCTATTCATGTCCTCTGCCATTTCTTAATTGGATTATTTGCTTTCTGTTTGTTAAGGTGCATGAGTTCTTTATATATTTTGTATGTCACCCCTTTATCAGATACGTTTTTTATGAATATATTCTCCCATACTGTAGGATGTCTTTTTGTTCTACTGATGTTGTCCTTTGCTGTACAGAAGCTTTTCAGCTTGATATAGTCCCACTTGTTCATTTTTGCTTTTGTTTCCCTTGCCCGGGGAGATATGTTCATGAAGAAGTTGTGCATGTTTATGTCCAAGAGATTTTTGCCTAAGTTTTTTTCTAAGTTATATGGTTTCATGACTTACATTCAGGTCTTTGATCCACCTTGAGTTTACCTTTGTGTATGGGGCTAGACAGTAGTCCAGTTTCATTCTCTTACATGTAGCTGTCCAGTTTTTCCAACACCAGCTGCTGAAGAGGTTGTCATCTCCCCATTGTATATCCAAGGCACTTTTATCAAATATTAATTGACTGTATATGTTTGGGTTAATGTTTTGATTTTCTATTCTGTTCCACTGGTCTGTGGGTCTGTTTTTGTGCTAATACCAAATTGTCTTGATTACTGTGGCTTTGTAGTAGAGCTTGAAGTCAGGGAGTGTAATTCCCCCTGTTTTATTCCTCCTTCTCAGGATTGCTTTGGCTATTCGGGGTCTTTTGTGGTTCCATATGAATTTAGAATTATTTGTTCCAGTTCATTGAAGAAAGCTGTTGGTAGTTTGATAGGGATTGCATTGAATCTGTAGATTGCTTTAGGTAGTACAGCCATTTTGACAATATTTATTCTTCCTAGCCAAGAGCATGGGATGCATTTCCATTTGTTAGTGTCCTCTTTAATTTCTCTTAGAGTGTCTTGTAGTTTTCAGAGTACAGGTCTTTCACTTCCTTCGTTAGGTTTATTCCTAGGTATTTTATTCTTTTGATGCAATTGTGAATGGAATTGTTTTTCTGATTTTTCTTTCTGTTAGTTCATCATTAGTGTATAGGAAAGCAACAGATTTCTGTGTGTTAATTTTGTATCCTGCAACTTTGCTGAATTCAGATATTAGTTCTAGTAGTTTTGGAATGGAATCTTTAGGTTTTTTATGTACAGTATCATGTCATCTGCAAATAGTGACAATTTGACTTCTTCTTTACCAATCTGGATGCCTTGTATGTCTTTGTTTTGTCTGATTGCTGTGGCTAGGAACTCCAGTACTATGTTGAATAACAGTAGAGAGAGGGGGCATCCCTGTCTTGTTCCTGATCTTAGTTGAAAAGCTTTCAGCGTCTCGCCGTTAAGTATGATGTTGGCTGTGGGTTTGTCATATATAGCCTTTATGATGTTGAGGTACTTGCCCTCTATACCCATTTTGTTGAGAGTTTTAATCATGAATGGATGCTGAATTTTGTCAAATGCTTTTTCAGCATCTATGGAGATGATCATGTGGTTTTTGTTCTTCTTTTTGTTGATGTGGTGGATGATGTTGATGGATTTTCGAATGTTGTACCATCCTTGCATCCCTGGATGAATCCCACTTGATCATGGTGTATGATCTTCTTGATGTATTTTTGAATTCGGTTTGCTAATATTTTGTTGAGTATTTTTGCATCTACGTTCATCAGGGATATTGGTCTGTAATTTTCTTTTTTGGTGAGGTCTTTGCCCGGTTTTGGTATTAGAGTGATGCTGGCTTCATAGAATGAGTTTGGAAGTATTCCCTCCTCTTCTATTTTTTGGAAAACTTTAAGGAGAATCAGTGTTATTTCTTCTCTATATTTCTGGTAGAATTCAGAGGTGAATCCATCAGACCCAGGGGTTTTGTTCTTGGGTAGTTTTTTGATTACCAATTCGATTTCGTCACTGGTGATTGGTCTGTTTAGTTTTTCTGTTTCTTGCTTGGTCAGTCTTGGAAGGTTGTATTTTTCTAAGAAGTTGTCCATTTCTTCTATCTTTTCCAGCTTGTTAGCATATAGATTCTCATAATATTCTCTTACGATTCTTTGTATTTCTGTGGGGTCTGTCGTGATTTTTCCTTTCTCATTTCTGATTGTGTTTATGTGTGTAGATTCTCTTTTTCTCTTAATGAGTCTGGCTAGGGGTTTATCTATTTTGTTTATTTTTTCAAAGAACCAGCTCTTGGTTTTATTGATTTTTTCTATTGTTTTATTCTTCTCCATTTTATTTATTTCTTCTCTAATCTTTATTATGTCCCTCCTTCTGGTGACTTTGGGCCTCATTTGTTCTTCTTTTTCCAATTTCAGTAATTGTGTCTTTAGACTATTCATTTGGGAATGTTCTTCCTTCTTTAAATAGGCCTGGATTGCAATATACTTTCCTCTTAGAACTGCCTTTGCTGCGTCCCACAGAAGTTGTGACTTTGTGTTGTTGTTGTCATTAGTCTCCATATATTCTTTGATTTCTGTTTTGATTTGGTCGTTAACCCATTGATTAATTAGGAGAGTGTTGTTAAGTCTCCATGTATTTGTGAGCCTTTTTGATTTCTTTCTAAAATTTATTTCTAGTTTTATGCCTTGGTGATCTGAGAAGTTGGTTGGTAGGATTTCAATATTTTTGAAATTACTGAGGTTCTTTTTGTGGCCTAGTATGTGGTCTATTCTGGAAAATGTTCCATGTGCACTTGAGAAGAATGTGTATCCTGTTGCTTTTGGGTGTAGAGTTCTGTAGATGTCTGTTAGTCCATCTGTTCTAGTGTGTTGTTCAGTGCCTCTGTGTCTTTACTTATTCTCTGTTTGATTGATCTGTCCTCTGGAGTGAGTGGTGTGTTGAAGTCTCCTAAGATGAATGCATTGCTGTCTATTTCCTCCTTTTATTCTGTTAGTATTCGTCTCACATATGCTGGCGCTCCTTTTTTGGGTGCATATATATTTATAATGGTTATATCTTCTTGTTGGACTGACCCCTTTATCATTATGTAGTGTCCTTCTTTATCTTTTGCTACTTTCTTCATTTTGAAGTCTATTTTGTCTGATATAAGTACTGCAACACCTGCTTTTTTCTCTTTGTTATTTGCATGAAATATCTTTTTCCATCCCTTCACTTTTAGTCTGTGTATATCTTTGGATTTGAGGTGTGTTTCTTGTAGGCAGCATATAGATGGGTCTTGCTTTTTTATCCATTCTGTTACTCTGTGTCTTTTGATTGGTGCATTCAGTCCATTTACATTTAGGTGATTATTGATAGATATGTACTTATTGCCATTGCTGGCTTTAGATTCGTGGTTACCAAGGGTTCAAGGGTTGCTTCTTTACTATCTAACAATCTAACTTAACTTTCTTGTTAAGTTATTGTAAACACAGTCTGATGTTTCTTTATTTCTCTCCCTTCTTATTCCTCCTCCTCCATTCTTTCTATAATAGGTGTTTTATTCTTTGCCTTTAGTTGGTATTTGTATGGTCTGCTTTCTTTGCTATGGTTTTTTTTTCTCTGGTGACATCTTTTTAGCCTTAGGTGTGCTTCCATCCAGAGCAGTCCATTTAAGATATCCTGTCGTGGTGGTTTATGAGAAGCAAACTCTCTCAACTTTCGTTTATCTGGAAATTGTTTAATCCCTCCATCATATTTAAATGATAATCGTGCTGGATACAATATTCTTGGTTCGAGGCCCTTCTGTTTCATAACGTTAAATATATCATGCCATTCTCTTCTGGCCTGTAACGTTTCTGTTGAGAAGTCTGATGATAGTCTGATGGGTTTTCCTTTGTAGGTGATCTTTTTTCTCTCTCTAGCTGCCTTTCATACCCTGTCTTTATCTTTGATCTTTGCCATCTTAATTATTATGTGTCTTGGTGTTGTCTTCCTTGGGTCCCTTGTGTTGGGAGATCTATGAGCTTTGGTGGACTGCGAGACTACTTCCTTCCCCAGCGAGGGAAAGTTTTCAGCAATTATTTTTTCAAAGACACTTTCTATCCCTTTTTCTCTCTCTTCTTCCTCTGGTACTCCTATAATGCGAATATTGTTCCGTTTGGATTGGTCACACAGTTCTCTTAATATTCTTTCATTCCTAGAAATCCTTTTATCTCTCTCTGCCTCAGCTGCTCTGTACTCCTGTTCTCTGTTTTCTATTCCATTAACAGTCTCTTGCATCTCATCCATTCTGCTGTTAAGCCCGTCGATCGCTTGTCTGATTTCTGTATTGTCTTTCCTCAGTTCCCTCACTTCCTCCCTCAGCTCTTGCACATTTCTCTGTAGGTCCATCAGCATGGTTATGACTTTTATTCTGAATTCTTTTTCAGGGAGGCTGTGCATTTCCATCCCTTCAGACTCCCTCTCTGGGGTTGTCTGGTTGATTTTGGTCTGAACCATATTCCTCTGTCTTTTCATGGCTATAGAATTGGTCACTGATAGTTGCCACGTATGTCAGCTGGCCTCTTTAAGACCGCCTCTTGGGGTGCCGAGTCCTCTCGGGTGTAGCTGCACGCTGTGCGCTTTCCTGTGTATTCTCATCTCTCTTTTAGGAATAGATGTATTTTGTGTGTTTTCGTAGATAAATATAGTGTTGGGAGGAGATTTCTGCCGCCCTGCTCACACCACCATCTTCCCGGAAGTTCCTTAAAGTATAACTTTTATAGATGTGTTCCATTGTTTAATGCTTGACCGAAAATGAATACAAATGAAATAATACTCCAGGAATTCTTGGTCATTTGTACATTCGTGTAAATAGTTTGGGCAAGAGAGAGGGATAGAGCATGGGGATTCTGGAGGCGGAAGCAGGGTTGGGAGAGGACATGTTGATGGAAGAAAGTAGCAAAGAAGGGAGAGAAGAGAAGACCTAGTTTCTGCTTCCCAGGTTCATCCCAGAGCTCACGCCCCTGTTCGAGAGTGAGTTTCATGATGGAGCTGCAAATGGGACTCTTAAAGTCGTTGCCGCCATGTTCAGTCATGAGCATGTGGTCAGGGATGTATGGTCTGTCTGCCACTGTGACTGGAGGTGAAGACGGTCGTGTCCAGGCTGCCTTGGGGTCCGAGGGATTCCTGAGCCAGTAGTGAGTCTATTTAGGGATTAGAACTTCACCATTTTAGATGGGATTTTTAGTTATAATACACAGCCAGGATCATAGCACATTGAACAGTTGTTCACAAAGTACTAGGAAAAAAGTTATTAAGATCAAATGTCAGGGCTTTAAATACAGTTTTCTGCTATAGAGTATGAATCTACAAATTTCATCCTTTCAACACAAAATAAATATCTTTAATGTTAATCACAAGTTTTTGACTGTATTAATACTCAGTCTCTAAGCAATCCAATTGTTATTTCTCATGACCATTAATCCATACTGTCTTTTAAATTATGAACTTTTCAGTTTAAAAGAGAGTCTGTTATCTTTATTTGTGAATCTGTACTTACCTGCTTCACTAATTACATAACTGACCCTGTTTGAAGAAGTCAAGAATGAGACACAGACAGATCTCACACATCAAGGAGCCTGTAGGAGTTGTGTTCCTTGGTTTAAAGAAAGTGGCAGAGAGAGAGAGAGAGGGTGTGTGTGTGTGTGTTTGTGTGTGTGTGAGTGTGTGAGTGAGCATACGCATGCATGCATAATTGTGGCTATGAGGTTGGGAAAGGCACATAAAATATGTAGTAGCATTTTTTAAGTGCTTACCATGTACCAGACATTAAGTGATTTACTCATTAAATTCTCAGGAATACACCAGAAAATAAATACCATTATTTTTCTCATTTCATAGATTATGATACTGAGTAGTTAAATCACCTGGTTTTTTTTAACTACAGAAAAAGAACGATTAACACAAGGCAAATCAGGAGGAAAATGAAGCAACAATTCTGTCATTTCCTGTCCTTTTCAGAACTGTTTTTAAGCATAACAGTAAAAGCAGACAGATTTTTGGGGATTACTAACCTGTCCCATAATCAGTATTAGAAAATTAGGTGAGCTGTATGTGGATTTTAAGTTGCAACTTGACCACCTTATCCATTTTATTTAATTTCACTGAAATAGTTTACTAGTTTCCTTTGTAGTAGATGGTATTGCTTATGACACTACATGGAACTCCATACCACTTGAGAACGTTGCTTATAATCACAATGTTACTTTTGATAAAAATAGCATGTAAAGGGTCTGAAGTAAGTGACATGTTGCTTTCACAAGCAAAATAGTGCCTTAAATTAATGCAGAGCTACAAAAAAATTACATCCCAGGACTTTGTTCCATATCCAAAAGTGGAGCATTCAGTGAATGTTTTACTGTTCATTGTCAAACCAACAGGCACAGGATCAATTTGATTTCATTTCACACATTACACACACGTGCACACACACACACACACACACCCCTGCAAAAAAGACAATAAGACAAAAAATTCTGACTGGTAAATTGATTTTTAATATATTTTTGATTGACTTTTTAAAAACCTTCCACAATAAACAGGCCTCAATTTTGTGGTAAGAAAATACAGAAGTCAATCGACCAATATTCAACACTTGGCTGCTAAATAAATGATACTGTACTAAGATCCTTGTAGAAGATGCAATGATGTTTTAGGGAGGACTCCTGCCATCTATGAATCATCTATGTATTGTGGAAATAGGCATGGAGGGTTAAGACATATGTGAGTGGCAGAGATATTATTTCTTATAAGAGGAGGGAGCAATCCCTCAGAGCTGGGTTGTTCTGGGGAGAACAAGCTGACTCTAAAATACAGGTGCACATCAAGGCGGCATGGGAATAAAAGGAGACAGGGAATTCCTGCTGGATACAATGGCTTCCATAAAAACATAGAGGTAAGAAAGTACTATAATTATTTGAAGCTGAAAGGTGGGATTTACAGTAAAGAGAAAACAGTTTAAGATTAGTCCCAACCTTTGAATGTCAGCTTACTCTCTGTTCAAAGCAGTCTCTTTGCATTTCTCACATGCCTTTTTCAGGGGCACAGAAAACAGACAAGGCAATCCCAAAGTCTCAGAAGCGATGCTCCAGACTCCATCCCCCACTTCTCTGAGGTTCAGTCCTTTGTCCTATCTCTTTGACCTGCCTAGTAGCATCTTGATTTCAAACTGTCTGCTCCCTTCACATCTGTAACTTATTCAAGATGCTGTTTCTTGAAAACACTCCTGGGCACTTCAGGTTAGCAATGCCAGACTCCCACACCTCCCCCAAGGTTACATAGCATGCTGTGTGACCCTCATTTTGTCCTGGCACATACTCGACAAAGACGGGAGATAAGAAAATAGGTTTGGTATTTTTGCTATGCAACAAATTACCTGAAAGCTAAGCAGTTTGAACCAATAAATATTTATCCCATCCCCAGTTTCTGGGGGCAGGACTCTGGGACTGCCTTAGCCGTCTTGTTCTGGCTCAGGTCTCTACAGTTGCAGGTCTTGACTGCCATCTCTTAAGATTCAGAGTTCTGTTACCAAGTCGAGTCCAGCATTGTGGGGTCAAATTTTTCTTTAATATTTGTAAAGATATCATTAATGGTCCCCTTCTATTCCTCACTGGAAGACCAATATCTTTCCTGATTTCTGGAAATTTTCAAGGATTTTTGCACCCATTCCAGTTCCCAATTCCCACCTCAATCTGGGTAGCATGTTCTTTTGTGTTTGCGTTGATCTCTCCAATGAAGATCAACACCAATATGGACCACAAGCCCTTTTCCGTGATTCCCCTGAAGCATACAGGAGATGCAGTATACAGCAGGTATTTTTCTGAAGGTTATTTATGGGGGTCGGGTCAGGTGCTACTGGGAAAGTTATATATCACCCATCACATAGCAGAGAAAACAATTTAAAATTTAAAAATTTTTGTAAAAGGTTCTGCAGAGATTCCTACTTCTGAGGGGCCTCTGACCACAGCTCCCTACATGTTGATGGGCCTAGTTTCTTTCCGACTGGCTGTTTTATCATCCTCATTTCTGCCCTCCTTACTGTCACTGCTCTTAGTGCTTCTTACGTTCCTCATCGCCGCCCCCCCCACTTCCTGCCCCATGCTCACCCTCCTTTCACTGTGTTCTCCTGTAAGACAGTAAATGGAAGACTGCTTTTATACCCACAGCAGCCACCCAAGGTATTTTCCTAAACAAAAAGCCATTTCTTCTCATATAAACGATCACATTCCCTAGTATGCTGAAATCCACTGCGATCTGTTCTTGTATTACAGAGCAAATTTTCTTCTTCTCCAAATATAATGCAAGAAATATGAAATTATAAGCAAGAAGCTTAGATATACTATTACTGTTCTATTATTTCTGACACTGGTATTTAAGTATTATTTGCTTTTATCAATAATAATACATTTAAACTACTCAAATTCATTGGAGGTATAACGCTTTAAACATTGTTATCTGGTTTGTTTGACAAGAATAAGCCTTTCTAACAGTTGACAACTCACGTAATTGCAAGTACCTAACAACTTATTCCTATTTTGAATAATTATGCATTATTACCTTAAATACAGTGTATAAAGTAGTACCAAAGGAGGTAATTGACAGTGAAATGTCATGGTAGAGCTTATTATTATTTATTCCAATACTCCTTTTAAATATGTAGTCACTTGCTAATGCATAGCACTTATTCAGTACATTCCATCTTTACCGTCCTTCACACATATGAACTAATTTATTTCCATAAGCACCTCAGTGGAACAGATGAGAACCATTATCCTCTTTTCCTTGTGGGTGTAGACAGAGAGATAAACTGCCCACTGTCATAAAAAGAGAGGATTGAGACAAAGGTCTGAGCAAGACTTTCTACTGTATTCTAACCTTAGTACAATATCTATGTAGTTTTATTTTTAAAGAAAAGAAAAGTTGAGTTTGGAGATGAGAGTGTTTCCCAGAGACACTGATGTTGGCTTCATGTGGGGTCCTTCCTTGGATCTTTTTTGTGACATTTCTTCCCTGAGCTTCACTGTACCCTTGTTTTATTAATATGGAAAAGTGACAGTTTTAGATTCTCATGTCAAGATATCTGTGAAGATGAACATGAAAAGCAAAAGTCAAATGCAGTTATATTTTCAAGCTTCCAAAAGTGTCGTAGGGAACTTCCATGTATCAGGAGCTCATGGAACCAGAATGGCCCTGCTGTGCAGTCTTTCTTAGCTGTGCTTTTACAGTTTGCTTTGTGTCTCTGGAAATCCTCTCTTCATTTGAATTTTGTTAATTCTCCAGCTATCAAAATTTAATTTTCATTGTATAAGTGACTTGAGTGCGAGGAAGGCTTTTCATCTTTTTACCCAGGTAACTAATCATTGGTGATTGTTTAAAACAGTTGATGTATTTTTTGTGTTTTACGTCAGGTGACCTCACTCTTGTCTTCAAAAATCCTGTGATGCCTTCCCCTTCCACACAGAATAAAATGTATGCTTTCATCACAGCAGATGAATGCTTCCTACCACTCTCCCCTGACCTTCTCTATTCCAGCCACACAGGCCCTTTTGCTCTTCCTTAGAAATGGGAGCACACCCCTCTTTCCACCCCCTTTAGAGTCTGTGTACTTCTTTTCCCTTCTGTTGTGATTCTCCAGAGACTGTCTCACTTGTAGATACCATGAATTCTCAAAAGTGAGTCTGATTTAAATGCATATTGAGCCTTGTTTCTTGGTGCAAACCTGATAAATAGTCCTTAACTTTGACAATTATAGTCATATCTGAATGTCTATATGTGAGGCTATGGGTTCTTAGTGTGAACATTCATCTAAAAAGAATAGCATTCCCATCTAGCACTGAAAATTATATCCTTTCTAAAACCGCAAAAAGACACTCAAATTCTATACACAATTTTCTCTTTAAAAAATCTTTTGACATTGTAGGCAGAAAAAAAATACTGTCTCTAAATTCATTAAACATTTGCATTAAGATCAGTCATTCTCCACCTAAAAATCAGAATATTTATTGAGCTACTATTTAATGTTCTGAGTGAAGACATGAAAGTCACAAGGTCTGTCTTCAATTTCTTTTCTCCTTTCAAGTTACTGTCCATTTGGAGACGTAACATCATCAGACTATCAGAGAACCTTCTACCTTTCCCCCCAACCCCACCATCAAAGAAAAATAATATTCTAATCTTCTTAAAGGCTGACTTTATCTTAGAACACCTATCAGGGATACAATTTATCTATGCTTACACATCCAAATGTTTGAGGCTGAAACTGTTAGGAACAAATTAAATGACCTGTAATAAAATTTAATTTGAATGTTTGCTTCTAGATATTGTCATTATATTCTATCAATATGCTTGCATAAACTTATGATGTCCTGAAAATATGAATTTCAACATTGGTAAAAATAGGAATATCAATTACCACAATGTTCTAACTATACTACACATGGTACGTGGGCAAAGGACTAGCACAGATACTTATAAAATTCAAGTTTGCAATAATGAAAGCTTCTTATTTGTTCCTACACATCCCTAGGGATGCTGTAGCTGAAAACCATTTCAAGTAATATAATGCTGCTCTGCCCTTTCCTTGAAATGACTGCTGTTATAGACCCATTAGCACTACAGGTATTTATGTTCTGCTTTTCAAAGGATAGGCTCAGGAGGTCTGTGCCAAGAGTCTATTGAATGAATTTTTACTGAGTAGCATTTTCCAGCATGTTTAAGAATGTCAATTACAATATGATAGATTTAATTGTTCAGGAAAGTGGAAATGTTTGCTTGGTTAATGGTGTATCTTTAAAGCAGGGTCAGATTACTATGGAATTTTTCCAGGAAACTTATCCTTAAAACAGAAGGAAAATTCTGATGTTATTAGTTAATGGGAGGAGGAGTTATTAGCTTTAATATCATAGGAAATTAATCTATTAAGTTAGATTTTTCAATTTTTGTTTTTTCCAATGGGACCATTAATGAGATCCTGGATATATCAGTAAACTGAAATTAGGAAGATGGGTTCAGACAGCCAGACTCAGTGATAACTCTGTTATGCTCTGCCCTGAAGAGGTGAAAAATGGAAATATTTGTGTTTATTGGGTCATGGAGATAATGATGCCAGGAATCTGTTCTATAATTCATAGGTTACAAATGAAATAAAATTTGTCTGAGACAGTAGAGTACACTATTTGCAAAGATGGCACTGGTAACCAAATTCTTCTTCTCTGGGAATGTAGAAATCTGGCTTCCTTAGGCTTTGAACGGAATTTTTCTCTTAACCAATGGAATGATATTTTTTTCTAATAAGTAGTTCTAGTTGATTTTAAAAGTACTGCCAATTTATACTTTGTAAAGACATTTGCTAAACACTTCAAAATGAAGTGACTTAGCAATGAGTTTAGTGTTGAAGACTTGCATCTGACAGGATTTCTGTTATTTCCAAATAGAGTAAGACATCTGTCTGTGACTTGATGCTGGCCTTGGGAGGATAATATCACAGAGATTTTGCAGATCATATGATTGTTTCATTATGGAATTTGCCGAATGGCTGTGGGGAAGAGACCACGGTTAGTTAATCAGATTGGTGAATCCAATCGGAGGGAAGTTTGTAGCATAGTTTCACTGTTATTCCTAGACATGAGTTGATTCACATCACTACTGAAGTTCACAATGTGATGACAGAGATGGGAGGGTGGAACAAAGGGCTCAAGAAAATTCCTGGAGCTATTTCTGTGAAATTATATCATTTGCTCAAGGGCTTCATTTATGCAGCCCTGATGTCATTCATTGACATTAAAGAAATTGGCCAAGGTGGACAACTCCACCTCCCATGCAGTCCAGGAAAGAACAAAGTTTTGTAGGCTTTTCCTAGAGGGACATGTTGCCGGGTAGGTTGTGGTGACTCTTGGGATCCTAATTGTGTTTCTGTACAAATCTGCCTTCAATCAGATATTTTATTTGAATTCTATAATCCTAAGAAAACCAGTATTAAGTATTCCAACTTTCTTTCCTTGAAAGCCAGAGTAGCCCAGAAGACATGTATTAGGATGTTTCAGCCGCAAGTAACAGAAAAATCCATGTAACAATAAGGAAACAATAAGGTAAATCTACCATGACATAGGTTTGGGGTATGGCATTTTTAATGTTGGTTAATTCAGCAGCTTAGTGACAATATCAAAGATCCAAGTTTTTTCCATGTTCCTACTCTGTCATTTTTTAGCATGTCATCTGCTTCCTTCATGGTTACAGCACAGTTGCACCACCAGCTCAGGTACCACATCCTGCATGATATCCACAGTCCAGAAGAGAAGACAGCACATCCTTTTTTCTTAGGAGTGCAGCAGGTTCCCCAGAAGCCTCTCAGTGTTTATGCTCTCATATCCAACTTGATAGAACTGCACTTCCCCTTGAGTTCCAAACCAAAGTTCTTGAGCTTGAAGGTCAAACTAGCCACCATACCAGATAAGTTGAATGGCTAAAATAAGCCAGTTACTTCAAACTGAAATATTCTGACCATTTAGGATTCTCTCCCTCCTTTATTTTATTTTATCTCTCATTTCAATATAAGAAAGCCATTTAAACTGTACAAAATTGTAGAAAATTAGAAAGAGAAACATTTAGGGAATAGGAATAAGTAAAGGTATCTCTGAGTGGGAAATAAAAGGTGAAAAGGAAGTAAGGCATGAAAAATGAATAGACGTGGTGAAAGAGACCTATGGACATATATACAGCAAAGTACCAACAGTACCATCCTGTGCTTAATTTATTCAATTAATTTGGAGATTTAAAGAATGTTGGTGTTTATGTTTTGTGCCCTGATGGTTAAATGGGTTGCTCTGTGATTTGTTTTAACATTCAATTCAATTGTTTCAATGTTCAATTCACCAGCATAGTGGATGAGAGTAGGAATGGAAGAAGTAGTGTCATCACTTAATAGCTGTGTGACTTCAGGAGATTACATAACAATTCTTTGCCTCAAGTAAAGTGAGGCTGCTAACAGAACCTGGTGTATGGGCCTGTTGTGGGCATTTTTTGTTATTTCAGGATAAATTACTTATCACACAGGCTGGCATAAAGAAAACATTTAACAGCTGTTGTTGTTATTTTTAAAATGTTTTATTGATTTCTGTTTACCCAGCTGAGCTTGGTACTTACCTACATTTAAACAGCTAAAGTTGTCAGCATTCCCCACTAATTGAACACATGTTTAGTGCTTCTCATCCTAATTTGAAAACAGTAGAAAGCAAAACTGTAGTGAAAATGCTAGGTAAGAAACACTGAAAAGTTATAGAATTGACACTAATTAAAGTTTGGGACACATAGATGACTAAATACCAGTTTGTGAAGAGGTAATAGAAGTTCAAGAAGGAAAACATAATTCTATTCATTATTTTGATAATTTAATTTTTGATTTTGTTCAGCTATAAAAAAGTTCAGATACACAAAATAATGTATATATATATATATATATATATATATATATATATATATATATATATATATATATATATATATAATGCACATATATAGAGATACTGTAAAGACTAATAAGCACCCATGTATTCATAATGCAGTTTGTGGATAAAGTTCCTGTGGCCAGGATTCTCACCTGGCCCTGGCTGGCTAGCTCACTACACACGTGTGGGCAATATGTTGTATTGACTCTATATAAAGAGCTCTACCCAGTGCTCTGGGCTGCAAGGTTGCAGAAGGGGCTGGAGTGGTGGCAGCACTGGGGACAGAGACTGAGACGACTGTGGGGGCAGAGAGGCCCAAAGGCAGAGACCAGCTTGCTGCATGCAGACTTGCTCTGAGTGGACGGGATTCTAGTGATTGACCTGCCACCATGGGAATAAAGTTGGGTATAACCCTTTCACACCAAGAACGTTCCATTATAATTTTTCGGTCTCATTGAATCCATAGTGAACTTGTCTGGGGCTGAAACCCATTGGCAAGACAGTTGGTTACCTGTTAAGTGACCTAACCAGTACTGATAGAGCTTGCACTGAACAGGAGTCAGGAGGACTATATATCATTATTTCACACTTGTCTTTTTTGGTCTCATCCTTTCCTACTTTCTTTAGGTGGCAGGTGACATGGTTATAAATAGCCTTGAGTGCAGATCATCCCAAGTGACTCTACGGGAGTGAAAAACCTCATCGAATCCATAGTGAACTTGCCCAGGGCTGAAACCCATTGGCAAGACACAGTTTAAAAACAATTAGACATGCACTGCTATTCAAGACTCTTGTGTGGCTCTCACTGAATTTTGTGTTTATTATTCTGTTGCTTCTATTTATAAATTACTCCTAAGCAACATAACCGCTTAGTTGTATTTTCATCTTAACTTCATATAATTTTTCTGAGAATTTTTATTAAAAACTTTTGGCATTCATCCATGTATGTAGAGATGAAATTCATTTATTATCATTGCTGTAAATATTTTGTGTGATTATATCATCTGTTTACCATTTGATGAATATTTGGGTTGTTTTAGGCATTTGTTTTCACCAAGATGCTGCAATGTACATGCCTTCTGAAGCCCACATGGGCAAGAATTTTTGTAGTAGAATTACTAGGTCAAAGAATTTAAATATCTTTGTAGCTACAGGCTAATGTCAATTGTTTTCCAAAATGCATATAGTACTTTATACTCCCACCTATACTCCCACCCATAGTGTATAAAAGTTCAAATTGCTCTATATTCCTACCAGCCCTTGATGTTGTGAAACTTTTTGAGTTAGCAAATGCGCAGGTGTGACATACTTGTTATCAAACCAAACAAACCTGGGTCCACTCGCAGCAAAGCTAAACACTGACATTGGGATGTAGAGACAGAAAGTGGGCATTTATTGCACAGCACCAAGCAAGGAGAATGGGTAGCTAATGCTTAAGGGCTCAAACTTGTGGTTGGCTTGCAACCAAGGGTTTTTAAAGGCAAAATTATGGGAAAGAGTTGCAGTGTTTGTGATCAGCTCCTGCCATTCTTTTGATTAGTCAATGGTGAAGTGACAAGGGATTATTTCAAGAATCTTAGTCCTCAGTTTTCTTGCTCTACCCAGTCTGGGGTCTATGTATTTGTGGTCAGCAGGTGGCTAATCTGGTGGGATCTCTAAATTCCTACAAAATATCTCAAGGATACATGAGACAAGAGTTCATCTATGGCCTTGAGGGGGAACTAAGAGTCGTGTATCTGTTTAGTTTGTTTTACCTTGGTCTACAAACTCCCATTTTCTCTAATCCCTAAATACTCAGTTGAATTTCCACACTCTGGGTCATGATTAAGAGACTCTGACTTGTCTTTGTTAATGAGAAGTCTGAGGGGCTTCATCAAAAGGGAGCTACCTGTGTGGTTACATGTGGGTCTTAATTTGGTTTCTCTATCTACAAGTTTGAGCATTTCTTTTTAATTTCACTTTCATGCTTTTATGTAAAATCCTTCTTCCTATCTTTTGCCCATTTTAAATCATTATTTGTCACTTTATTGGTTTGTAAGATAAACTTTTATATTTGGGAGACCAACCCATTGTCAGTTATATATGTGGTAAATACATTCACCCAAATTTTGACTTGCTTTATATGGCTCAAGGTATCTATGGTTGATAGGGATACTGATGCCAATTCTTCACTCCTCTGTAATAGGGTAATACGTTCACACCCTTTGCCATGTAGCCGTAGTGCCCCACCTCCAGAGATATGACACACTGCCACTTTAGTGTTGGGATTAGCCAATATCTTGCCTTGGCCAGTGAGATAGGAGCAGATGTGATGCAAGCAGAGGCATGAAATGTTCAACTAGCCCCATCTTGTGCTTTTGCCATTCTTAATAAGAGCATGCCCTGGTTTAGCCACTGGTCCAAGAGGATACCTGGAGCAGCCTGAAGCTCAGTCCCAGGTCTGGAACCAAGCCCTGCTGGTTTGGAGCTGACCTGAAGACCCATGAACAAAAAAAATAATGCTTTTGGTTATTAGACATTTGCTTTGACATGATTTGATACGTTGCGTTATTACAACAGCTAAGTCACAACCAATGGGCCGAAGTCCTTCATTTAATATGAATTTATAATTTTTTTCCCTTACAGTGTGCACATTTCATGTCTTGCTGAAATCCAGTTTCTTCCGAAGTCATAAACATGTTCCTTGCATGTTGTTCACAAATATCATTCATGTCCAAATAATCTATTACATATGCGTTTAAGCCTGTTAATAATAGGGAATTGATTTATGGTATGTGTGAAATGGAATATGGATAAAATTGGAAACATTGGACAGTTTTGCAACATTGTTTCATTATCCAGAAGTATCATCTTTTTTTATTTATTTTTTATTTAATGCCTCTTAGTAAAGTTTTATAATTTATGTCATCAGGGTCTTGTGCATTTTTTTTTAAAGAATTTTTCTTGGTTACCTTCTACTTTGTTACTATTTTAGAAGGTATCTTTTATAAATTGCATTTTCTAAATTTTTGTAGCTATTGTATAGAAATACAATTGTTCTGTGTAACTGATTTTTTTATTCAAGCTTTTTAAAATCTATGATTAATTCTAATAATTATCTGTATGTATTTTGAGTATTCTAGTTAGAAAAGCATTATCATCTCAGATTAATCAGTGTATATCTTTTTTTTCCTTTCCAATATTCATAAATGTTTATTTCTTCTTCTTTTTGCTCCCTTACTTACCTCATGGAGACCTCCAATGCTATGTGAATAGCAGTAAGATTCTGGACTTCTCCCTATTCATGGATTTAAAGGAAATGATTTTAATCTTTCACCATTGAGTATGATGTTTGCTGTAGGTGTTTTGTTGTTTGTATTTTTGTCATATTAAGGAAGTTTCATTCTATTCAAGGCTCCCTTGGTTGATGAATTTTATTAAACGTTTTAATGCATCTATTGAGATAGAGTTTTGCTCCTTTATTTTATTAATATAGTAAACTACATTAATAGATATTTTTTTCTAATGTCAATCAAACCTTAATTCCTGGAATAAATTTATTTAGTCATAACATTGTTTTGTTCACATCTTGTTTGCAATATTGGTCTGTATTTTTTCTTCCTTATACTGTCCTATAGTTTTTGAATCACAGTTATGTTAACCTAACTAAATAAGTGGCATGTTTTCCCTCTCATTCTAGTTCCAAGAATAATTGGTATACAATCAGGATTATTTGTTCCTTGAATGTGTGATAGAATAGATTTGCAAAAGTCATTAGGACCTGCTGTTTCTCTTATGGAAATATTTGAAAATATTGATTCAATATCTTTAAAGGTTATAGTATTACTCAGGTTTTCTATTTATTTTTTAGTAAATCATATTTTTCTGGGCATCTGTCCATATCATGCTAGTTTTCAAATCATTTGGCTTAAAGTATTTTTTAAAAATCTCTGCTGCATTTGCAATTATATTCTCAAAGTATTCACAAATTTTGTTTTTAGCAAGTTTAATGTTTTTTCCCAAATAACTTTTGACTTATTTGATTTTGTAATTTATTTTATTTTATGTGTTCTATCCTTTGTTTTCTATCTCATTAATTTTCCCCAGGGGTTATTTAATATATGTCTGCTATAAATATTTAGCTGGTATTCACAGTTGGTGGAAATGTCTGAGAATTTTACCTGAAGTATTCTGACCATTCACATTTATTGTGATCTCTGATATCTCTGGATTTATTTTATCATCTCATTTTCTATTTTTATTGTCTGCTCTATTTTTTCCCACTTCTTTCTTACACAGTTTATATCACATTAACTTTTCTCTCCCACTGCTACATTTTCTCCCTTCTATTTTTTTGGAAGTTGTACAGTATTTTAAATATTTTTTATGGGTTACTGGAATTTTGATGTTCATACTTTGTGAAGTCTAAATTTAATCAACATGTTTACTCTTTTTCTTTAGAGTGCTTTAGCTACTCAAAATGCACCCACATGGATAAGCTTTATTTAGATTTATAGTAATTCAATCCTATCTTTTCCAATACCCACAAATTTTACATTATTACTTTTTCTAAAATACTGTAAGCCCTCCATTAGATTTAACCATAACTATACTCTTCTCATTCACCATTCCATCTTGAATTACAAACCTATGTCCTGGTATAATATTTCTTCTTTCAGAAATATATCTGAGAAGTTACTTTAGAAAAACTTTAGGTGGTGAATGCTCAGATACTGTTTACAATTGTCTTTTGTTGAGTATGAGATGCTAGGTTGCAGTTATTTTCTCAGCACTTTCAAGAAATGTTTGCATTGTTCCCTGGTTCTCACCAAGTTAAGAAATCAGCTGTCTCTCGAATTGTGATTCTGGTCTAGGCAATCTTTCTTTTCTCTTTGATTGCTTATAAAGCTTTTTCTTTGTCATTTGCGTTCTGCAGTGGTGTTGCATTATTCTACATGACATTTAAAAAATTTATTTATCTTGCTGGGATTTAATTTGCTAAGTCAAAAAAATTATTAATTTAATCAACGATGGAAAATTATCAGACGTTCTCTCCTCAAATGTTAACACTTCCCAATTTTCTGCGTTACCGCTTTTCAGAACCTTAGGCAGAGATTTATTACACCTTCCCCACATCACCTAACCTCTCCTTTGTATTTACTATTGTTTTGTGTCTCCGTTTTTAATTCTGAATTAGTTTTTTCAAATCCAATCTCCTGTTTTCTTATTATTTTTCAAATATATTTAATCTGAATTTAAGATTCTTATTGATGTAAAACGTATTCAAGGAAATGTACCAGTTATGCATATTCATTTTGGAACATTATCCCATCCAGTAAATTTTATATTAAATAGACCTTATTTTTTTACAATAGTTTTAGGTTCACAGCAAAACTGAGCAGAAGGTACAGAGATTTCCTATATTCTCTGTCACACACAACCTCCCCCTCTATCAACATTTTGCCCCACAGTGGTATAGTTGTTACAAGCAATGAACCTACATTGACATGTCATAATTACCCAAAGTCCATAGTTTACATTAGGGTTTCCTCTTGGTGGTACATTTTCTATAGGCTTGGAAAAGATAATAATGATATGTGTAAAGCATTATAATAATATACAGAGTAGTTTCACTGCCTTAAAAATTCTCTGTGCTCCTCACATTCATCCCTCCCTCGCCTCTAATCCCTAGCAACCACTGATATTTTCACTTCTGCCTAGTTTGGCCTCTCCCAGCATGTCATTCAGTTGGAATCATATAGTATGTAGCCTTTTAGACTGTTTTTTTTTTCACTCAGTAATAAACATTTAAGGTTCTTTAGTGTCTTTTCATGGCTTGATAGCTCATTTCCTTTTGGGCCTGAATAATATTCTGTTGTCTGGATATACCACAATTTATTTATCCATTCATCTACTAAAGGATATCTTAGTTGCTTCAAGTTATGTCAGTAATGAATAGAGCTGCTATAAATATTCATGTGCAAGTTTTTGTGTTACATAGTTTTCAGCTCACTTGGGTAAATACCAAAGAGCAGGATTGCTGGATCATATGGTAAAAGTATGTTTAGTTTTGTAAGAAATCACCAAACTGTCTTCCAAGTGACTTATTATTTTACGTTTACACCAACAATGAATGAGAGCTATTCCTGATGCTCTGCATTCTCATCAGCATTCGGTAGTGTCAGTGTTTTAGATTTTGGCCATTCCAATAGCAATGTGGTGATACTTCATTGTTTCAATTTGCATTTCCTGATGATATATCATATAATGCATTTTTTCATATGCTTATTTGCCATCTGTATGTCTTTTTTGTGAAAAGGTCTTTACCTTGTTCATGTTTTCAGGTGTTCCACCCATTTTTTAATCAGTTTGTTCATTTTCTTATTATTGAGTTTAAGTATTCTTAGTATATTTTGAATAACAGTCCTTCATCAAATATGTTTTTTACAAATATTTTATCCCAGTCTGTGGCTTGTCTTCTCATTCTGTTGATATGGTATTTGTAGAGCATATTTTTTATATTTTAATGAAGTCCAGCTTATCAATTATTTCAGATTGTGCCTTTGGTGTTGTATTTTAAAAATTATCATCATAACCAAGGTCACCTAGATTTTCACCTATGTTACTCTTCTAAGAGTTTTACAGTTTCACATCTTACATTTAGGTCTATGATCTATTTTGAGTTAATGTTTGAGAAAGGCTTAAGGTCTGTTTTCTAGATTCTTTTTTTTTTTTATGTGTAGATGATCAGTTGTTCCAGCATCATTTGCTGAAAAGACAGTCTTTGCTCCACGGTACTGCCTTTGCTCCTTTGTCAAGGATCAATTGACTGTATCTAGGTAGTTCTATCTCTGGTTATCTTCTGTTCCATTGATCTGTCTATTCTTTTGCCAATACTACTCTGTCTTGATTACTGTTGTTTTATAGTTAGTCTTGAACTTGCCTGGTGTCAGTCCTCTAACTTTGCTCTTCTCCAATATTTTGTTGGCTTTTCTGGGTCTTCTCCATCCCCATAAATTTTAGAATTGGTTTGTTGACGTTCCATAAAATAATTTACTGGGATTTTGATCGAGACTGCATTGAATCTATAGAACAAGTTGGGAAGAACTGACATCTTGAAAATACTGAGTCGTCCTCTCCATGAATATGGAATATCTATTTATTTACTTTGATTTCTTTCATCTGAGTTTTGGAGTTTCCATATGTAGATCTTGTACATATTTTGTTAGAATTAAACCTAAATATTTATTTTGGATGTGCTAATGTAAATTTGTATTTTTAATTTCAAATTCTACTTAATTGTGTATAGAAAAGCAATTGACTTTTCTGTATTAACTTTGTATCCCGAAACCTTGCTGTAATCACTTCTAGATTATAGCAGGTTTTATTTTTTTGTCAGTTATTTTGGATTTCCTACATAGATGATCATGTCTTCTGCAAATGAAGACAATTTTATGTCTTCATTCCCAATATGTATACTCTTTATTTCCTTTTTCTTCATCTTATTTCATTTATTAGAACTTCTAGTATGACGTTTAAAAGACATGGTAAGTGGGACCATCCTTTCCTTGTCCCTGATCTTAATAGAAAAGCTTTGAATTTCTTATAATTAAGTACTGATATTAGCTGTTAACTGTGGGGTTTTTTTGTAGATGTTGTTTATCAAGTTGAGGAAGTCTCCCTCTATTCTGAGTTTGCTGAGATTTTTTTTTTAAGTCATGAATGAGTGTTGGATTTTGTCAAATCCCTGTTCTGCATCTATTGACTCATGTGATTTTTCTTCTTTAGCCTGTTAATGTGACAGATATATTAACTGATTTTCAAATGTTGAGCCAGCCTCACATACCTGTGATAAATCTGTCTTGGTCATGGTGTATAACTCTTTTTATACATTGCTGGATTTGAATTGCTAATGCCTTGTTAAGGATTTTTGCATCTATTTTACTGAGAGATACTAGCTTACAGTTTTCTCTTCCTGTAATGTTTTGTCTGGTTTTGGTACAGGAGTAATGTTGATCTCATAGAATAAGTTAGGAAGCATTCCCTCTCCTCTATCTCCTGGAAGGGATTATAGAAAATTGGCATAATTTCTTCCTTAAATGTTTGGTAGAATTCACCAGTGAACCCATCTGGATCAGATGCTTTCTGTTTTGGGAGGTTATTAATACTTTGTTCAATGTCTTTAATAGATATAGGCCTATTCAAATGGTTTGTTTCTTCTTGTGTGAGTTTTGGCAAATTTTGTTTTTCAAGGAATTGGTCCATTTCAACTCATGCATCAAACTTGTAGGCATAGGGTTGTTCATAACATTCCTTTATTATCCTTTTAATGTCCATAGGATCTGTAGTGATGTAGATGGCATCTATAGTGATGTCCCCTCTTTCATTTCTGGTATTAGTAATTGGTCTCCTCTTTCTTCCCCCCCCACCCACTCTCTCTTTCTCTTTTTTTTTTTTGTTGGCCTGACTAGAGGATTATCAATTTTACTGATGTTTCAAAAAACCAGGTTTGGTTTGGTTGATTTTCTCTATGAATTTCCCATTTTCAGTTTCATTTCTGCTCTAATTTTTTTTTCTTCTGCTTGCTTTGTATTTAATTTTTTCTTCTTTTGCTGGCTTTTTAAAGTGAAAACTCAGACTGTTGATTTTAGACCTTTCTTTTTTGTAAAATATGCATTCAATGTTGTAAATGTCCCTCTAAGCACTATTTTTGTTGCATCCCACAAAGTTTGGTAAGTTATGTTTTCACTTTCATTTAGTTCAAAATATTTTTTAACCTCTCTAAAGATTTCTTCTTTGACCCTGTGTTATTTAGAAGTATGCTATTTAATTTCCACATATTTTGGAATTCAGGAAATCTTTCTCTTATTGATTTTCAGTTTAATTTCATTGTGGTCTGACAGCTGACACTGTTCAATTTCTATTTTTGAAACTTGTTAAAATGCATTTTATGTTCCAGGATGTGGTCTTTCTTGGTGAATATTCCAAGTGACCTTCAGAAAATAATGCGTATTTTGCTGTTGTTGGATGAAGTAATTTACATATGATAATTATTTGCAGTTGATCAATGGTGTTCTTTAGTTTTGTCCTTACTCATTTTCTGCCTCCTGGATATCTTGATTTCTTAGAGAGCCGAGTTGAAGTCTTTATGATGAGAGGATTCATCTATTCATGAAATTTTATTAGTTTTTGCCTGCCAGAGTTTGATGCTCTGTTATTAGATGCATACATGTTAAGGATTGTTATGTCTTCTTGGAGAATAGACTACATTTTGTACTGCCATTCTTTACCTTTGAATACTCTCCTTGCTTTGAAGTCTTCTGTGTCTGAAATTAATATAGCTACTCCTGCTTTGCTTTGATTCATGTTAGCATGGTATGTTTTCCTCCATCCATTTACTCTTAATCTATATGTTTCTCTGTATTTATAGTGGGCTTCTTGTAGACAACACATAATTGGGTCTTGTTTTCTGATCTACTCTGACAACTTCTTTTAATTGGCACATTTAAGCCACTAATGGTCAAAGTGATTATTGATATGTTTGGATTATGTTTATCATATTACTATTTTCTATTTGTTGCCCTTATTCTTTTTTCTTGTTTTTCTTCCACTCTTTTTCTGATATCTATGGCTTTAATTGTGCATTTTGTTTCCATTTCTTGCCTTTTTTAGCATATTGATTATACTTCCTTTTTAAAAACATCATTAGTGTTTCCCTAGAGTTTGCAATATACATTTTTAAAAACATTGTTAGTGGTTTCCCATATTTAAATAGCACTATACCACTTCACAAGTAATGTTAGTACTTTGTAATAAAATAATCCTTATTCTTCCCTCCCATCTATTGTATAGTTACTGTCATTCATTTCACATAAATAAGCATATATATATATATACACGTAACATATGCATAAGCACACATAGTCAAATACATTATTGCTGTTATCATTTTGAACAAACTTATTAATTAAATCAATTAAGAATAAAAATAAAAGTTTCGATTTTATCTTCATTTATTTCTTCTCCAATGCTTTTCTTTATGTAGATCCAAATTTCTAACATGTTATTTTCCTTCTCTCTAAAGAACATTTTAAAACATTTCTTTCAAGGCAGGTCTACTGATAACAGATTATCCTATTTTTTTTAATCCTAATTTGTCTGAAAAAGTATTTCTCCTTCACTTATGAAGGATAATTTGTAAGGTACAGAATGCTGGGTTGATGGTGTATTTCTCTTACATTGTAAATATTTCATCCCACTCTCTTTTTGCTTGCTTCTGAGAAGAAGTTAAATGTAATCTTATCTTTGCTACTCTATAGGTAAGATATTTTTTCTTACCTATTGGCTTCTTTCAATATTTTTTTCTATCTTTGATTTTATGCAATTTAAATATGATATGTCTAGGTGGTTTTGGGGGCAGGAATTTATCCCTTTTGGTGTTCTCTGAGACTCCTGGATATTTGATTTGATGCCTGACATTAATTTTGGGAAATTCTCAGTTATTGTTGCTTCACATGCTTCTTCCATTCCTTTCTCTCTCATCTTCTTCTAGTATTGCCCTTTACATGTTACACCTCTTGTAATTGTCCATAGTCCTTGGATATCTGGGGGTTTTCTTTTCCCCTTTTTTCTCTTCTGTTTTGGAAGTTTCTATTGACATATCATCAAGCTTAGAGATTTTTTTCCATATCCTTTCCACTTGACTAATGAGCCCATCAAAGGTATTCTTTATTTCTGTACAGTATTTTTAATCTCCAACTTGTCTTTTTGGTTCTTCCATAAAATTTTCATCTTTCCACTTACATTGTCCATTTATTGTTGCATGCTGTCCACTTTATGCATTAGATCCCTTAGCATATTAATCAGTCTTAAAAAAAAATTCCTTGTCTGATAATTCCAAAATCCCTGCCATATCTGATTCTGATTCTGATGCTTTGTCTCTTCAAACTATATTTTTTGTCTTTTAGTATTTCCTGATAGCTGAACATGATGTAATGGGTAAAAAGGAATTGTGATAAATAGGCCTTTAGCAATATGGTGACAAGTTGTGGGAGAGAGGGAGACAGTCTGGATTCCTATGATTAGGTCTCAGTCTTTTAGTAAGTCTGTGTCTCTGAACTGGGAACTTCACAAGTATGTCTCAGCTCTCCCTCGTGCTTTTAGTGGGACAGAATGGCCAGAGGGGGCTGGAGTTGGATATGCTCCTTCCCCCAGTTTGGTTAGGCCTCATAAAATTCCAGTATTTTAGACTTAGGTGAAATTGTTTCTCTTGAGGGCAGTCCTTAGTTTAGAAAAACTGAATGCTCTAGTGTATTTCAAAATAGTTCCTTTTCCTTTCCCTCTGCCAGAAACATGAGAGGATTTTTCTCTGACATTCACTAGGAGAATCTGATTGAGCTCCTAGAGGTAAGACTCACAAAAGTGTGGGTACTCCCTATGTTTGGATCTCCCCTGGAGTTTGTAATCTCTCAGACTTGTCTACATTTAGCCTCCAGCAATTCATCAATTAAAATTCAGGTTTAACTGGCACTGGTTCCCAGGGGACTTTCTACTTGGAATTTTCTGCTCTGCTAACTTGTGATTCTTTATATTTGCTTGTCAATCTCTCTAATTTGGGGTACAGCAATTTTCCCTGTGACATCACTTCTGTGACAGATCTGAGTTCTTGATTTTTCAATATGTTCAGCTTTTTACTTGTTATTAGGATGGAGTGATGACTTCCAAGCTTCTTATGCATGGTCCAGAACCAAAAGCCTACTGCTCTCCCATTTAGTGAATTTTACATTTCTTGCATTTTTTTATTTCTAGAATTTCTATTTGATCATTTTCCACATTTTTCTGCTCAGTCCCTATTGTATTTTTTATTACCTCTATTATTTTGTTAGTTATAAGCGTATGTATTTTGTTTTCTATATTTAATCATCCTGAAAATCTGAAATATTTATGGATTTAAGTCTATTTATTCTGCATATCTTCATTCATGTATTCTTGTCATCTTGGAACTAAAAAAAAATCTCATTTTAGGCCTGTTTATTGAAACTTATTTGTGAGATGCTGTGAGGCTTAGGTTAAGAATATATTTATGCAGAGATAATTTGCTTTAATTTTTGCCAGCCACAGAGAATCTCTTCTATAACTGAGCCACCTTAATTTCTTTTCTTGGTGTTTTTTTAATCACACAGTTACTGTAATTTCAGACCTGCAATGACTACATAATTACTGACTCCTACTTATAAATATTCAGGGAATTTTTCAACCATTTGAACACCCTCTTCTCACCTCACACTCCCAAAGGCAATATTACTTTGAGCAAGTTTCCTCACTGAGTTCTTTTGTGGAGCAGTTTGTTTCTAGATCATCATTTCATGAAAGATCAGCGCATTAGGGCACCTAGATTTATGTGTGGGTCTCCGGTACAACAGTCATCCAAATGTACTGTCTTTACCTCCTATGTCGTTTTTGAAATTACAATTACGTGTTGCTGAAAATTGGTAGATAACCCATGGAAGCTGCTGATTTTAGGGCATCTTTGAATTCCTCTCTCAACTGATGAGGCTGTTTCAATTTTGGCCTTTGAGAAGGAATTTTCCTCATTTTATTTCATATTTATAGTTTATATATATACTAAAAATAGTTTTAAAAATACTTTGTATACCAATTGGGGATACTTTATTGTGAGCTATTATTCAGATATATAGCTCCATATTTAACTTGAAAGGAAAGCTCCTTGATAATTTAATTTTAATGTGTATTTATTTTCTTTTTCCTTTACATTATAAAATAAATCATTCTGTAGAGGAATATTTATAAAAGCCACCCCCTTTGTGCCAATAATTTTTGGGTTATTTTGTCATTAACTTGTCATTAACCCCCTATGTATTTAAGTGATTGCTTCTTTCCTGCAACACACACACACATGCACTTGCACATGCACATTTATTTTGTTTTCTCTTTGAGTTAATGTACTGCTACTGAGACAGGGACTGTGGGTGTAGTCAGAGTAGGGTGAGGGCCTCCGGAAGAAGCAAGGCAGGATATTTGCAGTCAGAGCAATGTAACTACATGCAAGGAAACCCCCTACCAAAACTCTGTGTTAAACATTAAGCTCCAGGGTCATTCTTCAGTGAGATCAGTTAATGTTCCCGAGATAAAGAAGAGTAGCCCATGTTTTTATTATGCTAATCATTTGTAATCGTGTGTAAGATTCACTTTAGCATGCTAAAAGGCCCATGCCTATGTGCTGTCTTTCCTCTTTCAGATCTGATGGGGTGATTTTTACAAACTGCGCAACTAATTTAGCATGCAGACCCAGCTGTAAACAACATAATAAAAGGCAAGAAGGATTCCACCTTAAAGATAAGATTGCACTTAATTTACTCTTTAGCAAACAATGCCTCAGCCCACCTTGGGGTCAGGCTGAGCAGGTGGCCTTGTTTCATATGCCCCCAGACCAAGATGCTGGTATCTCCGAGAGAAATCAACAGAGCAGGAGGTTACTTGTTTCAAGTTACTTGTAAATATTCTAGGACCACTTAATAAGTCCAAACCCCTAAGCTTTTTTCATGTTCTCGAAAAATTGTCATCTGCCTATAAAACCCCCTAGACAACGCCACACCCTGGACTCTCTTGTCCCCTCCTGGCGTGAGCCAGGGGCTTTGTCCTTTCAAGTTATCTCTAAATAAAAGCCTGTACCTTGCTCTCCTACCTTGAGTGTTTGTGAAGCTCATTCTTTGGCTTCATTAACAAGAACCCCGGCATCACTACTACTGGACCTTCACAGAGTCGGCCTTTTGACCTGCATCTGTAGGGCACAGTAATGCAGTTTTCATATCCTAAAATCTCTAGTGCAAAATTAGACACTTGCTGATAAATATTATGTACTAAGTACTCAGTAAAATGTGTTGAACTAAAAACATTTAGCATGTTGCAAACAGTAAAAACAATGGATTTGTACTACTCTTCTGCCTGTAGCAATTTAAATAAATTAAGTAGAAAGCTTAAAATATAGGTATGTAATATTTTGCCTGTTTTTTTTGTGCTTGATTAGCTTGGTTTTATAGAATTCAATATGTGTGGGAGGAGTTCTGTGGATATTTATTATAGAAGCAGTAGCACAAAATAGCAGTACTTAGGAGAGAAAGATATGAGTTAACTCTGACTAATGCAGAAGCAGTCAGTACGATTTTCATGGCAATATAATTGTGAATGAGCAGAAACATTTCCCTCAAAATTCATGAAAAGTCTTTAAATTAGATGATCAAAGACTATTAAACTGTTTTAAAAAAGAAACTAAATGATCTTCAGTGCAGGCAAATTTAGTGATCTTCCATTTAAAAAATCGGTGCTGTGTACTTTTCTTTTTAGAAATCCCCTCCACTGACTACTGTATTTGATGGTGTGTTCAGCATGCACCAGTGTGGCTTGCTCTTCTATTACCTGTCTCTAGAAGACTTCACTTTCTCACTCTCTTAAATTTACACAAGGCAGGGTGACTTGCTTTGACCAGTGAAAAGTGAACAGGAGTGATATGTGTCACTTCCAGGCGGAAGCATGTAAAAGCTAGTATTCTGCTCTCCAAGCCTCTCCATGTCCTGGTGCTCATAGAAGCACAGGATGACCTGAAACTACCTTGAGATTAATGTAGCCTAGAAATCTAAACCAACACAGCACAGCTGCTGGGAGTTGTCCAAATCTGCAGATTTGCATGTGTGTGAAAAATTAAACTTCTGTTGTATAACAATACTAAGATCTGGAGTTGTTAGTAATTGCAGCGTAACCTAACCTACCCTGTCTAATACAGCTGGTAAAATATGAAGTACTTTAAACAAGTACAAAGAGGACATTTAACAAAGGCAAGCAAAAAGAGAACAATTGAGTGAAGTATTTAGTATTAAGAAGCATTATCCATGTTTTAAAATACACCAAGATTTCAGGTAAAATTAATTTATTTTTAGAGTGCTCATAAAAACAAGTTGAAATCTAGTCCATCTCATTTTCTCAACTTTTTGAGTTTAAGTCTACTTTTTGTATAGTGTAATAATGTATCCTGAGATAAGGTCTGTGAACATGTATTAAATATTTTTGTGTGCTAGCACTCTTTACTAAATACAATAATTACTTACTTCATTGAATTATTCTGTTTTGTTTTTCTGTATCTTATTCCTCCCAGCCTGGGGTCAGCATTGGAACAAACCTCAATTGAAATTTTGAAGGAGGTGTGATACGGACCAATATGATTTCATAATTACAGGTGGAGTAGACCTTTATTTTCATTTTGTTTTGTTTTACATTTGCTTGTTTTGCTTCTTGGCATTTGAGCGCCCTGTCTGTGTTGGGATCTTGCCGGGAGGGATTTACTTGCAGATGTAGCACAGGGCTGGCCATAGATTCCACCAGCCAGCAGTGGGACAGCACAGTCCTCCCCAGAGGGTTCCTGTGGTAGGAAGCGGGCTATTGTTCCCCAATCTTGCTGCCTAGACTTCATTTGCCACATATATTTTCGAGACTGATTCTCTAACCATGCAAATGGTTTTAGAAGGTCATCCTAACAATAAATTCCTCTTCTTAATTAGTCAGTTTTTATATATTTAAACTAAGAACACTGATTAAAAAATGGCACTCACAATTTCTTTCTTTTCTACATTGACAGAATATTGAGATTTTTTTAACCTTGGTGCAGAACAAATAAAGCTTCAGCTTTTGCATATATCTGATTTAACATGTGTTATGATGTTTCCATTATTTAAACCATTTCTTTTGTCATACATTATAATGCTCCCTGGGAAACAGGGATGTCTTATTATAATATATGTGATATGTAAATAATACATAATGTTATATGTGTGATATATAATAATTTGTGACATAGTGATATAAAACATAAAAATGTGGGGAGGGAGGCACATGTGGTAACTTGGGCAAAACTGCTGTGTGTGTGTTTGTGTGTGAGGGGCACATTACATGTAATATCTTCAATGTTAGCATGATACGGTGAGTTTTCTCTTAAACTATCTGTTTACAGTGAGAAACAATCTTTGATTTCATGCAAACCTCTAACACAGCCACCATTTGGGGAGGCCCTAAGACCTCCTTGGGAACCAATAGCTTTAGATCAGTTATCAGTAAAATCTAATACTATAGATTAGTATTAGTAGAGAAAGTGGTCCCTAGAGAGGTAATATTGAAAGAATAGAACAATTGGTGTTTCATATTAATCCTTCATTAATTCATCAAATACTATTGATTCCCTATTATGTGTCATTGTTCTAACTGCTATAGATAATCAAAAAAAGGAATGATCCCTCCCTCAAGGAGTATATTAGTCAATTTAATAAGCTTGAGCCCTATGTATTTTGGTATTAGCTAGTGGAAATACAACGATATATAATAAGGTATCATTGTTCAAAGAGCACATGGTCTAGAAGAAGACACAGATACCTAAACAAAGATCTACAATATAGAGTGACAGTATTATCATATGCATGTCACATGTAGGGGGACATCTTTCATTGCTGGACACCATTACTATACAATGGCAATAGGACCAATGACATAATCCCTCATTTTTCAGCTGCTAAAGGAAATTGTGATTATAGATGCTGCTACTTTTTTCAGGCACATACTTCCTAGGTCATTTATTCACTCTTGTGTTCATTGAAGAACAGGGCATTAAATGTCTGCTAACTATCTTTTTACTGGGACTAAAGTGGTGAACAAGATAGACATGCAGGAGTGTGTGGGCTCTCTCAGGCCTTAAGTGTGCTATGCTCTGTCAGGCGTCAGAGCCTGCGAGATGCTGTGCTTTCTCCACACACCCTGCTGTTTGTACATCTAGACCTGCAGTGTCTTCTGTTATCTGCTACTGTTCTTGGGTCTAGTAAACTCCTTTTCATCCATCAGATCTTGACACCTGAGTAAACCAACTCACTGTGCCCTGTAAATTTTATTCATAGCATTTTACACATACTTTAATTGTATATATGTGGATTATTTTCTGTTCCTCTCCTTGTTCCCCTTTTGCTCTTCATGATCTCCTCCTACCTATTAAAACAATCCCTTCTGTGTCATAGGTGCTCAAGTAATATTTGCTCAGGGTTTGAAGGCAATAGACACGCACACTACAGTGGGGGATCATGACAGAGTGGGGCAGGCTCACAGGGCGCTGGGGGGTCAGTGATGTGTACTTAGATCTAAGCAGGAAATCAGCCAGGTGAAGCCACTGGGGGTAAGGAGAGGGAACGAAGGGGAAATGAAGGGTGCTCTAGGTAAAGCAAACAATATGTAGAAAGGCCAGGAAGTAAGATATCTACAACTCCACAGGACGATCATGTTTAGTCATCTGGGACATAGTCTGTGCACGTGCTCATTGGGAGGGGGTGGACTCATACACCCAGCGCAGGCCCTCATTCGGTCTTAACGCAGGGTAAAAACAAGTGGGTAAGGCAATCCCAGCACAGTTGCTCTGTCTTCTCCCTACAACGGTCAGTTCCCCTTTTCTCTGATGTTCTCACCCAGTCAAGAAGAGAAGCCGCAGCTGTGACATCGCTAGCACAGGCACGTAGCTAGCTAGGCTTCTTCCAAGAGAGTGAGCTGGGATGCCTGCTGCGTGTCTCCAGAGCTGCACTGTGATGGAGCCCACACAGATTTCGTCCCTCAGCTTCCCGCTCACCCTGAGGCAAGCATAAATGCTCAGGTCGTGCAGCCACCCACACCAACCATGGCTCTTCTTGGTCTCCATCTCCTCTTCCGTTGGAAACTCTGGCGTTAGTTTTCAGCTTAATTTATTCCATGTCTCTGTGTATGTTGCTTCAGTTGTGTATCAGTTTCTGTGGTTCACATTTCAATTCAACAGTGGCTTTTCATTTTGGATTTTTTTTTCTAAATTTTGTTGGTGGGAGTGGAGTCAGGAAACCTAAATCTTTCTTTTCAATTTATTAACCCATAATAAGTGTCCATGCTACAAATTATTAAGCTTGTAATTGATGCAGGTGTACAGAAGAAGAGGCCGCTGAGTTTTCAGTGTAGGTAGCTAAATCCTTTATGTATTTACATATTTTACCTAGCGTTCTGAAGATTATTAATGTTGTCCGTATATGCATGTTCAATTTTTTATTTTATTTTATATGTTTGGAGGCAGTGTTGGGTGGCAGAATGAGTAGTAAGAAAACCTGTTTTAAATCGTACTTGTGCCATGATGATGCAATTGCCAGAAGGCATCTGCCAGGAGCCTCAGTTGCCTGATCTGCAGGACACAGCCCTCATCCGGTGGTGACATAAGGATGAAATGAGATACTGATTCAAAGCAAGAGTTCTAGTACGTAGTAGATATGCGACTCACTTGTTGCCTTCTTTATCTAATCTATTAATACATTGATTAATTCACATCTGGGCATTCATTTTTGTCAAAAAATTTGACAACTTTTCCATGAAATAAATTTCCAGACTTTCCACACTGTGATTATAAATTCCCTAAGGCTCATAAGTAGGAGGCTTATTGTTTAAAAATAAACTCAGTCTCAATTTCCCTGGAAGAAGGTTCTGCTACTTTGGATATTATTTTTTTACCCTCCCACTTTTTTCTTTTTCTTTTTGTAGTTTTCTATGATTCATTTCCATGGCTTTAAAGGCCAAATATTCAAAGACAGAATATACACTTCTGCTCCATTCTTACCCTCATATTCATTTAAACCTGTACTGGTTTATGATAGTGAAAAGGCGTATTCTTCCAAAGAAAGAAAACCCTCTTTTTAATCATTGATTCTTTTGCAATTCATAGCAAATGAAAAAGATGGTTGGGATCAGAAGATGTTTGTTTTAGCCCCTCCGAACTTCCTTTTTTCCCTTTATATTTAGAACTCATAAAACTATTTTAAGCAAAATAATGTGTGTCAGAACCTTATTATTAAGAAATTACTACATGAATGTTAGTTTTGTGGTTATGAAAATAAGAACGGGCCTGTGTTGTTAGGATAAAAGAAAGTAGAAAAAGACCAAAGTAGTCTTTTGTTTCATTAAGATACTGTTCCAGTTAGTATTGAAAAAGCAAGCCTATGGAGCAATTTATTATCTATTTTGCATTTTCTCTAGTTACCATTCTTATTTAGTTTTAACAGAACCTAGATATTGTATTTATTGGGGACAAAGTCAACCTCAAGAGCTCTGTAAGACTATGAAGTTTATCAATTCCTGCCTCATGACCAGTGTCTGCAGTCTATTTCTTTTTAACTTGCCTACCCCAGACTACTACTTTTTTTTTGGTGCATTTTGTACCCTCATTTTTCCACTCTGGCATTTTAACTGAAACATTTTTCTTCCCTCCTTAGGCCACCCGAATCAACCTTTCTATTTGGGAATTGAGAACTGGTCCAGTAAACTGGTCTGTTGACTATCAAGGTGTTAAGACAGTCTCAGGCTAAGGATAAAGGAGGAATAGCATTAGGTGCAGAAAGAAATGTCCTGTAGGAGGGTAGATGTGCTCAGTATTGGTAAAAGTGATTAGGATTCATGAGGAATGTATGGAAACCTACAATTTCTGAAGGTAGAATTGTATTTGAAGATAACATTTTTTATTGAAATATGGTTTATATATAATATTTTATTGGTTTGGGTTGAAAAATTTAGTAATTCATCAATTATATACATTATTAAATGCTCACCATGATAAGTATAGTTACCATCTGTCACCATACAAAGATGTTACAATATTTTGAGCTATATTCCCTGTGCTATAGTTCCATCCCTGTGACTAAATTATTTTACAGTTTGAAGTTTGTACCTCTTTATCTCCTTCAGCTATTTCATTTGCACCCCCTACACACAAAATGGTAAGCAACCATCTGTGTTCTGTGTTTGAGTCTATTTCTGTTTTGTTTGTTTTGTTTTTCAGATTCCACATTAAATGAAGCAATATGGTATTGCTCTTTTCATGTAGCATAAGACCCTCTAGGTCCATATAAGTTCTTGCAAATGGCAAGATTTCTTTCTTTTCTATGGCTGAATAATATTCCATTGTATATATGTAACACATCTTCTTTATCCATTCATCTATTGATGTACACTTTGCCTCCATATCTTGGCTATTGTAAATATGCTGCAATATACATAGGGTGCATATATCTTTTCAAATTAATGACTTCATTTTCTTCAGGTAGATTCCCAGAAGTGGAATACTGGGTCAGTATGGTATTTCTATTTTTAGTTTTTTGAGAAACCTTTATACTGCTTTCCATAGTGACTTGTCAGTTTGCAATCTCACCAGCAGTGTGAAAGGGTTCCATTTTCTCCACGTCCTCACCAACACTTATTTCTTGTCTTATTGACATTAGCCATTCTGACTGATGTGAGGTGATATCTCATTGTAGTTTTGATTTGCATTTCCCTCCCTGATGATTAGTGATGTGGAGCATCTTTTCATGTGTCCATTGGCCATCTGTATGTCTTCTTTGGAAAAATGTCTATTTAGTTCATCTGCCTACTTTTTAATTGGATTTTTTGATTTTTTGGTGTTGAGTATATAAGTTCTATAATATTTTGGATATTAGCCCCTAATCAGATACATCATTTACAAAAATATTCCCTTATACAGCGGTTGCCTTTTCATTTTCTGGATGGTTTCCTTTGCTGTGCTGAAGCTTTTTAGTTTGATCTAGTCCCAGTTGCTTTTGTTTCCCTTGCCTGGGGAGACATATCAATAAAAAAAAAATTCTAATGTTGATGTTCAAGAGTTTACTGTCTATGCTTTCTTCTAGTAGTTTTTTTATTTTCAAATCTTCTATTTCGGTCTTAATCTATTTTGAGTTTATTTTTGTGTATGGTATAAGACAGCAGTCCAGTTTCATTCTTTTGCATGTAGCTCTCCAGTTTTCCCAACACCATTTATTGAAGAGATTGTCCTTTCCTCATTGTAGATCCTTGCCCCCTTTGCCATATATTAATTAACTATATAGGTGTGGACTTATTTCTGGATGTTCTGTTCTTTCTCATTGGTCTAAGTATCTGTTCTTCTGCCAGTAATATACTGTTTTGATCACTGTAGCTTTGTAGTTCTGTTTGAAATCAGGGAGTGTGGTGCCTCCCACTTTGTTCTTCTTTCTCAAGGTTGCCTTGATGATTCAGGGTCTTCTGTGGTTCCATACAAATTTGGGGTTATTTTCTCTAGTTCACTGAAAAATGCCATTGGTATTTTGATAGAGATTTCATTGAATCTGTAGATTATTTTAGACAGTGTGGCCATTTTAACAATATTAATTCTTCCTCTCCAGGGGCATGGAATAGCTTTCCATTTATATGTGTCATCTTCAATTTCTTTCATTGATGTTTTATGGTTATCAGAGTTGAGGTCTTTCACTACTTTGGTTATATTTATTCCTAGATATTTTATTCTTTTTGATGCAATTGTAAATGGAACTGTTTTCTTAATTTCTCTTTCTGCTATTTCATTATTTATGTATAGAAATGCAACAGAGTTCTGTACATTGATTTTGTATGCTGCAACTTCACTGAATTAATTTATTAATTCGAATAGTTTTTTGGTGAAGTCTTCAGGGTTTTCTGTATATAGTATCATGTCATCTGCAAATAGTGACCATTTTACTTCTTCCTTATCAATTTGGTTGCCTTTCTTTTTTTCTTGTCTGATTGCTGTGGCTAGACTTCTGGGACTATGTTGAATAAAAGTGGTGAGAGTGGGCATCCTGTCTTGTTCCTGATCTTAGACGAAAAATCTTTCAGCTTTTTGCCATTATGATGTTAGCTGTGGGTTTGTCATATGTGGCCTTATTATGTTGAGATATGTGCCACTTATACCCACCTTGCTGAGTTTTATTATGAATGGATGTTGAAGTTAATTAAATGCTTTTTCAGTATCTATGGAGATGATCATATGACCTTTATTCATCCTTTTGTTAATGGGGGTGTATCATATTGATTGACTTATGGACATTGAACCAAACTTACATCCCTGGGATAAATCCTACTTGATCCTGGTGAATGATCTTCTTAATGTATTTTTTAATTTGGTTTGCTAATATTTTGTTGAGAATTTTTGCATCTATATTCATCAGAGATATTGGTCTGTAATTTTCTTTTTTCTGTAGTGTCCTTGTCTGGTTTGAGTGTCAGGCTAATGCTGGGTTCATAGAATGAATTTGGAAGCTTTTCTTCCTGTTCAATTATTTTGGAATAGTTTGAGTAGGAAAGGTATTAATTCTTCTTTAAATGTTTGGTAAAATTCATCTGTGAAGCCATCTAATCCGGAATTTTGTTTATTGGGAGTTTTTTACCTATTCAATTTCATTACTAGTAATTGGTCTGTTCAAATTTTCTATTTTTTCTGGCTCAGTCTTGGGAGATTTTATGTTTTTAGGAATGTATCCATTTCTTCTAAGTTGTCCAATTTGTTAGCATATAATTTTTCATAATACTCTCATAATTATTTGTATGTGTTTTCAGTTGTAGCTTATTTTATTTCTGATTTTATTTATTTGAGTCCTGTCTTTTTACTTCTTGATGATTCTAGCTATAGGTTTATCAATTTTTATTATTTTTATCAAAGAACCACCTCTTAGTTTCACTGATCTCTTGTATTTATTTTTAGTCTCTGTTTCATTTTTTTGTGCTCTGATCTTTGTTATTACCTATCTTTGACTAACTTTGGGCTGTATTTGCTCTTCTTTTTCTAATTCCTTAGAAATTGTCAGGTGTCAGGTCAGATTGCTTATTTGAGATGTTTTCTGCTGTTTTTGACAGGCTTCTATTGCTACAAGTTTCCCTCAGCACAGCTTTTCCTGCATCCCAAAGATTTTGAAACATTGTATTCTATTTTCATTATTCGCCAAATATTTCTTGATTTCTTTGAAGAACTATTCGTTGTTTAGTGGCATCCTGTTTTGCTTCCATGTGTTTGTGCTTTTTCCATTTTTTTTTCTTATAGTTGATGACTAGTTTCATACTGTTCTGGTCAGAAAAGATGCTTGCTATGATTTCAGTCCTCTTAAATTTATTGAGACTGCCTTTTGCCCTAAGATGATCTATTCTAGAGAATATTCCATGTGCACTTGAAAATAATGTGTATTCTATTGTATTGGATATAATATTTTCTATATATCTGTTAATTCCATTTTGTCTAATGTGTTGTTGAAAGCCACTGTTTTCTTATTGATCTTGTGTTTGGATGATCTATCCATTAACGTAAGTGGGATGTTAAAGTCCCCTACTATTATTTTGTTACTGTCAATCTCTCCCTTTATGTCTATCAATATTTTCTTTATATATTTAGGTGCTCCTCTGTTGGGTGTGTAAATATTTATAATTGTTATATCTTCTTGCTGGATTCTGCCCTTAATCATTATATAATGTCCTTCTTTGTCTCTTGTTATAGTCTTTGTTTTAAATTTTCATTTTTCTGATATAAGTATTGCTACTCCTCCTTTTTAAAAATTCTTATTTACACAGAATATCTTTTTCTAACACTTCAGTTTCAGTCCTGTGTATGTCTTTAGGTCTAAAGTGAGTTTCTTGTAGGCAAAAAATAAGTGAGTCTTGTTTGTTGAATCTATTGTATCCCTTTGTCTTTTGATTGAAGCATTTTGACCATTTACATTTAAAGTAATTATTGATAGGTATGGAGATATTGCCATTTTGTTAAATGTTTTCTGATTGATTTTGTTTTTCTCTGATCCTTTCTTCCTCTCTTGCTCTCCCTCATGTATTATGAATTTCTTTAGTGTTATACTTGGATTTTTGTGTATTCATTATAAGTTTTGGTTTGTGGTTACTATGAGGTTCTTATATGACATCCTATATACATAGAAATCTATGATAAATCATAGATGACTTTGATGTCACTTAAGATTGAATGCATTCTAACACTACATTTTCTACTCCCCTTTTTCTATATTTTATATATATGATGCCTTGTTTTACACCTTTTATTTTGTGATTCCTTTAACTAATTTTTAGATGTAACTGTTTATACTATTTTTGTCTTTTCCCTCATACTAGCTTTTAAGTTATTGATACCTCTCATATATGCTTGCTTTCACTTTCATATTTTTATTGCTTCAGGTTAGGGTCTTTTTATTTCCTCTTAAAGAAGAGCCTTTAACATTTCTTGTAAGGCCAGCTTTGTGGTGGAAAACTCTTTTAACTTATGTTTATCTGTGAAGTTCTTTATCTCCCCTTTCATTCCAACTGATAACCTTGCTGGGTAGAGTATTCTTGGTTGGAGGTTTTTCTCTTTCAGCACTTTGAGTATTATCATGCCCCTCCCTTCTGGCCTGTAGTTTCTGCTGAAAGCTGATAGCCTTATGGGGTTTCTCTTGTAGGTAACTCATTGCTTTTCTCTTGCTGCTTTTAAGATTCTTTATCTTTGATCTTTGACATTTTAATTATGATGTGTATTGATGTGGACCATCTTGGGTTTATCTTATTGGGGGCTTTCTCTGCTTCCTGTATCTAGATGTCTGTTTCCTTCCCTAAGTTAGGGAAGTTTTCAGCTGTTCTTTTTTCAAGTATGTTTTCTACTCATTTCTCTCTCTTCTCCATCTGGGACTCCTACAATATGAATGTTTGGATGTTTGATATTGTCCTGGAAATCCCTTAACCTATCCTCATTTCTTTTCATTCATTTTTATTTCTGCTGTTCTGCTTGAGTGCTTTCCATTACTTTGTCTTGCAAAGTGCTAATATATTCCTCCACATCCTTTAGTCTGCTGTTGGATCCCTCTAGTATATTTTTCATTTCGTCTGTTGTATTTTTTGGTCTCTGATTAGTTCTGTTTTACATTTTCTATCTTTGTAGAGGTTCTCACTGAGTTCCTCCACTCTCTTCTCAAGTCCGATGAGCATCTTTATATTAATTGATATGAACTCTTTATGGTAGATTGCTTAATTCTGTTTCATTTTCTTTTTCTGAAGTTTTGTCATATTCTTTTGTTTCAGCCATATTCCTCTGTGTCCTCATTTTGTTTGACTTTCTGTGGTTAATTCTCTGAATTAGTAGAAAGGTCTTCATTTCCCAGTCTTGAAAGATTCACCTTGTGTAGGGAAGGTTCCTGGGTAGACTCTGTGCCTGGTAGTTTTGAGGGGATGGCTGGTGATCTAGTGAGCATGAGCTGGGGGGTCTGCTGGTATCAGAGCTCTCAGGGTATGGTTGGAGTAGTTGCAATGAGAGGGACCCAATCAGAGGTGTTCTTGAGTGGATTCAAGTGGGATCCACACTGGTGGGGAGGGAGTGGGCCAGGCATGGTCTCCAGGGATGGGCAGCCACAGGCTCCTCCCCTACATTGCAGCCCCAGGCCTAAGTATGGCCTCCAGGAAAGCCCCTGCTCCCCAGTTACTGGCCCCATGCCTGTGGTAGAGCAGCAACTTAAGCGCAATCTCCATAGTGACTGGCTCTGGGCCTGGGGTGTAGCCCAGACATGGCCCCAGGGAAAGCCCCACCTCCACAGCCACTGGCTCCACGCCCATGGAGCAGCAGCACAGACATGCTCTCAGGTGGGCAGAGACTGGCTGGGCTCCAGTGGTGCAGTCTCAGGCATGGGCGTGGTCTCCAGGAAAGCTCTACTCCCCATGGGAAAAGGCTATGAGTCCACAGTGTAGAGGCAGCTCGGACAGAGAGTGATGACTGGTTCCAGGGAAGCCTCACCTTTGCAGCTACCAGGGGGGCACCTGTGGTACAGCAGTGGCCAGGGTGCACTCTTCAGGGGTCAGCAGCAAGTGGCTCTGTGCCCTTGAGGTAGCTGCTGTCCAAATGCTCTCGCAGGCCGATGTGTCTGGGTGTAGGTGGGGTCTGGGAAGCCACCTCTACCAAGTCCGAATTTGGTTTATGCATCCCAACTCTGCTTCCCCCATCACTATCAAGTGGGGAAGGAGTGCAAACAATGGGTCTTGCCAGACCTTCAATCCAGGGAGAGTTCAGCCATTTGCCTGACAAGTGGTGGGTGTTTTACTACTATAAATTGGGCTTTTTCACTTACAGCTGGGTGCACCTTAAAGCATGGCTCTTTTTCTAGGACCCAGGGCAGGGACTTTGTGTCCAGGCCCCTCAGTGATATCCCTCCCCGCTGGGGGTCATTGTGCTGGGTGGAGTTCCCTCCATTACCATGTCTCCATCTCTCCTTGCCATGTTTTATGTGATTTTTTTCTGTCCTTCATTTTTCACTCAGTCCCTCCTCATGGTGACTTGCTATGTGTATAGATGTAGATTCCGTGTGCAGGTGCAAGGAGGTGAGTTCAAGCTCTCTGCACTGCCGTCTTCCCAGAAGTCTCTAATTTAACATTCTTAATATTTAATATAAAACTTCCTATTGTGAAGATATACGGAAAAGATATTTTCTCAGTATAGAAAGTATCATTGAGATCATATCATTGTACAGAAGGTGCTTTGCTAAGCCTGCCTCAGGGTAGAAGCTGACCCTGCAGCATTTTAATATGGGCTGAACTCTTTGGCTTGAGGCCAGGGAAATGGTTTACTTGCTATATTGGAAGAAAGAAAAGAAAAGCTAAAAAAAGTGGGGAGAGAGCTAGTGAGATAGTAAAAGGGCAACCTCTGCATGATGTCTTTGATCCTTCCCTCAGATTATTAAATGAAGTTACTAAATTCACAAAATACTTGAGGCGATTTTTTTGAGAATAGGATTAAATATAGAGGCAGGGCCTGGCACTTATCTAACGTGGGCTGATCTGAGGCATTATGCCCAAGAAAAAATGTGGGTCAAAGAGAACTATGAGGAAGTAAGTGTCTGAGAATCAGAGACCAAGCTCTAGACTTACCCATGGAAGGAAGATGAACCAATTAGAGACCATGTTAACCAGGCCATCAGGAGCCAGGCACTCTTCCCAAATGATAGACCACAAGCAACATATTCTCTTCCACTGATTCAATTGTATCTACTTACTGCTTTTTTCTCAGATCTTTACCTCCAGGCCATACATACCTCCACTGAGCTCCAGAGCCATGAGTGTAATCAGTCCTTCTTCCCCAGCTCAGTGAATGGCAGTGCGTGCCAGTTACCCAAGCCAAAAACAGGGTACCCTCAATGACTCTCCACCATATTCAATCAATAATTGGACCGGTCAGTTCTATCTTCTAAATATTTTTAGAATCTATTTTGTTCCAGCCTTTGTGTCACTGACATTTCGAGATGGCATAGTCTCCTAATTGATCCAGTTAGGAGCCTTTTGATCCATTCTCTGTGTCACAGCTATCTTATCATAATTCAACCTCAGATTCATCTCCTACCACTTTCTGCTTGAACACGATAGTCCAACCCTATTAAACTACTCTAGTTCCCTCAAGATGTCCCATTCTCAGTATAGCTCAGGGATTTGTGCATTATTTACCCTCTGCTGGGAAAGCCATTTCCTTTCCCTGTGATTTTCATTTGCTTGATTCCTTCTCATCCTTCAGGTTTTAGCTCAGGTGGTCCCCCCTCTGGAAAGCCTTTCCTGCTCCACTCAAACTCTGAATGTGATATTACCACTATATGCATCTAGACTGCCTGTTGCAGCTGTCACCCCACTGCTGTCTCCCCCATTAGCCTGAAGCACCCTTTTGTTCAGAGACAATATTGTGTTTATTATTGCATCTCTAGAAACCAGTGCAGCATCCAGCATATAGTATTTAACGAATATTTGTCAAACGAATATGAATATGCAATAAAATTCATTTAAAATTTAAATATATTTTCTAATAATATACCCCCCATAAAGGGAGCATATCCTAATTAAAGCTGTATATTATAGCAAGTCATTCTATTTCTCAGTTGCCTAATCTATAAAATAAAAAGGCTGCACGAAAAAAAGATGTATATATTCTTAAGCCCTTTTCAGCTGTAACACTGTATTATTTTCTGATGATTCCCCAATGAGAAACTCCAAATAATACTATAAAGGAACATTAAACATTAAACCATTGGACAACAGCCCAGAAGGATGGTTGCCTCTTGGCTGAGCCAACAAATGCTATCTTCCTAGATCCTAAATGTCGAACAACTGTCAAATTCCAGATATTCTAGAGCACTTGCAAGTCAAAGATCAATAAAGAATATGCGAGAGTGGAGTCTAGACCTTTCTAGAATAACCAGAGTAATGTATACTTTTGAATCCTGGTTTTATACTAGTTGTGATTTAATGCCAAACCAGTATTACAAGTTTGGTGTCTTTACTTGAAAGTTGCAGCAAATGTAGAATAAAGCAGTGACTTGGGAGTCAGACTGCCTGGACACAAATCATTGTTCCTCCAGTTATTTGCTGTGACTTTGGCAAATGTCAATTTTCTCATCTGCAAATTAGAATAATAGTAACCAAAAGCAATGCATTTTTTGTGAAGAGCAATGCATTAAGACATGCAAAGTTATTAAAACAATTTCTGGTATAGAGTATGAAGTCAAAGAGTGTTATATATTATTGTATTATTAACTTATAATTATTTTAATTACTTTCTTGTTTACTTAACTTTCAGCCAAGAGGGGTTTTCCAAATGAGTCTTCTGTCTGTGCTCTGTCTTCATAGAACAACCCCTTCATTGGACCACCAGAGGTCACTGTTTCCGACAGTTTCCAACTTCATGACCATCTTAAGATGTTATGCTAAAGAATGATATATATTACATTTTGGGAAAAGAAAATCTTTTAACATTATGGAACTTTTACTAAAAATTCCCCGAACTCGCTTGTGAACCTCTACAGAGTTTATTTTTCATATGCTACTTACAGAGTTTGTGTTACACATGCCAGCTCAGCAGTGATGCTGATGACAATGCAGACCTGACAGTGTTCTAACTGGATCATTTTTGGCTCAGTCATTAATAACCATTCAACAAAAATATTTTATCAGTGGCTATGTTTAAGGAACTTGATAGGAAATTAAATGAAATCAGACATGGATGCCACCACTAAATAGACGCTAATATTAGAGATAAGAGAGTTACAGATAGCTTAAACCAGGTTAAGTGGTGAGTTATTTAAACAAGAAGAAATATTATGCTATGAAAGGTCAGAAAAGAAAAAGATGTTTCTTGATAGGGAATTAGGGATAATAATATGGAGGAGAAGTGTTTGAGTGGCATCTTAAAGAACAATAGAGTTTGACCAATGGATTGGGCATGATTAGTATGTGAAAATATATGAATATAGGAAAGTACAGAAAATATATGTAGAATAGCAAGAGGTTAATTTTCTTTTATATGTAAGGCATAGAATAGAAAGTGATAAGAAAAAAGAGTGAAAATATATATTGGGATCAAATTGTGAAAGACTTTGAATACAAATAATCTTTAGAAGTGTAACAAAGTTAAAACAGAGCACTAGAGATATGCATAGCTGAGTTTGAATCCTGGTTTAGGCTCCTACTCTTCAAGCTTAGACTAAACAAGCCCTACTGAGGAGAAAGAGAGGAAGAGGGAGAGGAAGGGAAAGGAGAAGGAGAGGGAGGGAGAGAGAGAGACTCTGCTGAGCTGCAGTCAGTTCCCTGACTGGGAGCTGAGCAAACAGCGTCGTCGAGCAGATTGATGCCGGTGCACTGCAGGCACCAAGGACACGTAAGCTGTCACTGTAATTTAATCTGTAGGTGATGGCTCTTCTGTTATCAGATGTTGTGTTTTTATATTTAGTGGAAAGTAAGAGACAACTGAACTAACGGAGCCTGAGAACAGACCCCTGCTGCCCTCCTGAGAGCATGTAGAGACCTGCCTGGGAACCCCCTGTGTTTACGGTTGAACCAGGCATTAATATATATGGAGACCCTCTCAGTGGAGCAACTGGCCCTATGACTCTAGACACATTTTCATGGGTAGTTAAGGATTTGTTGAAATGCCTCGTCTGCACTGTCAACCTTAAGCCACAGCTGGCAAAGCCGTTTCCAAATGGGGAGCTAGAGCCTTGTGAGGCCCCAATAAGGACTACTGCTGTGACAATGATTAATTAGGCTGTGCACCAGTCTCATAGGCTCAGAAAACAGGCCCTGAGAATTTTCAGAATCCTACTCATTTTGTTTTTAAGAATGAAAACCAGCTCATTGTTTTTTGGTTTCTCTTCACAAAATCCTGTACATTAGGTTGCAGTTACTCTTTTTGTCTTTTCTATAAAAAATAATTGTTATAGGTCATGTGAGCCAATCGCCCTAACAGTCAGAGGCTGGAAGAGTAAATCCTCACAGTCCTTTGGGAACAGTATGGCTTGTTCTAATATTGCCTTTAATGTTTTGTAATGACTCACTTTTTCAATGTCCTGGAGGATGGAGTTTTGTCTGACTTCTTTTCAGAGACTATTCTGGAATATTGTAACTGAACCAGTAATTCATTTTTTTTCTCTTTGGGGTATTTCTCTCGACAGGCTAGTTTTCTTTTCTGAATTTCATTTCTACCTCTGTTCCCTTGAACCAAGCTAAATAATTTATTTCTTCCCCATTTCAGCTTTTTATCACACATAACCTGCTATTCTACTCATGGTTTGTTCTGGTTTAACCAAACTGTCCACATTTAGGGGCTTAAATATTTCCTTATTTCTCTTATCATTTACTCTTGATTTTGTGGCTTGTGTCATTTAAATATCTATAGTAAAAAATGCACAAAGAGTTTTTAAAGTTTGAAAATTGCTTTTGTAATTTTCAAGGAAACCATTTCCACTGTATCTCAGGTTGATTTAGCACAGAGAGTCCACTGTGGGCTAGATTTTTAAGAATCACTGCTAGGTTTCTATGTCTCCTACCTTTTTCTTTCAGAAAACTGGGCATCGGCTTCAGAAAGCAGTTGAGGAAAACAGTAACTGCCCTGAGCATCAACTTTGAATACATAGAATTTATGAACCATTCAGTGGTAGGCTGAGGCAGTTGCTGGTGAAATATTTGCAATAAGATCTTGGAGACTCACATTTATCTCTGAATTTTTGAGTAAGTCTTTAAGGACTGAATCTTTTTAATACTATTTAAGTTTCATTTTTCAACATGCCTCTCATTAAATTATTCATTATAAGAGTAACCCATTCTTTGGAATAATAGCAGAATATTCTTCCCTAATAACTCAAGCTTGCTGTTCCTATATTTTAGACAATGTTATACAATGATGAAAATACTGTGCAATTATATATTTGAATAATTATATTTACATATTACACACATTCCTTTAAAATTTCCCATGCTTGGTTTTTCAGTTCATTCAGTGAACTGACCATAAAATAATGATTTTTTCTGCCAAATTCCTTGGAATAGTTGAAAAATCTAAGCTATATCTGGCACCTGAAAAAAAATAGATATTTGTTGATTGTAGTAACTTCTTATGAAATAAATCACTGTTTTCAGCCTTTAGCAGCACAGATTTTTAATATATCTGCCACAAATTGCCAACAAAAGGCAGACAAGATTAAAAACAAATTATAGCAGCCTTCTTCAGTTATCAGTAAGTATCAGTAGCTGTTCACCACGCAGGTGGCTACTTGCAGGGTGGAAGTCCCTTTCTGGCTTCCTCATCACACTACCCACTCTCTATTATCCCTGTTAATAGGTTTGCAAGCTCAGCCAGGCAGAAGAATATTTCTGCTCACAGCATCTATTTGTTTTTGCACAGATGAATATTTAGATAAATTGGCAGGCCCTTGTTAAAACTGCAAAGGAGTTGATTTTTGTCCATTTTATTCCTGCTTTGACTTATCTAAGGCTCATCCATCCACCCACTTTGGACCACCTGCTGCCAACCTCTCTTCCCCTAATAAAATAGGAACATTCACACATTGGTTGTCATATATTCACACCCATTCACACATTACCCAGGGGTAATTGCCTTAATTTAAACTTTCCAGAAAAATTCCATTTCATTTGCTGCTTTGTACTTAATTCTGTACTAGATTCTTTCACACACATTATCAGTGGGACTATGAAAAAAAAAAGGCTAATTTCCATTTAAAAAATATATCACTTCTGAAATCCTCTTCAGAGACTGCAAAATGTATGCATCCAAATAAACCATTTTCTCCTCCCTCCCCCTCTTCTCTGAAATTTGAGTACCTAAATGTTTGGGTAGGTATTGGGAAAAGACAACTTCTAATTACTTTTGCTTTCATTTTCTTTGAGGCTGCACAAGGGTGAATAATGTTCTCTGAGCCCCTCCCCACTCCGGAGTACTTCCTGGGGAAAGATAAACCCCAGATGTGGTTGTGTATGGCCCATTCCCCAGAGCTGATAGACACACACAGAGACACACACACATCTCAGCATCTAGTCTTCAAGTATTTTAACTGGCCTTGTCCTTTTGGTATCTCTTTACCTCCCTATACCCTGATATGCACCCACTCGCTTCTTTCCATCTTCCTGTGCCAGACATCTATCAGTGCTTACTCACTGGGATCTTGCTTCAGGCTGTGCTGAGCACTGGCAGGTGTAAGGATAAAAAGACAATGTGGTTCCAGCTCTTCTGACACTATAAGAAGAGACAGTGACATAAAAAGGTATTTACAATATGTTGAACAACAATAAGGCTAAGTGGGGAGTGCCATGAGTCATGGAGCATGAGTTACGGCTAGCCAGGAAAAGTAGGGGCTTGGTCAGGAGGGTCCTGAGTAGGAGTGGCCTGGAAAGAGAGAACAGCATGTGCATAGGCCCAGGGGTGAGTCAGTGGGAGTCACTGAGAAAACTGGCAGGAGCTGGAGATAATTCACTGTGGCCAGGCTTTTACTTTTCACCATGAGAGAATGTCAGTGGAGGATGGTAATGATGATTCATTATGGATGTTGACAGTAACTGCAGACACTGGAAAAGTAAGCATTAAAGGAAAAACTTTAGGTAGCTATACAAAACTAATACTATTTATAACTTCATAATAATTCTTTGTGCCTTGTATCTATTTATAATAGACTAATTAATACTATACATGATGATATAATAACATGTACATTGAGAATCACACTTACATATCTGAAATGGACCTGCTGGGTCATTAAAGTCAGTTCCTCATTTTACAGATGAGGAAAATGAGGCTCGGTGGCATTAAGTGATAGTTTCAAGGTTAGACTGTTGGAGAAGATCAAGGATGCCAGATTAATAAAAATGTGCTCTGTTAATTTAGTTATAGTACAATTTTATTACAATCATAAACTCTACATTTACACTTATTTTTAAAAAGTGGTATTCATGGGGCAATTATGTGCTCACCCTCAATTATTCCTTCTCTTCAGTTGAAGTTTTCAGTACTGTGGTTATAAAATAATTATCAGCTATACAGCCCATTTTGTTTAGGATGAGATTTCTAATATTGTACATATGAATTTGCATAGCTGAAATAACTCCACTAAGTTTGCAGTAGGAATCTGGACCATGAGTTATCAAAATGAGTCTGCCCAAGTATAGATAGTGAGAATCCATAAGATGCAATTCTGGAATTAATCAGTCCATTGGAGGGCTTTGTAATGATAAAAGCCTGTGTTTGCATTATTTAAGTATTACTGTTGGCAGAGGAACTAAAGTGTGCTTCAAACAGGGACTCACTCCAGTAGAGAATAAGATTAACCATTTATTGAAATAGTGAGGATTGTACTAGAGCAGAGCAAATGGAAATAAATCTCAAGAGAAGCCAAATGGGTATTATATCAGCTAATGCCACAAATTAATCCTCCCCCTTTCCAATCCCCAGATTCAAATGGCAAGTTGCTTTAAAACAGTCTAATCTCTTTGGCATCTGTTCTCTAAAGCCTCTGTTAGATATTTTACTGCAGAGCAGGCATCCAAACAGGTTCAGGAAAATGTAGATTTGGCACTAGAATTAAACAAAAGAATTCTCAAATTTGATAATCATTTCCTACATTTTTATATTTCTGATTTCAATATTTCCTGAATTGAGGAAGAGGATAGCACAATAGAGCCACATTGTCATATTGCACAGTGTTACCTATTCTTGGAACTCCTTTTTCTCAGTAAAAGTGTATTGGAAATCTATAAAGGGACACAGACACAGAGATACAGACTACCTGAGTATCAGGTGTCCATCCTTGACTAACCTCATACCATAGTGTGCATTCCCAAAGTCAAACGATATATACACAAGATGAAGCAAGACAAGGGTAATACTTAACATTCCACCATTAGATGGGATGTTACCCCAAACCCAAATTTAGTTTCCTAAAAAGCTAGTCCGAACCGTGTGGAAATGACTCTTTGCTTCAATTGAGGTGCTTTTCACCTAAAACCAAATTTATTCAAAGGACTTCTTTGTATCTCAAGCTCATTCTCAATCTTGGCTATTCACATTCCGACTATGAGGAAAGGCTGACCTTGAAAGATGAAGTTAAGTAACAAGAGAGAGGCCCAAAGAAGTGCAGAGTAGCAGGAATAAAAATGCCAAGACTTGTCTCAAGTTGCTTTCTTGTAAGATATTGGGGCTTTACCCTCCTGGAAGGAAGAGCATTCAAAAACCAGGAAAGGAATATTTGTCCTTAAAGAGGCTGGCTTATATCTATAGTACTTTGGTCAATGAATTGCCCTTGGCTCCTAATCAGGACCACCTTCAGGGAAAGACGCAGAGAGAATCCTTGATCCATCTCCACTCAAGAAGATCAGACTACAGAATGGAGTCAGCAAGATCAGAATCGGTGTTCATCAAAATCTCTGTGACATGCCTAGGTTTGCCTAAAAGCTCCAGAGCTGGCTCAGCATCTAGTGTGGGGACCACTGTTTCCCACCTACTTACTTCTGGACTTAGAAACATAGGTTCATAGTTTGTCAGAGTTGGAAGGGACCTTAGAAACATAGGTTCATAGTTTGTCAGAGTTGGAAGGGACCTTAGAAACATAGGTTCATAGTTTGTCAGAGTTGGAAGGGACCTTAGAAGGTAGTCTAACTTATACAATGCTTGGATCCCTTTTACTCCATTTTTGCAAGTTGGCTATCATTTTTCCTTGAATACTTCTTGAAGAGTGAATGAAGACAGGTAAGATGGAAGAAAAGAATGTTACCTGGTACTGTGTAGCAGGCTCTGTGCTGAATGTTGTACATTTTTTATCATTTAAAACTTGTGTCAGTTCAGAGTTATTATTGTATTCAAGAAGAATCAAGTAAGAAAAGCTCGACTTGTTGAGCAGTAGAAGTAGTCAGGCTAGGATTAGATATCCAGTTTTTATGGCCCCCAAATCTCATTCTTTTTATGCAATGACTTTTACACTTTAATCCATGGAACACTAATGACTTAGCATTAAAGGTATTATTGAAAAAGGGGGACAAAACAATTTGGGGAAACACTGAGGTGGATGATTTGAATTTATTCTTATTACTGCAGGAATTCAGTTTTTAATATGCTGTAGTCCTCTGTGTTTCCCACGTGTGAAAAAATATTTAACATTTATTGACTGTTTAATATTCAGAACAGCACTGTCATCAGGTACTGTCATCCCCATTTTACATGTGCAGAAACGGGGGTTGGTTGACATGCCTGGAGTCATCCACTGACAGTGGTGAAACTGATTTTGAATCTACAGAGTGAGACTCGGGAGTCTGCATTCTTAACCACTACACATTGCTGGTCCTCTCTCTGACATTCTATTTCCTTAGCTTATTTACCGCAAATGTCATGAGGAATTACTCTTTTGTACAACAGCTCTAGTGCCTATTTCAGAGAAAATCTTTAAGGATAGGAAATAAAAATATGTTCAATAATATCCATATTGAATAGCAGAGATTGTGTGATATATACTCACTTATTATTTTACTAAGTAGCTAACTATTTGGGGCATAAATTATATTAGTAGTTATATTTTCAGAAGGGAACAAAAGTTATTGTGGTAAACATTAAAAGGAGAAAGCATAATGTAATAATTACTTAAGGAAGCAAATATTTTACTGGTAACCTATTTTTTCTCTTCTGATTAAGAACTTTTAATAAGAGTGGACACAAGCACTTTTGATTGATTAAATTAGAATTTTTTTAAAGATTATTTTACTAAAAATAGTTAATTTTATAAAGTTAAAAATAAAACATCCCTGCTTCTATAATCCAAAGAACTATTTCAAATCTACTTTTATTTAAAACATAATTAATACCAATTATAGCAATAATTCTATATATGTATAAAAGTAATTAGATAGCAATTATTACTGAGCTCTTACAAGGTGCAGAGCACAATGAAAACTGCTTTCAGAAAACCTCTACAAAGTTAATATTTTATTTCTGTTTTGCCTATGGAGTATCAGGCCAAAGATTTGTTTTGTTTTTAAAACTAAGTAAGAGAAACTGCTGGGACTCAAACCCAGATCCCTTGAGAGAGTTCTTAAATTTCTCTACATAAGGTAAGTTGATGGCTTAACTAAGTAAGAAGAATGGATATAGAGAGAAATCTATGTACCTATCTATCTACACACACACACACACACACACACACACATAAAGCAACTCCAGTGCCCAGTGCAATTCCAAATAATACATATATTTGCAATTCCAGATTATTTTATAGATAGATTAGCTTATAGAATCATTGCTAGGATCAATTAAGTGAATTGGTAAGTTGGGATGAGGGAAAGAAGAGTTTGACTCAACTGAGGATAAGAAGGATAGGGTAGGTTCATGAGTTGAAGGTGCTAAATTTAGTTCTAAATACAGTGTGTTTGTAGTTTCTGTAAAAGTTACTGGTGAAGATGTTTGGTGGGCAGCTGAAATGTGAATCTGGACTTGAAAGATTGTTCAACGAATGCTCAGTATATAGAAGATGGTTAAAACCTTAAGATCAATTGCAAGACTCATGAGAAGTGAGGGAAGAGGAATGTACATTAAACTAACAACAAAGAACTCATTAGATTGTATGCTTTTGTAAGAATTATTGACAGGTAACATAGTGTATCAATGGTCCACAATCAAGGAGAAGTTTGTTAGAATATATATTCATCCTACATAAATATGTTACATAGTTCTTTTATTGACAATAAAAGATGATAAGAAAAGAAAACATACCTTTTTAAATTTAAAATACCAAATAAATCTTCCGTAAAGACATATAAAGAAAATCTCAATATGTTTCATTTCTTTTCAACAAAATATATATATCAAGGTAAACACTTAGGTCTAGTTACATCAACCATGAAGAGGAAACATGACTTTTTAAAAATTTCCCACCAACACTGGAGTGAGATGAACCAAAAGAAAGAGGAACCCATCTTACAATATTTTTAGTGTTAAATGCAAATTATAAAATACTAGCAGAACCTTTGCTCAAATTTTACCTAATCTCAACACAGTAGCCAGAGTGACTCTTAAAACTGAAGTCATATCTTTTCATTCATCTTAAATCCTTAGTGGCTTTTCTGCCTGTATCCAGAGTAAGAGCCAAAGTCTTTACATCTCCCTCTAAGACCCCACCTAAGCAGACTCCCATTAGTCCATTGCCTTCCTCTCTTTCTCTTCCTCTTGCTAGCTATGCTCCCTCCCATCGGTCTCCAGCTCTGAGCCCCCTTATCTTACTCAACTTTTTCCCATGTTATTTATATCTTCTAATATACTATATATGTACAGTATTTCAGCAAATCTAAGAATCAGCTATTTTAAGATGTACCATTATTTTATGAACTACTAAGAAAGAAAAGCTGCCAATCAAATTATGGTATGCCATCAACTGTTAGGTGTGAAAAAATTTTCATCTTAGACTTAAAGATAATATCTAGTTTTTTCTCCATTTTTCTATACCAGGTTGTAAAACTAAAATAGCAAAAATCTTTTATGTTTTGTTCACGGATATACCCCAGGTGCTAAGAACAGTGCTTGCCAAAGAACAGGGTCTCAATAAATGTTTAAGTCGATTTTTAAAAATTTATCATTTAGACAGACTAAGATTAAATCAGAGGAAGAACTGATGTTATCCAGTAATTATAAACTGGGAGCAAAATAGCTCAAAGACAGCACCTCTGGATGAAGAATCACTTCATGGCTCTGGATGGTCAGGTTACAAGGTTGGGGATGAGTGTATTTGCAGTTGTACACTGGGTAAGCAGATCACGTTATGTGCGTTAGTTATCACTACATGCCATTTGTCCCAAACTTAGCAACTTAAAACAATACACATGTATTATAACTTCTGTGAGTTAGGAATCTGAACTCAGCTCAGCAGAGCCTTCCATCTCAGGGTCTCTCACAGACTGTAATCAAGATATTATCTGGGCTTTCACACCTGTTAGGATGGCCACTATCCAGAAGACAAGAAACAAATTCTGGCAAGGATGTGGAGAAAGAGGAACCCTCCTACACCGCTGGTGGGCATGTAAACTGGTTCAACCACTGTGGAAAGCAGTATGGAGGTTCCTCAAAAAACTAAAAATAGAAATACCATTTCACCCAGTAATTCTACTCCTAGGAATTTACCTGAAGAAAACAGGATCCCTGATTTGAAAAGACACATGCACCCCTATGTTTATTGCTGCACTATTTACAATAGCTAAGATATGGAAGCAACCTAAATATCCATCAATAGATGAAAGGATAAAGAAGAGGTGGTACATATACACAATGGAATGTTATTCAGCCATAAGAAGAAAACAAATCCTCCCATTTGCAACAACATGGATGGACCTAGAGGGTATCATGTTCAGTGAAATAACTCAGGTGGAGAAAGACAAATACCAAATGATTTCACTCATTTGTGGAATATAAAAACAAAGCAAAAACAAAAGGAACAAAAAGGCAGTAGACTCGTAGACACCAGGAAGGGACTAGTGGTTACCCAACGGGCAGAGTTGGGGAGGGGGTAGGGGAGTAAGAGGCACTATAATTCACAATCACAATATGAGTAAGTCACGGGGATGGTAGTATAGCACCGAGAAAGCAATTAATGACTCTATAACATCTTAACACTGATAGGCACTGACTGCAGTGGAGGGGGTGAGGTCTTCATAACATGGGTGAATGTTGAACCACTGTGTTGTGTATGTGAAACCATCATAAGATTGTATGTCAATGATACTTTAATAAAAAATAAGAAAAGCACTCCTCCCCCTAAAAAAAGAAAGGTATTATCTGGGCTATCGTCACCTAAAAGTTTGACTGGGAAGGACCTGCTTCCAAGCTAATACGATTGTTGGCAAAATTCAGTTTCTCATGGTTCATTGGACTGAGGGCTACAGTTCCTTACTGGCTATTGGCTAGAGGTTATCCTCAGTTTCTCGCCATGTGGGCCTCTCCAGTGTGGCAACTTGCTTCATCAAAGCTTGCAAATCAAGAAGGCAGTGGGGAAGTCAGACTCTTTCATTATCTGATTACAGAAGCAGCATATCAACGCCATTGCCATATTTTGTTGGTTAAAAGCAAGTCACTAGGCTCAGCCTTTGCTCAAGGGGAAGGGTGTGAGAATCACTGGGGACAAGCTTAGAAGTCTGTCTAACATTACATGGAACACCTTTGAAACGGCATGTATGGGAAGAAGGATATGGTTGCCTGTGCAGTATCTATGGATCCTGCAGACACATCCCAGAGTATGTATTAAGTCATGTTCCTAAAGAAACCTCCCTCCCCTTACTTTCTGTCCATTGTGGTGATTTTCTGACAGTGATACCTCTCTGACTACAGCTGATTGGATAAGAGGTAGATACTTGACCCATGCCAAGCTAGTTAAATTCTACCCCATAATTGTTTATTTTTGAGTAACAGACTCTAGTTCAGTATTCCCTTGAGAGATGCTATAATCTTGGGGACTCTGACTTGATTATCCTCTGTCATCTGGAATGAGAAGCCAGGAAAAAGATCCTCAGAGAACAAAGAACAAAGGTGTTGAAAGAACCACAGAGACAAACAGAACAGAGGGTTTGATGGATTTCCTTTTCACATTTCCAGGCATTTCTCTGCTAAGTTTTTAGGAAACCCTTCTATGTTTTGAATTCCCACTTTCTTTTTAACTAAAGCAAGCTCAAGTTGGTTTTGCAACTTGTAACCAGAGTTCGTACTAATTATCTCTTTATGAAAATCCTCAAGGTACCTTTGTTACTGTGACTATGAATACGACACATTGTGATAGCATTTTCTAACAAAGACATAGGGAAAACTTGAAAAGAAGAAAGGAAGGCCTTGAGCCTTCAGTCCAAATTACAGCACAATTAAAATTCCCAGCAAAGTGGTTATTATTTCAGTACTTCAATCTTATAAGATTTTGAAAGAAAGCATGCCAAGTAGGAATAGGTATATAGGATGCCCTGTGGAATTAAATAGGCAGGAATCTGAATGGTGAGAATTGTCTCAAGGCACATTTGAAGCATAATGGCTTCTGTCTAGTCACCTCTTATTCATGGCAATACATGTTTACTCAAAAACTTGAAACAAACAAAAATAAACTATAACACCAGGTTCTTAAATAATGGCTTAGGTTAACAAAATAATATTATGTTTGAATCCAAACTTTATTTATAACCATGCTTTTGTAAAAGTTATTCAGTTTTTCTGCAAAGCAGGAAGAAAAATAACAAAGTTCTAGGAATGTTGAAGTTCTTAGACTATAAAAGAATGAGTAATAGATAAAGTGTTGTCTGCATTGCCACTTACTCCATTTGAATCATTTAATCATCTCTGATCTTATTCCAAGACACTTTTAGATACCAAGTCACCTCTCAAAACAATATTAAGCCCAAGGCTGAGTTTGGACCCTTTTTAGTAAAGTGTCAGTTCAGTAGCCTTTCTCTCTTGTCTTGATGTGAGCAGGGTTTATATATGTAGCTCCTAATTCTTGCTCCATTTCCTTAATATACAGTAAGTACCTATCTCCACATGTGGTAATATTCCAGGTCTTTAGCCAGTGACTTCTTGCTAATGATAGCTGCACAGAATTGACTGACTTCTCTATTGTTAACTCAAAGGAAACCATCTCCCCAAACAGTTAAGATTACATGTGAAGCCAAAGTAAAATTTGAAAGAGAGTAAAGACCAAAACTGGAACACTTTTAGAACTCAGTGAGTTATGTTAGAGAGCTTTTCCTTTTGTTCACATTCTCACTTATAGTAAAAGTGTGGTCCTTGTTGGGTGGCAAGGCTCTGCCAAGCTGAGAGCAGAAGTTGCAGTCAACAGATCCTGCACTTAACTGTGTGTTCTTGTGCAAGTCACTTCAGGACAAAGGTTTCATAAGAAAAAATATCTCTGGGTTTAATTCACTGATGATTGACATAATCACATTTTGGGGTGAAACTGGACATCTGTGAGTGATATCCGTTGGGATGTGGAGGTGTGAGTGGGTTGCACACAATCATACTAGCCTCCTGAGCAAATTTCTGCCAAGCTGTCCTCAGCTCAGAAATTAAATAAAGATGAGAAATTGCTGTGCAGTATTGAGATAGAGCCATTGCAAAGACCGGAAAATATTATTAGCTTTGTCATAAATCAAAATTGTGTATCAGAACATGGCAGCCTCACTTTACAGTAAGGTATTAAAGCATGACAAAAGTCTGCAAATTCATAGTTTTTTTCTCAACTTTCAATGCTACCACTTTAGTTTCTGATAATTTCTTATGTCCACAACTACAGACAACCTTGCAGTTGTGCCTGAATGTTGTTTCTGATATTTCTAGCTCATTTTGCAATGTTCCGCCAGGTTTTTCTATATTTTTGAGAGCTGTTTCAGTATTTGGGGCCACAATTTACTTCCAACAAATGCTGGTGGCATCACACACAAGGGCTCTTCTTTGTGTCAACTCATCCCCCTTCCCCTCCTCGCCATTTACTCCACCTTCTTCACTGCCCATTCCTCCCTCCTTTCCACTACTCTTCCTTTCCTAACAGGTAAACACACTCTATTACCTTTATAAAATCTGAAAAAATCTGAGTTCTAAAAGACTTCTGTCCTGGAGGATTTGGGATGAAGATTTGAGGCCTGTACAGCTTTTATTATTGTTCCTACTACTTAAAAAGGTGCCACTGCTTTCTCTTTTCCACTAATGTGTTACATTTTTACCCAAATGTCTATCTCAAAAACTCCTTGTATTTTCTTTTCAGAAAATAATTGTATTTGAAAGTAACATCTCTTCACAAACATAAAGAGAAAATCACCTGTAATGCTACACTGTTTTAACAAATGAAGAAGTAAAAGTCCAAACCTCCTCTGTCTCCACTATCCAGTGCTATTCTTTTATTACCAGAGTAATTACTATAAGGGTTTTGGACTTAGCATTCTGTTTTCTCTATTTATATAAACATATGTCTATGCATTATATACACTCTGATACATACATATTTATGAAATTTAAAACTTAACAACTTTGCTGTTTACCTTTTGATGTGACATTCTGTTATGATCATCTTTCCAGCTTAGCACCAACAGACCTGCTCAATTCTTTTTAATGACTACACAACATTTCAATACAATAATTGTAGCATAACTTATCTTATTATTCTCCCATAGAAGAACAAAATAAACTGGATAAATACCCTTAGACATATGAGAATAGATTTATCTAATGATAGATTTATAAAGGTAAAACTACTTTGTTAAAGATATGTGAATTTTAAATGTTAATTAAATGTTCATTTAAAATGACATTTCTCAATATTATGTCAATTTGCATTTTTATAACAGTATATCAGAGGGCCTACCACCTTGCCAGAACTTGATATTATAAAACGTTTTATCTCTTGGCAATCTGATAAGTAGAAGATGTCTCATTCTTATTTATAGTTGCATTATTCTGATTACTACTCTGGCAGACCATATTGTCTTTTTTTCTGCTTCTATTTTTGTTTTTCCTCCTCCTCCTCCTTGAATTTCTAGTTTCTTTTTTAGGGAGTCCACTTTTCATTTCTTTTCCTTATTAATTTGTAAGAGCACACTATAAAGAACGAGTATCCTTGTCAATCATTTGCAAACTATAAAATTCCCATAGACTTCCTGTTACCTCTTAACTTTTTTTATGTTCTTCATGAGTCCTTTCTGGTGACTGACAGTCAAATCTCTGTTTGTTAAATTTATGGCCTATGGATATCCTGTTTTATTTAGGAAGGCTAACCCTTCTCAGTATGTAATATAACCATTCTCCTATGCTTTATTCAAATATTTTTTAGCTTTATTTTTTAGATGGTACAAGGATTTAGTTTTAGAACAGCATAAGGTGTCAACCAGTGGTGCTGAGACAACTGAACAAGCACATGCAAAGAAAAATGAATGTAGACACAAACCTTATACCCTTTGCAAAAGTTAACTCAAAACGGATCATAGACTTAAATGTAAAATGTAAAACTGTAAAACTCCTAGAAGACAATATGGGAGAAAACCTAGATGACTTCAGGTATGGAGATGACTTCTTAGATACACCATCAAGGCATGGCCCATGAAAAACAATAAGGTGGACTTCATTACAGTTAAAAACTTTTGCTCTGCAAAAGACTATGCCGGTAAAATGAGAGAAAAACCCACAGGCTAGGGACAATATTTGCCAAAGACACATATGACAAAGAACCGTTATCTAAAATACACTAAGAATTCCTAAAACTTAACAATCAGAAGACGAATAACCCGATTAAAAAATAGGCAAGATTTCTGAACAGACATCTCATCAAAGAAGATATACAGATGGCAAATAAACATATGAAAAGATGCTTCATATCATATTCATCAGGCAAATACAAGTTAAAACAGCAATGAGATATCACTTCACACTAAATGCTGGTGAGGATGTAGAGCAACAGGAACTCTCATTGCTGGTAGGAATGAAAAAATGTACAGCCACTTTGGAAGACTCTTAACGAATACTACACATACTCTTACTAGATGATCCAATAATTGCATTCCTTGGTGTTTAATGAAAGGTGTTGAAAAATTTATGTCCACAGAAAAACCTGCACATGGATGTTTATAGCAGCTTTAGTCATAATTGCCTAAACTTGGGAGCAACCAGAATGTCCTTCAGTAAGCGAATGATAAATAAACTGTGGTCCATCCAGGTAGTAGAATATTATTCAGTGCCAACAAGAAATGAGCTATTTAATCATGAAAAGATGTGGGGGAAACTTAAATGTCTATTACTAAGTGAAAGAAGCTAATCTGAAAAGGCTACAGCCTGTATGAATCCAACTATATAACATTCTGGAAAAGGCAAAACTATAGAAACAGTAGAACGATTAGTGTTTGCCAGGGTTTGGGAGAAGGATAAATAGGTGGATCACAAAAGATTTTTAGGGCAGTGAAAATACTCCGTATGATACCATAATGACAGATAATGTCACTTTACATTTGTCCAAACCCGTAGAATGCACAACACCAGAAGTGAACCTTAATGTAAGCTACGGACTTCGGGCAATAACGGTGTGTCAGTGTAGGTTCATCAGTTGTAACAAATGTACCACTCATGTGGAAGATGTTGATAATGAATTAGGGTGGGGGCAGGGACGATCTGGGAAATTTCATTCTTTCTGCATTTTGCTGTAAACTTAAAACAGCTCTAAAAAAAGTCGTAAGAAAAAAAGAAATATGAATTACATGAAGAAAAAGAAGTTACATGAATTATAGGTATTACATGAATGCCTATTGTGTATCAGACACAGAGAATAAAGTGAACAATGCCACAGTTTTTGCTGTAAAACATCTTATCTAAAAGAGTTTAGAAAATTGGTGCACAAAAATAAAGTAGTGTGATTCAACACACATACAGAGTTGATACAGTCCAATGAGTACTGTTCCCATCAAAGGCAAAGTCTAGGGAAATTGGAAATTTATTCCTGAGATTGTGCTGTTGCTTAAAGCATTTGGGACCTCTTCTTCCACAGCTTCCTTCAGAGCCCTTGGCCTGCTGTGAACATTTTCACTGGGGCTTCAGAACGTATGAGTGAAGTAGTCAAAAGCTGTGTGGATCTGTTAGATCAAAGACTTCTCTCCTTTATTGTTATTAATTTCATTTTTTCCCTCCACTAATACTCTTTTAGAGACAAAATGTTAAATTTTACTCTTCCATTTGCCTCCGAGTCGCCGTCTTTTAACTGGGGATTTCAGCCCGTGTGAATCCAATGTGGCTGATACACTGAGCTTTATCTCTGAGATTTTACTTTTTGCTTTGTTTTTGCCACGTTTTGGCTTACATTTTTTCTTTATTCTCTTTATTTCTTCCTTTCTGGTTGAGAAATTATACATGATATTTTTATTCATTTAATGGTTACCCCTAATTTTTATAATGTAAACATTTAGATTTATATTTTCCAATCCAAATCTAAAGTTTAGAAATATCAATATCCTGTTCCTGAATAAGACAAAGACCTTAATAATAAGGGTTTGGGACTTTAAACTTGACACGTCTCTCAAATCTCATCTCAGCTTCCGAGCTGTGTGTGGCGTTGACTGAAACCGGTGCAGCTGCATCTCAGCCCAGCTTCTCTGCCCAGTCTTCCACCATTGCTTCCTCAGAGTTCTCTGCAGGGGCTGAACACAGACCTCAGCAACTCAGAATGTGCTCTTGGGGAAACTGACCTGTAATAGCCAGATTTTCCTCAGTCTGAGCACAGTTTTAAACGTACAATGCTTCACGCCTATTTTAGCATTTGAGTGGAGTATAAAAAATACATAATTGACTGTTCCTAAGTTTAATTTGATGTAAATTCTCCCTTCAGATTTGATGGTTTTACAGCATGAACAAAAAGCAGTAAAAGTCCCATTTTTTGAAGCCCAGATTTTGAAGAGTTTGTTTCAAGATTCAGTTCATTTTTTTATGTTTAACATTATTTACAAAGAGTTAATGTCCTACACATTAAAGTACACATGAGAAGGGCAAATCAAGTGTACAAAATGAAATAATTTGATTTACAATAATAACAGATGGTGGCCACCTGCTGTTTGTGCTAAATATGAATCATGTTCAAAATGCCATCATTTATGAAACTAGAGATAGTCCCTACTTTCTAATTCTAATCTGAAGAATAGACAAATGAATGAAGACATGACAGCTTTGGTAATTAAGAGTGACAAAGTTCCAAATTCATTACATTAGAGAGTTTCTTACGAGTTGTCGCTTTGTAGCCAAGTGATACAGAGACAGTCGGTTTAGATTAAGTGTGGATATTTATAGTTCCCATCCTTTTGACATAAGGACTACCTGGTGGGATAACAACTGCTTGACTTTATTCTCGAAAATGTAAAGAAAATAGGGAAGAAAAGATATAAAAGCATACTGAAAACTAAAAAGTAGATTAAATATTATTTTAGCTATGTTACTTGGTCATGTACCAGGGGGTGAGTATTATTACTGAGATGCCAGAGTAACAGATGCTAACCTATCATAATCTAAAAGATCTTCAAAACATCCATAAATTATTCCTGTAATAAACCTGATTTTATTATGCAAATGTAAAATGCATCTTAATTGAAAAGGCAGCTGTGGACTTAGTGACAAGAGCAGTGGACTTGAAGATTCAGCTCACCAAGGATACACTTATTTTGCAGAGACAAGTTACTTGACATCTTTGATACTCAATTTCTTCACTGTAAAATGTATGATACCTAAATTACAGCATTATATTAACGGGCAAAATAGGATACCATTCTTCCTAAGACAAACTGGGTGCCTATCAAATATTTGTTTAAGTAGTAACATTATTTAAGATGAGAGAATATTCATTTACCAACTTTCTTTCAAAACAAGAATATACAGTGATGCATAAAATATGACAAAAGAGCAAACATTGAAACTGAAGTGAGAGAGATTTAAAAAAACAGAATGGAGAAAAATGAAGCCAAGATAAGACTACAGTGAAAACTATAAGAGCCTGTACACAACTTAAATGTAGGCCTCAGATTTAGCTCTAACTTTCTGGAAATCACATGCAAAAGGAGACCTTTTTACACAACACAACTGCTCAGGGGCAGTACTGGATATCTGTTCTTGGTATTATGAGCCACCGAAAATTTCTCTTGAGGCTCCATAAAGAGGACAATGTTTGAAGTAGTGAACAGCAATCTCAAAAGTATCTTTCAAACAGATGCAATGACAACAACCTAATAGAACTGTTTCGAAACAGGTTTCTTGCATTGTTCCAAGGAGTAACTCAGTAAACATATACTTCTATGGATGGAAAGACCAGGCAAGACAGTTAAGTCTTGCTTATTTGCTGAAGGGTACCGAGAAATATCAGCACAAAAGAAACAATTGCAGTCTAGGTAACTGGCTTAACATAAGAATATATTTCAGGATCTGAAAGAGTGAAGGGCTTGTGCCCTTCATGTACATCGTCTTGAACATTGTTTCTCTCACAAATAAATTTTAGACAAAAAGAGCAGTAAACACAAATTGAAATCCTTGGAAAACACAATGAGAAGCTATGCTATGTTGCTTGTTCTGCTCGTTTGACAAATGTTTGCGCTCTGTGAGCTGAGTCCCAAGCTGGGGGATATGCAGCACAGCATTGTAAAAACTGTGTGTGTGTGTGTGTGTGTGTGTGTGTAAGTACCTCTACGTCTACACCCCTGTATGCTCATCTGCATCTGCATCTGCACGTACATCTGTTTCTATATCTATTCATCTCCCCACAAGCATCAGTAGCTGGCATCTGTCATCGCTGAATTTGATACCGACAAGTAAGCGGCAATGGCAATTCCCGTCCCATAAACCTCATAAAATTGTGGATAAGAAGGCTGCATTATCGACATTTTAAGGACATGTAGATAACAATATTCACATATGAATGGAGGGCTGTCATATCTGATGTAAAGCAGAGAGCTGATTGTTTTGCCTTTCCCGTGTAGTAGTATCAAAATGCATTCCCACCATTCTAGACTGATAGTTCCTTTATTTAAGATAAGTTAAACATGCGATATTGTAAGAAGTGATTTTCCAGTACTGAGGTTTATCCCTTTAAATGACAATTAAAAATTAATCCCTTAGAGGTAAAACTGTATAAGATGGAATAGGCATATTATGTGGACAACACTAAACATTGTGAAAAATATACAATTAAGTGATTCGGTAATATCTGCCAAGACTATTGAGGTGGGTTGGGATTTTGCAACTGATTTTATTGCCCCAGAATGCTGAATTTTTGTGTACTTTGTCTATCATTTGTCTATCATAAAGCTGTTGTTCCACTTCTCACTTCTATCATGTAAGTCTGACTGTAGCCCCTATTAGTTGGGAAATCAGTACAACCTTTTAAAAATCATACAAAATGGGTTAGGAAGACCTGAACTCATGGAGGAGGCTCTCCTATGATGAGTATAGCTTGACACATAGGTTCAATTGCATCAATATTGGCTGTTCAAGAAATTCCATATCTTCTCAGGTGAGGGGCTTCACACAGACAATCTGACATACTGGATAAAGGACATTTGGATAATTGAAGTTTTATAATAGTCATAATTTTTCTTATTTAACATTCAGCTTACTACTTACTTTGCCAAGGAGTAAAGAACTAAAACAATTTAACATTTTAGGAAATATAGTTGCTGAGGGAGATAAATGTTGTTACCTAAGATAATAAGTATTTTTATATATTATATATATAATTATATATCATGAAGTTGATAATGGGGGCTGCCATGTGCCTGGTACTTTGCTAAACACCTTACCTTCAAAAGTTCATTTAATCCTCCCCAAATGATATCATTTGTTTAAAAATGTCTTTATAATGCTCTCATTCTTAAAGAATGAGAAAACTTTACTGAGTATACAATTCCAGGGGAAGTTATTAAGAGACAGTTTTACAGAATAAATATCCATCTCCCTTCCAAGATAACCAGTGTGTCCTATTGTCCATAGAAAAGAGTGTAGGCAACTTGGCTTCTTTAGTACATTTAGTACAGTGTTGTGAAATTTCTTGTCACATGTGTTAGTAAATTATTTTTATTGATAAGTAGTATTTCACAATAAAAATATGCTACAATTTGTTTATTCATTCTCTTGCTGATAGGCATGGGAGTTTTAGTTCAGCTAGTATGAATAAAATTTTTACAAACATTGTCACACAAGACTTTTTATGGAGATATGTTTTCACTTCTCTTGTGTCAATACCATGTAATAGAATTGTTGAGTTCTAGAACTAATTCCAGAGTTCATTGTTGTTACCTATGAGAGGATCTGTCCAACACAACGTCTCTGTCTTACTAGAAACAGAAATCCTCACTTTGATTATGGCCTCTGAATGCTTTTTCTGAATAAAATTTCTATGAACAGTCTCACCAAATGTTTTTATAGAGAAAAAGTTCACTTCCCTTATGTCAATACTGAGTAGTAGAATTGTTGAGTATATATAAACTGTCAAGCTTTTCTCAAAAAGACTATACCATTTATACTCCTATCAATACATGAGAATTTCGTCCACCTTATATCCTCACAAGTATTTAGAACTGTCAGTCCTTCATGTTGGCCATTCTCATTAGCGTGCACAAGCGTACCTCGGAGACAGTGCAGGCTCAGTAGCAGACGGCCACAATAATGCCAGTATCTCAATAAAGCAAGTCAAGCGGATTTTCTGGTTTCCGGTACCTACAGACGTTATGTTTACACTATTCTCTAGTCTATTAAGTGTGTTGTAGCATTATGCCTAACAAAAAAAACATACTTTAAGTAAAATGTATTTTATTACAAAAAATGCTAACCATCTGAGCCTTCAGTGACTCATGGTCTTTTTGCTGTGGAGGCTCTTGTTACTGAATGATCAGGGTGGTGGGTGCTGCAGGTTGGGGAGGCTGTGACAATTTCTTAAAATAAGGCAATTGCCACATTGATTGACTCTTCCTTTCACCAATGATTTCTTGGTAGCATGTGAAGCTCTTTGATAGTATTTTACTCACAGCAGAAATTCTTTCAAAATTGGAGTCAGTTCTCTCAAGCCCTACTACTGCTTTATCAGCTAAGTTTATGTGATATTCTCAATCATTTGTTGTCATTTCAACAATCATCACCAGGAGTAGATTCCATCTCAAGGAACCACCTTCTTTGCTCATCCGTAAGAAGCAACTCCTCGTCCTTTCAAGTTTTATCATGAGATGCAGCCATTCAGTCATCTTCACACTCCACTTGTAATTCTAGTTCTCTTGCTGTTTCCGTCACATCTGAAGTCATTTCCTCCACTGAAGTCCTGAACCCCTCAAAGTCATCCATGAGGGTTGGAATCAATTTCTCCTGAACTTCTATTCCTGTTGATATTTTGACCTCTTCCCATTAATCACAAATGTTCTTAGTAACATTGAGCATGCTGAATTCTTTCCATAAAGTTTTCAGTTTGCTGGGCCCAGGTTCAGCAGAGAAATCACTATTTACCACAGCTATCACCTTGTGAAATTATCTCTTAGATAACAAAACTTGAAAGTCAAAATGACTCCTTGATCCACGCAGAATGGATGCTGTGTTAGCGGCCATGTAAACAACATTAGTCTCATTGAACATGTCCATTTAGAGCTTTTGGGTAATGAGGTACATTGTCAACAAGCAGTAATCATTGGAAAGGAATAATTTTTTCTTAGCAGTGGGTCTCAGTAGCAGGCTTAAAATATTCAACAAACCATGCTGTAAATAGATGTACTGTCATCCAGGCTTTGTTCCATTTATAGAGCACAGGCAGAGTAGATTCAGCCTAATTCTTAAGGGCCTTGGACTCTTGGAATGGTCAGTGAGCACTGGCTTCAACTTCAAGTCACCAGCTGCATTAGCCCCCAAAAGGGAGTCAGCCTGTCCTTCAAAGCAGGGCATTGACTTCTCCTCTCTAGCTATGAAAGTCCTAGATGGCTTTCTTACATCTTCTTCCAATAGAAAGTCCCTCCACTGAAGTCCCTCCACTGAAAGTCCAATCTTCTTCCAATAGAAAGCTGCATCATCTACAGTGAAAATTAGTTCTTTAGTCTAGCCACCTTCATTCATTATTGTAGATAGATCTTCTGGAAAACATGCTGTAGCTTCTACAGCAGTACCTGCTGCTTCTCCTTGCACTTTGATGTTCTGAGGATGGCGTCTTTTCTTAAACACCATGAACAAACTCTGCTAGCTTCAAACTTTTCTTCTGCAGCTTTCTCACCTCTCTTGATCTTCACAGAAGTAAAGAGACTTAGGGCCCTTTTCTGGAGCAGGTTTTGGCTTAAGGGAACATTGTAGCTGGCTTGATTTTCTGTCCACATCACTAAAACATTCTCTGTATTAACAGTAAGGCTGCTTCACTCTTAATCTCCCCAAAATGCATTCCAGGTGTTAACCAAGGATTTTACAAAAAGTCTGTTTGAAGAGTTTGGTTCTTCTTCCTCTGGGGCTTATTCATTTCAAACCTTTTTCTCTCAGTGTCTATTAACTCATGCACTCTGAACTCCATCCTCTGACCCCTTGAAACAGTAAACTGTGGGTTTCTGCTCTTGTATCCTAGTTAGTCAATGCACACATACTGATGTACCCTCACAAGAAAAGTATTTTTTAAAAATACATACACACACACACAAATACATACATATAAATTCCAGTTTATAGTTGTTATCTGTCAAATATAAAGTTCAGTTAGTCCAATACATCTCTGTCTTACTAGAAGCAGAAATCCTCACTTTGATTGTGGCCTCTGAATATATCTGTTTCGTCTTTGTCTATTCAATAATAAAATTTTTTTAATATCCTTTTTTTTATTGGTAGAAGTTTTATAATATTCAGACTACTCTTAAAACAAAAGTTGCTAAAATACTTTTAGTTTGATAATATGGTATGGCATTATTACAATTTACCTTGGAAAAAAAAATAAAATTTTTATAAGGCATTCCTATAACTAGATTTGAATATTACTATGCTCTGGAGTGTCCACCAAGATAAACTATTTATGAAACAGACATCAAGAAAATTAAATGAGAAAGGTTCATTATGGAATTTTTCTGGCTGACATTTACTAACATTTTGACCTTGGGCACTTTAATTATTCTCTGTACCCTAATTCCTCATTTGAAAGACAGAAGAGTAGTGCCAACCTTGGTAAATTGTCGTGAAAATGAAATGAGCAAATATGTGGAAACTGCATGATCTGTGTATAGCACACAGTATTATGTGAGTTACAGATCACTTGTGAATTGGAGAACACCTACAAAAATAATTCTACTCTTAGAACAATTGATTGCTAGTCATTCATTCTAGGTGTAATAAATGAGCAAGATCAGTTGGTGAATATTCAGGTCCCTCCTATTTGGTAGTAATAGAACATCATTACCTACTTATAGAAGTATACTTTTCAATTCTTCATGGTTTATGGGTATATATCTGACTTATCCTAAAGTGAACATTAAAGCAAACTTTTAAAAGGAGAAGTTTTTATTGCTTGGAGATCTTTTCTATGATATCTGACTATTGAGAAAATATTACTTATTGACATGTATACGGTAATGAATAACTAAGGATCATTTGTAATCAGTTATGCTTTGGGTCCGGTCAGGCAGATCCATGCTGGAAATGTAGGAAGAGGTTAAGATAAGATGCATTAATATTCAGTAGATTCCAATATTTAAAATGTCCTCAATCACTTTGGAGTAGGGGAGCTTTTATTGGTTGTTTCTTCAGTTTTTTTTCTTTTATCAGTTGTGTGGTGTGAAAAAGTATTACTGGAAAGCAGTCAGAAATTTGCAAAGTGGCCTTGGTTTCTAGAGCTTGGAGCACTGAGCCTATCCATACCAATGGCTTCTAGGCTCTACCATTTCATTTACTGAATTCATGATCTGTGCTACTATGACCCCAAATCTGTTTTTATTACCTCATCAATTGGCTACGCTCTTATCTCCACATGACATGATTGTAGTTAAGTTTTTGCTTTTTCATGTTCGAGTGATAAATTTATAATATTGTACCTTAAACTTTGTAAAGTCTGAAGTAACTACTACTGATTATTGTTTCAAATGGAATCATTACAAGTTTTTGTTTGCTGTGTTTTTGTTCTAAATGACACAGAAACCTTCTCAAATCAGGCCCTAGGAAAGTGAGATTGGTATTTCCAGTGACATTTGGAGTTCAAATGAGGTATTACATATCTCTCTGAACTGCTGTAGAAATAGGAAATCTTTCCAAGAAAGACAGATTATTTTTTTTAAAGGGACATGGGAGTATAAAACCCAGGTTTCTTATGAGTGTATAATGTTAAATTCCTTTATACAGTCCAAATTGTAGATCCTTAACTCTAGGGCCAAAATTGATCATGTTTCAAATAGGGGAATTTTAATCACTGTGGAAAATGCTCTAGTGGATGTAAACATACGCCTGCTCCAATGGGCACCTTACCATTTTCCAACCCCTGCAGTGCACAGAATCTCACTCCAAGTTCCTTTGGACCCCATCTTTTTTGCAACGATCCCAATTTGGTTCATGTGTAGGCCTGTGCCCTCCAGGGGAGGTTGAAGTAAGGTGCATTCCTCTAGGTGGGGAGCTACATGAGGCCTGCCATCACAGCAATTCTGCAGTTGTTTTCCTCTTTTCCAGTGATTGGTTTAGGAGGAGGAGAGTGAATAGACTGCAACTCTGCCCAGCGAAATGCAAAAAGACAAGACATTTGCTGAGAGCTTCTGGGAGGTTTGCTTTGCTCCTGAAGAGACTAAAGGAAAATATATCCATCCTTTCTTCCAGCCTTGAGAAATTATGATGTGAGGAACTGACACCTCAAAATGCTGCAGCCTTCTTGCAGTCATGAAGGAATTAGATATTCAAAACATTGTGTCATCATTAGATTGATGAAACCTTACCTCTGGACTTCTGGGTGTGCTTATGTTAGGTTTTTATATTTAAGTATTTTCTTGGGTCTTTCATTATTTGAAGCCAACTACATCCTAAATAATACAAAATAGCAAAGTAACTTTGTATCCTATGCTTTCTGAAGAGAAACCTGAAATGAAAGACTTAAAAAAAAAATGATACTGGATGGGTTTTGAAAATTAGCAAAAACCGTTTAATTGTGAGCTTCTTAAATCTGGAATACTGAAACATTTGTAGGTCTGAAAAGCACTGTTAATAAATATTAAATATTCAGGAAAGAAAGATAATTTGAACAAAGGAAGACAGAAACGTTTTATCAAAAAACATTTTTTTTAATTTAAAAAATTTTCTTAATTTTTAAAAATTTCATGACAGCAAAATACTAGGGACAGTTTTCTAAAATCCCCAAACTTGAGGTATTTGGGTCTTGCCAAGACATATTTAATGTTGACACTTGGACTTCCCTCTCTATCTAAGAACTTTCAGTGCATATGGGCTTCTTATGCGTCATGATCAATTTTAGGACTTTAAGTCTTCCTTGAGGTTAAGGGCTGCCTCAGACAGTCAGTATTGCACGCTATGTAGGCAAAGTCAGTAACTCCACAACGTACTTCATAATCTTGCTGCCCCTCAAACACACCTCCGCCCATGCTCCTGAACCTGCTGCGCTGTCATCCCCATTTACACAGACCGATGTTATTGCCAATGAAAAGCAAATCATTCATTCAGTTGTGTTTTCAGGAAATACAGTTTGTAACTGACTTTCCATATGCAAAATTGTATACAGAGTTTAGAGGCACCAGCATACAGAAACAGTGTTGAGAGAATTGCCATTATTAGGCAACCAAAGGAGAATCTTTCATAATTACAAAGCAAATTCTATTTATAAGTAGTTGATTATTAAGATTTTTCTATTGTGTTCTGAACTTAGTCTGTCAGAGAATGGCACCATGGTTTTTCTTTCTAATTAAAATGAAGAATTTCATAGAGAAGAACC
>JAVSCE010014195.1:0-78051 GCA_032199065.1 Smutsia gigantea
AATGTTATCAAATGAATAAAAAATCAGATCTCATTTATTGCAGTGATCTTTCTGGATATTTGTGCAAGTTGATACATTTTAAATATACTAGAGGTACTGGCTATTTAAAAAATATCAGTAGTTGATTTTAATTTTGTCAAGTAAAAAATATTTTGTAACACAGATAATCACCTCCGAAATTGCCCTGTGGCACACTGAAGAACAAGCAGAAGAATTACCTGGGTATATGCCTAGTTATACTGAAAAGTAATGTATGTTATAACCTAAAAGTCCAATTGATAACACAATATACAAAAGCTGGTTTCATTTTGCCTGTTTCAGACAGAATCAATTTAAAAAGGTAAGAAGTATGCTGTTGATACTCAGTTCATTATTACTGGCCTTTATCAAGACATTTCTTTCATCATTGCATTTTACTTCCTGATGTTAATTAGTTATAGTGCAACTCAGTATTTTAACTGGCTCAACTATAGGGGTATATAAATTCAAGAAAAATCTGTATTATTATAAATCCTAGAGGCTGCTCAAATTTATATATAACTGAAACATAATTCACTGATGGAATCAGGAGGCCTGTAAATACTACTCCAGTATTATCATGTGGTCACTGGGTAAGTATTTAGCAGCTGCACCAAATGTTGTTTTGTAATTAAATCGAGCTCAGGGAATTAAAGTTGATTAGTTGTACAGACTCTACCTCTAGGCCTGGCTGTGGCTATGGATTTTGTTTTATAATTAAGTTAAAGCTCAACTAGGGAAATGAAGAATTAGAGCCTGTGAATGTAGCAAAAACCTTTTTCCTCCCATATTCCTCACAAATTTCACAACTTTGTTAATGACCTCAAAGCACTTAAAAGTCTCTATTCTTTTCTGAAATATTATTTTAGCAGGCTTCCAGTGGTCATTCATATTCGCTGCTGTTCATCTTTCCAGGTATCCTCTAAGGAGCAGGACTGGGGAGGGGATGTGAGAGCAGCTGCGAAGAATTTATGTAGATTATCTGACAGGCAGACGAGTGTAACAGAAATGCAAGACAAAAGAGAACTTAGAAGACAACTAGACTCTCCAGAAAGAGAGAAACAAATTTATGTGTAATGAAAAAATACTACTCATAATTTAAAGATCGTCAGAAAAGCCATTCCAGACCTCTGAGCTCCAATACAGAAACTACTCAGGTCTGGGGATGATGGGCGTGGGTGTCCTAGTGGATGTTGGACATACAAGAAAACACAAAATCTGCCGTAGTTCATTTTTCAAGAAATTTGTGTATGTTTTATTTAAAGGTATAAATTTGAAGAGGGAAGAGTATTTTGTTTCCCAAATTGGTTGGTTAGAGATGGAACAAAGTAAGGCTATTAGGCTGAAAATGGGGGGGAAAAATATAATTTATTAATTACTTAATGAGATTATTATACACCAAATATTGTTTCCATATTTCCCTCCCCTCTGTTGCAAAAAAAAAGATAAGTGATGCCATCCATATTTCAGTGAACCTCAGTAGTTTCAAAATGTCTGCAACTTCTATATGCCTCCTTTCTTATTCTTCTCCACATGAGTAAAAGTTAACATATAACCAGTGATGTTAATAGGATCATACTTGACACAGATTTTTATGAAACCAAAAAGTAATGTTTCTATGGAAGTGAATCGATTCAACAATTCATCACAGCTCCTAGTGATCCAGTAGTAAAAGCAGTGGCCATCCCGGGCCCTCAGGATGGAGTGTGCCATTCCTGAAGCTCTACAGCCCTGGCTCATCTCCTTCCTTCTCCATTGGGTAAAGCATGTCAAAATTCAAATAAATGGGAATGCCATTTAATATGGATAATCTTGACTCACTCTCATTTATTTGTTAAAAGCAATCTGACTTTAAATGTCATTAACAATAAATGTTTCACCTAAAACCTGATTGTAACACACCATTGTGGCATGCCACTGTGGTTAAAAACTAGTCATTATTAAGAAGTTCTCCCAATAAATTCCTCATGTACAAATAGAAGGACTGCATCAATAATGTTAGATGTTTAAAAGTCATGTATAAATAGACATAAGATATATGGACATATGTGTATATTCATTGTCTGCAAATATTTTTTTCAATTTACCCTGTGAGATGCTAGATCTGTTTTGGCAGTGTCCTAAATCTCCCAGGAGCAGCATCTCCTTTTAAATATGTGCTGCAAAATCATGTTCCTAAGTCTTATCTACAGACCCAATGAATTGCAATCTAGGGAGGCCAGTCCCAGAAAGTTGCATGTTTATGAAGCTTCCTGGACAGTTCTGATGTGCAGTGAAGTTGGTGAACCACTGTACTAAAATGAGAAAAGGATTGTTTTGGTAGAACTTAAGACTCAACTCTGTTACCCAGAGACTGCCGGCACCAAAGCAAACTGGCAGGGTTTGGGTGACAACTGAAAAGACCTATGATTAAGAACATGTTGAGATTTATACTGAGGTAAGCCTTTAAAGTAAGGTCTGTTATCTCTTTTTGGAACCATTTCTGCACATCATGAGAAGCACCAAAAGAACTATGAAAGATGGGGGATGATGGCTTTAATATCCAGAGCACTGGCTTGTCACAGGACTGCTAATTCTTACTGAAAATTTTACCACCAATTTCTTCCTTTGGAATGAGATATATATCCACAAATGAGTAGAGGGCAGGGAAAATTTGAATATTATTTCTTTCCCAAATAGTTCATGTCATATATCTTTTTTCCCATGCATCCAGTATTAAGAGAAATATGAAGGCATATCATTTCAATATCTTGAGGTAAATACAGGAATAAACACCTAAAAAATATCAAAAATATTTACCTCTGGAAAACAGGACTCAGTGTTGGGAAAGATGGGGCAAGATACTGCTGTATTTTCTTTTAAGCTCTGTTGTGCAATTTATATCCAATTTATAAATAGTATAAAGACTGAATTAGTTTGTCCAAATATAAATGTATTAAAGAATCACAGTTCAGAGGGGGACAGAGGCATGTAGATTCAGGAGTAGAGGCTAAGGAGCAGAGCATTCCAGGAATACAAAGAGAGAAATTACAAAATTTATAGTATCTTTGACTGGTTGGGAATATTCACCAGCTCTCCCAGAAGCCTAGGCCAGGTCACGGATTAGGGTGCACACAGATGATTAAGGATATGCTCCCCCCAGGAGAAACCAATAAGAGAAGGATGAATAAAGAAACAAAATAGAGAAGGGAGAATATTTTTGCTCCTCCAGGTTCTGTACTTCACTAGGGGACTCAGAACTCTACAAAGAGTCATACCCAGGACTATGATTCATTACAGTAAAAGGATACAAAGCAAAATCAGCAAAAGGAAAAGGCACATGGGACAAAGTCTGGAGAAAGCAGGCATAGCTTCAGAGTTCTCTCCCAGGAGAGTCACACAGGGTGTGCTAATTTTTTTCACCAATGAATTGTGACAACATGTGTGAAGTGTTGTCACCAGGGAAGCTCATCTGAGCCTAGGAGTCCAGGGTTTACACCCAGGGCGGGATATACAGTCAGCCTCTGCCTAGCACATATCAAAATTCCAGACTCCCAGAAGGAAAGCAGATGTTCAACTTAACCCATGTTGTTTGTACAAGTACTATAAGCATAGTGAGCAACACTTAAGCATTTAGAGAACAGCGGCATCCTCCAGAAATCCAGGTGCCCAGGTGCAAGCCAAGAGCCAGCCCAAAGAGGCAAAACTGTTCTCTTCGCACAGGGAAACACCATTGTTGCAGACCGAGTCTAATTAGGTGCGGTACTCTGGAGTGTAAACTAGACCCCGAAGGTTGTGGCGTTGGGGTAAAGGATCTGGGCTTTTAATACTCTTACACCAGTCAACCACTGACCCACATCTGCTGGCTGGAAGGAGGAAAGTCTGTCCCAGAAGTTCCCAGCTATTTTGGTTAGACAGCCCTAGTGCCAAGGCCATTCAGCTGAAGGTTCAGGAATGAGATATTAGCAGCAGAATCTGAGAAATGGGTGCAATGATGCAGTAAAAGGTATCCCAGGGGACCCAACCTGGGCAGCAATACTGTCCGAGAGGAGACCCAGTTATAATTGGAAGGAGTATAAATGATTGTACATACTAAAATGAATGGAAAACCTGATGATAGTGTCTTTTACACTACAGAGAAAAGCCCCTGAGGATATAGAGCGTCCAGTTTAGGGAAATACTGTGACGGAACATTTTGGCTGACAAATGTGCGGTACTCTCTCCATTGCCTGGGAAACAGCAAGAGAAGATCTGAGGTCTGCTAAATAAAATAGAAATTTTAAGTTACCTCTTGCAGTATGGAAAGAGAGGCAAGAAGTTTGGGAATGATAGAAGACGTGAGAAAGGTCTGGGAGAAGTGAGAGTAAAGATCTTATGCAAGAAAGAGTAAAAGGTTGAGGAGGGCCACAGCTTACCAGAACTTCCCTTTGGTATGAAATAGGTGATTCATCAGTTTCTTCAGGATAGTACCATTTTCTTTAGGCCATTATTAATAGCCACCGCCCCACCCCCTCCTTTGTCCTCAAAAGTGTCCTGGTTTGAAGAGCGAGTGGTGCCATCACCCTAGGAATGACTGATAAATTTTGAGGCAAAAAAAAGTGGTCACCAAAGATATTAAAAGAAATATTAGTTCCATGAAAATCACTGTGGAAAATAAAGACAGGGGGCTCCATTGCCACTTAAGTGGTTCCCAAATTCCCCAATGGAGTTTACTTAATTCTGTTTGAATTTTAATGGAAAACATAACTTCAAAATGCTGGAAAATGGAAAACACCCAAGTAGCAGGCATTGAGATTGTTTAATATCTGAAAGTGGTAGGGTATCTTTTCAGGAACTAAAATTGAAGAGCACATTCATAAGTGTTTTTGTGCCTTTCCATCAGGGGAATACCTTTTTGTGCCATTTTTGTCATAATTATTTATCAGTGATGGACAAGAACATCACAATACACAAGGAAGAGTGATGAAAACTTTAATTAAAATTTGTGTTAAGTTTAGAACAGAAACTAACCTAAATAACATTTGCTTCTAAACCCTCGATGAGAACTCTTGAGTTCATATCAATTCAAATGTCTGTTGAGCTAGATGAGAGCATAATTTCAAAAGCATGATCGCTCTCTGGAACTAGAATCTGCTTCTTACCACAAATTACGTAGCCATTACATGGAAAAGCTGATCTTATAAATGCAAGAATATGTCCTATAACTGAATTGTTTTTCCATAATTTAAGTCATAAATCAACTGAGAAGTTTCCTTCATGAAGAATGCTATTCTATTTAATGTGTTTGGAATATAATTAGGCTGGATATTATGCTTAAATCTAGGGTCTATTACTTTACAATTAGGATCATCTAACATTGTTGATAGAAGTTTGCGTCCTATAATTGGGTTGAGATTCTCTATTCAATTTGTGGTAAAGATGAAAGTCATTACAGACTCAGAAAATTTAAGGCAATAGGTTATTCTTCAGTGTTGGTTTGTAGTGATCACAATTTTATTTTGTCCTTAAAATATCTGGCATCAAATATCCTGATTTGCCTGCTGTGTGTGTGTGTCTATTATGATATATTTTGATGTATTATTAATAAAAGTTATTTTTTTGTTTGTAAAGAAACCATCAGGATTGAGCCAATGTTCTTTTGCACAACAATGTCTAAGAGTAGGGTTTTATAAGGAATTATCTTTTTTAAAGTAAGGTAGATCTAACAGACACCTCAGATGAAAGTTAAGTAAACCATAGTTTATCACTCAATGAGATAATGATATAAATTCTCCATGAAGTGTCAGCTACCACTTCAATTGGCAAATATAAGAGAAAACAGCCTTTTGCTTTATCATAGGTGGCCAAGTGCCTTAACACAACCCAGGGTAGCCAGTTTTCTGATAGCTGGGTTAGTGCCCATGAGTCTACTGCTCTTTTGTTCATTTTGTTTTGTTTTGCTTTCATATTTTACATATAAGTGAAGTAATATGGTATTTGTCTTTCTCTGCTTGGCATATTTCACTTAACATAATACCCTCTAGATCCATCAATGTAGCAAATGGCAAGGTTTCTTTCTTTTTTATGGCTAAATAATATTCCATTGTATATATATGTACTGCTTCTTCTTTATCCATTTCTCTGTTGATGGATACTTTGATTGCTTCCATATCTTGGTGATTGTAAATAATGTGGCAATAAAACATGATTTATTCAAAAAGTTGTTTTTACAAAGAATTGTGGCAAAGAATTTAACTTACTGCAGTTCACCCTCTGATTGCAACTGTTTCCACTTCTCCCACATGCAAAATATGCCCTTTTTGAAACAGAGATTTTGTTTTCTTTGAGTAAATTCCTAAAAGTGGAATTGAGTCTTATGGTATTTCTATTTTAGTTATTTGAGGAATCTCCATACTGCTTTCCACAGTGACTGCACCAATTTACATTCCCACCAATAGTATAGGAGGGTTCCCATTTCTCTGCATCCTCCAACATATGTTATTTCTTGTTTTTTGGATAGTGGCCATTCTGACTGGTGTGAGGTGATATCCCATTGTTGTTTTGATTTGCATTTCCCTGATGATTAGTGATGTGGGCTATCTTTTTGTCTTTGGCCACCTGTATTTCTTCTTTGGAAAAATGTCTGTTCAGGTCCTCTGCCCATTTTTAATTGGATTGTTTGTATTTTGGTATTGAATAATATGAGTTCTTTATATATTTTGGATGTTAATCCCTTATTGAATTAATCTTTACCAATATATTCTCTCATACAGTAGGTTGCCTTTTTGTTCTGCTGATGGTGTCCTTTGCTGTACAGAAGCTTTTTAGTTTGATGTAGTCCCACTTGTTCATTTTTGCTTTTGTTTCTTTTGCCTGGGGAGATAGATCTGGAAAAAAATTACTCTTCTTTATGTTCAAAAGATTTTTCCCTATGTTTTCTTCTATGTTTCCTTTATGACTTTTGTGGTTTCTTTTAAGAGTTTTATGGTTTCATGTCTTATATTTAGGTCTTTAGTCCATTTCAAGTTTATTTTTGTGTATAGTGTTAGAATGTATTCCAGGTTCATTTGCTTGCCTGTAGCTGTCCAGTTTTCCTAACACCATTTATTGAAGAGACTGTCTTTTCTCCATTGTATATTCTTGCCTCCTTTCTCATATATTAATTGAACATATATGCATGGGTTTATTTCTGGGCTCTCTATTATGTTCCATTGATCTATGGGTCTGTTCTGGTGCCAATACCAAATTTTTTTGATTACTACAGCTTGGTGGTATAGCTTCGCATCAAGGAGCATGATAGCCCCTGCTTTGTTCTTCTTTCTCAAGATTTCCTTATCTATTCTGCGTCTTTTGTGGTTCCCTATACATTTTAGGATTCTTTGCACTAGTTCACTGAAAAATGTCATTGGTATTTTGATAGGGATTGCATTGAATCTGTAAATTGCTTTGGGCAGGATGGCCATTTGACAATATTAATCCTTCCTAACTAAGAATTCTATTTCTTTCATCAGTGTCTTATAGTTTTCAGAGTACAGGTCTTTCACCCCATTGGTTAGGTTTATTCCTAGGTATTTTGTTCTTTTTGATGCAATTGTAAATGGGGTTGTTTTCCTGGTTTCTCTTTCTGATAGTTCATTGTTAATATATAGGAATGCAACAGATTTCTGTATATTAATTTTGTATCCTGCAACTTTGCTGAATCCAGTACTTAGTTCTAGTATTTTTTTGTTAGAATCTTTAGGGTTTCTATATATATAGTATCATGTTATCTGCAAATAGTTACAATTTAACTTCTTCCTTACCAATTTGGATGCCTTTTATCTCTTTTCCTGTCTGATTTCCAATGCTAGGACCTCCAGTACTATGTTGAATAAAAATGGTGAGAGTGGGCATCCTGATCTTATTCCTGATCCTAAAAGAAAAACTTTCAGCTTTTTACCATTAAGGATGATATTAAATGTGGACTTGTCATATATGGCCTTTATTAGAGTTTTTATCATGAATGCATATTGCATTTTGTCAGATACTTTTTCAGCCTCTATTGAAATGATCATATAGTTTTTATCCTTCCTTTGGTTAATGTGGTATATCACATTGACTGATTTATGAATATTGTACTATCTTTGCATCCCACTTGGTCATGATGGATGATCATTTTGATGTATTTTATAATTCTGTTTGCTAATTTTTTCATTCAGGGTTTTTGCATCTATGTTCATCAGGGATATTGGTCTGTAATTTTCTTTTTTTGTAATGTCTTTGTCTGGTTTTGATATTAGAGTTAACTGGCCTATTTTTTTGTCTTTTGCTTTTTGGGTTTTTTTCTCCTGTAAATAATCCAGAACTAATGAATCTTTTCAGTTTAGCTGAACATTTGCAGACTTATTTAAGATATCAAAACATGGAAAACATAACCTTCAATTTTATTGAAAGATTTTTAAATTTGTGTACAGGATAAAAATTCGAATCAGGTGATTTATTTTCAAAAAAATGGGGCCCTTTTGTTCTTAAGCTAAGATACACATTTTCTTCAAGACCATAGTCACACTGGTATGGTGCTTTGCACAAGTGATTTCTGAAAAAAAAGGTTCCCTTTAAGATAATAAGGTTGTATAATTGTTTCATGTTCTAGTTAAAAAGAACCTGAATTCAGATTAAACTAGAACACTTGGCTACTCTTGAATCAGAGGCCTGTAAACTAAATATACATAGTATTTTGATTCCACTAATACCTCCCACTAATTCTCTGCATATACAACACACAAGAGGACCAGAAAATCAGATCAGACTATCCCATTCAAACAATGAGAAAAATGGGAAGCATTCAGCAGTTTCTGGTCTATATCAATTCTGAAACAGAGCATATTCCCCTTTCCGAGGGACAGGGAAAATTCTTTGATCTGAGCCGTTTTGTCCTCTGAGAGTGGTGCCCTAGGCTGTTACTTTCCTTGGTTCTTTGTTCTTTATTCTGGACTCTTGGATTTTCCATAAGAAGTCTTTCCTTTTCCATAAGAAATGGCTCATATTTGTGGCTGAGGAGCTTTCGCAGTCTGCCTCCTGCCCATATAAATCAGAGAACCCAGAGGCCTTCTTTCCATTTTGCACTGTTTCCATTTCCCTAAGACCAAGCTTGCAGTGTTTTTATCAATATAACACTTAAATGTTTTGAGTTTCTTATAAATCTCATTGGAGGTCATACCATGCCCCAAAAGGTATACCTATAATTTGGATAATTTGTTTTTGAAACAAGCCTTTCTTTACTTTGGGCCATGTCTGAGGCTGCCTTGGAGAAGGCCTATAAAAAGATGCCCGTTTGAGTCCAATGGAGAGAGTCTTCTAGGAATTACTTTAATCTTTCTGAGGTATTATCAAAGAATTTTTAGCTATATTCTTTAATTGATTTTTACCTTAGGCCATTTATTACTCTGAAAATATTTTTCCAGAGAACTAGGGGTGAGAAACAATTTTATTTTCCATTCAACACATCATTGCATCATCTAAACTCCAACTGCACACTGAATTATTACTTCTTTAGTTTATTTCTCTTCCTATAGTGTATCATCCTCAAGAGACAAAAAATAAATTGATACTTTTGTCATTATTCCTGGAAATATCCTTATGTAGATCCACAGGCTCATTAGATATGTTTTATATCTTAACAGTTCTGCCAACTTTTCCATCAATATGTAACATCAGACTCTGTTTCCATCTTCCACTAACAGTCTTCTCACCTACTTTTCAGCTTTTATCCACCTGGAGTCTCAAACCCATTGCTGTGTGTTTCAGGATTTTGTTACAGCAGCAGTCCATTTCTAGGTACTATGCTCATGCATACACAGAATATATGCTGTGCAACCAACTGCCCTAAACTTAGTGATTTTCCAAAAATGTTTGTCTTAATTCTGTTGGTTGGCTGGGCAACTTCTCTACTGGTTCCTCCTGGGACCGCTGGCACAGCTGCATCAGCTGGAGAGCTGCTGTGGCTAGGATGTCCAGGTTGGTCTCACTAGTATCAATTAACTTACTTTGCTTTTCTCTATATGTTCTCTCATAGCCCAGTAGACTAGACTGGCTTCTTTTCAAAATGATTTCAGGGCAGTGTTCCAAAGGAGCAAAACAAATGAAAAACCTCTTAATGTTTGGCTTCTGTTACAACCATAAATTCACTTCTACCATATTCTTTGGGTCAAAGCAAGTTGCAAGGCCAATCAGATTCAAGGGAAAGTGGAATCCATTATACCTTTTGATGTGAGGTACCCATCAGAATTTTTAGACGTATTTTATCTACCGCAGACTTCTACTTCTCTGGTTCCTATATGCTATATTCTTCCTCTGCTCCTTCCTCAAATGTTAGCATTCCCTTTCAACTTTCTGCTATAGAGTTACACCTGGAAACCCCAAACGAACTCTACTGCCATTTCAAAATCTGTATATACCAAAGTCAGGCTCATGTCTTTCCTCCAGAATTGGTTTCTCCCCCCAGTTTTCCTAACCTAGTTCACAGCACCACAGTTTATTCAATCCTGTTGATAAAGTGACATCTGCAAACAGACTTGAGAGGTGGGAAAGTAAGCCCCATCCAATTCAAGGAAGATAATATTATAGGCAGAAGGATCACCAAATGCAAGACCCTGTAGTAGGAATTGCTTTAAATCTGAGGACTAACAGGGTCACCGATGTGGTTGGAGTGAGTTAGGGGGAGAAGAGTGAGAGACAAGGTCAGAGAGCTTATGGACTAGTGAGACCGTCCAGGGGCGCTGGCTCTTTCTCTAAGGTGGGAAGCTACTGGAGGGTGTGAACAGACAAGTGAAGGATACTGAGTTATGTTTTTAAAGAATCTCTCATGTTGCTTTGTTGAGACTGAACTTTAAAGTAGTGAAGAAGAAGCAGTGAAGAGACTTGACTAATTCAGGAAAGAGATGGCAGTGAGGCTTTAATTAAGGATTGCAACACTGGGAGCAGGGAGGGAGGTGCTAGTTTAAAAGAATTACACTCACTGTCTGGGAAGAACTAGGACAGTTTGTAGAGATATTGGTATCCCGGGATCAGGTTTTCCTTATTCTGGGATTATAAGTCTCTCACCATAAATCCTCTCTTCATCATGCTTAAAATCTCTTGTGGGCTTCCTGTTGCCTTTTGCATAAAGTTCAAAGCCATTTAGGAATCAACGGACTATCTCCCTTCATCTCATCCTGACCTTTTACCAATCACCTTTTCTGTCCTTCTGTTCATTGCACCATTGTACACTTTATAGAATTTGGTCATTTACACTTTATCTATTACCGACTACGCCCTCCATATTGTCAGTGACTGTGGGGTGGAGATCATGTCTTACTTGCTTTTGTCTACCTATTTCTTTGTGCTGTGCTCCACATAACAGATTGTCAATAAATCTGATTCATTACTAATTTTTTGCTTTCTTCTGTCCCTAAACATCACATTTTTTCAGGAAATGACTCTCGATTTCTCCTTAAGTAAACTTTTGTTAATGCTTTCACGGCGAATTCAGATTTTGCCTACCAGATGTCAGAAAAAGCATGACACCAAATTGCACACTCTATTACCATCTCACTATGCTTTCAAATTCCATTACTCTCAAATCCCAGTACACCAGAGCGAAAGTTACTGCATTTGCATGAAAAGAGCTAAATAAATGAATGTTCATACAAAACTATAAGCTGAAGGATTCCTCTCACAGCATTTTATCATTAGACTATTTTTTGTTGAGATTTAATTTTCTGGAACCTAGTCATTGAAGCACTGTGTACAGGTTCAGATGCTAACTTTGCCACTTTCTTTGGCAAGTTACCTACATCCTCTGTGACTAAACTTCCTCATCTGGGAAACATGGAGAGTACAATTGCCTGACTCAGAATATTGTTGTGGAATATAAATAAGTTAATATATGTTAAGTACTAAAAATTGTTTCAAGTACTTGTTGCTGTTACCATTCATGTGATGTGAGTTCAATAGTGAAAAAGTAAACTAAGCACAGAGACCATTCTTTTTTGTTTGACTAAGGATAGGAATTTTATTACTTACCCAGACTGATCAAATGATTTATAGTCTAGCTCATTTATTTTCGTACCACCCTCAGGAAATAAGTGTACTTATTTTCAAAGCATATACATATATGGCCTGTTAAGAAATGGATTCCTGCTTATTATTCTGTTAGCTGCCAGAAAATAATAACTTTATAATTGGAAATTCCATAATAGAAAATGCTTTCACCTGTTATACGAGAAAGTAGATTCCTAAATTGACATATCTTTCTTCCACTTGACACATGCTATTGATTAAAACTAATATTGAGCTAGTAATACCTTCTGAAGAAAACTAAAATTGAGTTCAACCAAGTTTTGAAAATTAATTCTTATAACATATTACTGTTAATTTTTAAGTAGATTAGAAGTGTGCATTTTTTATTTGTATGACATAAGAATTTTACTGATTGTGTCAGACAAGGAAAATTGTAGTTTCTTTCTTTCCTTAGAAAAATAAGTTATTGAACATGGCCAGAAATTGGACTTGACTTGATTTATAAAAGATCAGGGAACATTTTCATGGAATGGCAATTAAATATAATATGAAGAGAAATCTGTAGTAATCTTTAAACTTCAAAACCACCCATCCTTAGCATGGCAGTAAGTGGGAGCTAGGGAAAATATTTCTTCCCAAAAAACTCACGAAAAATATGCACTAGGAAGTAAAAGAGGAGATGCTGGCTAGCTGTGATCCTCTGAGATTTCTTATCTCAGGGGTACCTGTTGTTGCAACAGGGAATGAGGTATGACAAGCCATAAGGTTAATACAGTGCATTTTCTTGATTTTCAGTTTTGCCAATAGGTTAAAAGGGGGTTGAGAATTTAAGTATATTAACTAGTAAAATTTTTAAATCTTTGATCTTCTCTCTTCAAATCTTAAATCTTTGATCAAAAGAGATGCTAAATTGATACAAAATTTTCAAAGATACATATTAGTTTTGTGTTTCTTGCCTCCTCAAACATTCATTCTCTTCTTTCATCAACTGTGCCTTTGATTCTTCTTTGAGGAGCTCATCCAACCCCTAAACCTATTCAGGAGGCTTTCTGGGATTGATCCCACCTCCCAGCCAAAGCTGGAATCCATCTGCCTGGCAACAGTGATTGCTTTAAGGATGAGCATATGACCCAGTTTAGGCTGGCAAGAGAGAATACACCCAAGAACTTGTGCACAAATAACTACAAGAGAAGCTAGCTGGTCCAGGGACACTACACAAAGTCAATAATCTAAAAGATAGGAGAGATGGAGGTATTTGTCACTGTCATTTGAGCCAATGGATCCACCTTTTCCTAAAGCTGTTTTTGATCTATACTTGAAGCCATTATTTAAACCAGTAAAGTTTCTTCACTATTTTTATCCTCAAAGAGGTCTCACTGATACAGAAGGAAACTAGAAAGAAAGCTCTTGCTTTGAATGAGTGGCTGCCTGGGCTTATGTTCCCTTATATATCGAAAATTTACTCCTAAGTGATTATTCACTCTCCATTTTCCTTAAGAAAATGTCTATGAAAACATTTGCAAAACCTCTAGATACTACTAAGGAAGGGTCTACTAAAATGTGGCTTTTTAATAAGTTAATTTATACAGGAGATTTCTCAGTAGAAAGAATGCAGGGTAACAGTCTGGTTGATATAGAAAGGGTTTTGTCTTTGAGGGCATTGAAGTTAAATTAGGAAAACATCAATTTTCCATATGAAAGCAGAAGTAGGCCAACAGAAATAGTTGAATCATTAAAGGGCCTCAAGGTACCTTTTTTTTTTGTCACTATTGTTGCCAGATCCTTTGTTTTCTTCCTATTCTCTTTTACCCTTTGACATTAGAACATTCCACTGTTGGAAATTGTTGCTGAGATCATGACAGAAATGACATGATGCCACAAAATGTCTGCGTTATATTTTTTATTAAGATTTCAAAATGTTAACTTTGATTTAGTGCTTTCTCAGGATTTTTAAATAAGAAATTTAAAGTGAGGCTTCTGAATATTTAGTCTGGGCTTTTCTAGGATACACATCCTAGGAGGTGGCCATATTCCATAAGAGAACTAGAACCCTCTAGAGAAGTTCTGATCTCATAAACAACATTTAGAATTGGTTTAAATGGTGGTTAGGTTTTCAAGAGTCTGCTGCCTGGACTCATTCGTTCATTCCTTCCACACATTTATTATTTACTGTGGCTGCTCTGTTGCAGGCATTGTAGCATGTGCTGGTGACATTCATGTTAGTAATGACAGCTTCTGCCCTACAAACACCCAACTCTAGATTGGAGGTGGGAAAGTGTGAATCAAATCATTTTTAACATAGTGCCATAATTTCTGAACTAGAGATATGTTCAGGGTGCTAAGGGGCAGAGTGGGTAGAGTTTATTCTCTACCTGAAGAGGGCCACTGTGGGTTTTAGAAAGGAGATGACTTAAGTGTTAACTCAAAGAATAAATAAAATTATTTGGTAAGGTCAGGATATTTTAGCTAAAAGCACAGCTATGGAAAAGCACAGAGGTGTAAAAGAACTTGAGGTGTTTGGAGAGCTGAAACTACTGGGGCATGTGACTGCAGAATTATGTTTGGGAGGCTGGAGGAAGTGAGTCTTGGTGATGGTTCCAGACCATGAAAGAAGCCAAGGGAAAGAGACTCTTTCCATTCAACTGGAAAAAGTGTTCTGCCAGGAAAGTGGTATAATCACATCATTGAGAAATAGAACTCCACCCACAGCTGGGAGGAAAGGGGGTCGAGGCAGATGCTCTTGTTTTTTTTTTTTTTAATAACCAAGAAATCCGTTTGGCTGTAAAACAAAATTTGATCTACGAATAATCCTGAAAATTTTATTGAAGTAAAATTTGTTTTTAACCAGTGATATTAATGCTCCCTTGTTCCCCTGTCACACATTAAATTTAGGAAGTAGGGAAATCTACCCATATTTTTTAGAGTCTGTATTTTTTTATTAAAGCATCATTGATATACAAACTTATGTTGGTTTCAAATACACAGCACAGTGGTTCAACAGCTACCCATATTATTAAATCCTCAACCCCTCTAGTGCGGTCACTATCTATCAACTGGTAAGATGTTCCAGAACCACTAACTGTATTCTCCGTGCTGTGCTACCATCCCCGTGACCAACCTGTACTGTGATTGCAAATTATCGTGCCCCTTAATCCCCTTCCGCCTTCCCCCCACTCTCTCCAACCCCACCCCCTTGGTAGAATCTGTGTTTTATGTGAAAGACCTTTTATGGGTTGTCATAATGCTAATGAAAAGAAGGAATGTTTCAAATGAGTATGATCCAGCAAGAAAATGAAGAAAGAAGTTACAATGAACACTTTAATTTTTATTTATTTTAAAGCACCCCCGATAGTGTAGCTATAAGAATATCTTTCATTATGATTGGGGAAATCCATATCTCAGCTTTATATATATATACTTCTGACATCTGTGTGAGAGTATAAAAGATTGATATAATACTGGCAAAGACTGTGATGTTTAAATAACCTATTTTATGTGCCAGGAATACTTGAAAAAAATAATAGTATAATTGTATTAATTCTGTTACATACAAGTGGTAGGTTGTTTAAGCTTCATGTTCCTGGAATTGATCTATGAGATTATTAACAATGATTAAAATTTTGACTGTTCGTACCTTTTTTACTTAGAAAAGTTATTTTCTTATATTTTCAACTTGCTATGAATACTACTTTATATATTTTATGGTATCTTAATGCATTCATTTATAATGGAATTTCTTAGTAGGATGGATTTAAATTTAATAACTTTAGTGCTGTTTAGGTGGACCGTACTCAGGCATGATCTATTGATTGCAGTTAGGGGAAAACACCAAAGTTGCATCTGAGCCATGAAAGAATCCTTTACCTCTGATCACAGAGTAATATCCTCTTATTCTAATTTGATAAAAGCATTTCAAAATGGAGTTACTGATGGCTTAAAGTGTAGCTTCTGTCAATAGAAAGGTTAATTTAAATGTGAAAAATATGATAATGTGTATGAAGAATATGCCTTTCATCCCCGGAAAATGGAAGTGTTTATCTCCTGCTGAAATTAAGAAAGGCAATTGTGGTTCCCTGCTGTTTGTTTTAAAATAATCCCATAGCATTTATTCAAATACAGGAAAAAGAATATTTCTTGTTTTGAACTCTTCTTTTACAAAATTGTATTTCCTGTTGATTTGGGGCATGCATTAATCATACATTCTGAATTAAGTATATCTTGATTTCTTTCCACCTTCACCCTTTCTCATAGAAGAGAATGGCAGTAATTCGTTTGAAGTAGAGTGGTCCCCACTATTCCAGTTTGACTGCTCATGTGTACAAGAGGAGAAAAGTAGAGTTCTGGGGCCATTCCAAGCTCCTTGGAGAGCTCAGACTGTATGGACCTGTGTTTCTGGATGGCTAGGCACATATGACATACACTGATTGCAATTGTTTTTAAAACTTTTTTTAAAAAAGATTATTTATCTGGAATGAATTGGTTTTGGCTTAAGGTTCATTGAAACACTTAAAAGTATTAATCTAATTGAGTGGGACTCATGCTTTTTGAAAAAACAGTACACGTGCCGTACACCTACTTCAACTGAAGCAGTGTCGGGAAGATCGTTAGCCCTATCATACGAGGCATGGACTCCATGGGCCAAGTTCAGGAGGCCAAGCCCATTCTGGGAAATGTGCAGCAAGACTCAGTCATCTATAATGTAGGAACAAGGTGTTCTCCACTGCATGGAGGTCTCCACTACACCATCTTTCAGCCCTTCATTAGGGCTAGATTCTGAGCACCACTGTAGATCCAGATTCCAGTTCAGTTCACGTGAGAAGAAATATAGGTGTTTGCCAAACATGTGGGAACACTACAACAAAAAAAGTGCAGATTGCTGAGACAATATCTATTTTTTAAATGTCTGTAGTAAAATCAATAAAGCACTCAGTGCCATGAAACAGACATTCTTACACAGAAGAGGAGGAACTATAAATTATTACGATCTTTAGAATGTTATTTAACAATGTATATAGTAAATCTCAATTATGTGTACCTATACCACTTCTAGTAATCTTTTCTAAGGACTAATACCCAAAATGGATTCTTAGAGAAAAAAAATGTCTACAGCATGTACTAAAATAATCAGAATGAAATGGCCAACAAGGAAGACCTAAAAGGACTACAAGGAAGAGTGGAGAACAATAAAAACAGCAAAAAGTATTCTAGTAATTATTATGTAGTAGGAATATATGATATATTCTAGTTTATGGATATTCTTATCTATTTTTCCTGTCTTTCACCAGGACTAGGCTATTTTCCCATAATTCCATCATTTATTTTAATATTTAGTAAAGCCATTCATCATTCTCTTTTCTAAACTTTCACAAATTCACCAGTTAGTATTTTTTCAAGTTGCAAATCTACTTTTTGTAATTTTTTGACTGGGATTCTGGAAATTTTAAATGAATTTAGGAAAAGTGGTATCTTTATCATGTATAATCTCACCATCCAGAAGCTTGGTACATTCCTCTATTATTTGTCAAGCTTTCCTTTATTTTTCTTAGGAGTGATTTGAAAATGTTATTAGGAACAAATATACTCTCATAGAAAGAGAGGGAGTTGCATGATTATTGCCATTACTTTCATTTTATATCCCCAATATATCTTGTTAGCAGTCATTTTCTAAAAGCAAATGTCAATATATTAATATAAAGATGTCAGCCATATTTTTTAGAGATCAGGGGTCAGAAAGCTAGGTTTTTAGTTATGACTCTGCTACTGAGTGGTTTTTATATAATGCATTGAACTTTGTGAACTTCCCATTCACCAAAGTGCAAAACCAACACAGAGCTGAAAATAGTGTTTAATATCTTTAGGTCTTAAGAAAGTACCTTTTATATAAAAATCTATGTTGCTCCTAATAAATCACCATTTTTCTATAACTTTCTTTTGTAGTTTGGGCATTGGGAGAGTCTATATGAATTTGTCAACCATAGTAGTAATTTTCTTTCATTGGCATTCAAATTCTAAAGAAATATATAAAATGCCTTAATAGAGCTAGAACAGATTATCCTGAAAAAGACAGTGAATGTCTAACAAAATAAAAATATTGCATGTACCTGTATGTGCTAAGCACTGATCTTTTTATTTTCCGAGTACTTCCACATTATGGTAGAAATCAGACAAACATCACCACAACACATACCTTCCCATAAGAAAAGTGAAAGCAGTAGGCTGACAGAAGTTTTAAAAAACTCTTCTATTTTTGTTTCCTCATCCTTTATATAATTAGGTTCTTATATTCAATGTTTAGCATTAAGCTGTCATTATTTTATCTTTTATTTATAATGATGCAAGATGCCCTAATAAGAACAAAAGTGTTATTTAACTGTCAACAACAGGTTTTATCTCAGATTGTCTGATTTGGTAGCAACCAAAACTACAGGAAACAAATAAAACAACAAAGCCCACAGGTAAATGAGAAAATACTTAAAAACAGTATGTAAGTGTTAAGTCTCATCTATAAACATGAGAGTGTGTGAAGGAAAACTGGTATAAATCAATGTGATGAAATATTTATCCAAAGAACATTTTAAATAATATTGATTTCTACTAATTTCTCTTTAGGCAAAGTGACCTATTTCAGTTGGGCATTTGCCTGGTGGCCTGTGAGTAAACATGTACTTTTAAATGGAAATGGGGAAGCAGGCTCTGATTTGGGCTTCAAGCTGGGAACTCTGTCCTAGAAATAGCAGGGAATCATGAACGGCCTCACTCTGGCAAAAGCACTGCCTCCTTTCCACTCTTCTTCAGTGAGTTCTTCCATGACAGCACATGGAAGACCATACTATCAAAGTCTTTATCAGGTGCTTATTCTCCTTTCTCTCATCTTTCTCACACCTGCCTGGATTTAGGACCTAAGGAGCCTAGAAACTCTATAACATTGTAGAACTAATATCAGTAATCTAATTCAACCCTATATCAGAAAGGGCTTATGAACTCTTTAGAAAATAATGATTAGGTATAAAATTTTTTACATAGAAAATATATTCCAAGTTTTTCTATACAACTGCCATTCCATTGAACAGTTTTGCTTAATCTTGCCTGTATCAAAGGCATTCTCAGAAAAAGCAAGTTGAAGTTGTGGTAACACTTACGCAGTATCTCCTCTGTGAAAATTTCAGAAAGAAATTTACTTCTCTTTGAAATCAAGCACAGTTTTACCTCTTCTCAAAACTGTCCTAGGGTGAATTCTGTAATTAATCCTCTTTGTGTGGACTGCTAAAAAAGATGATGACAAACCTGCAACCAATATATGGGATTCTATGTGCTCAAACATTTGTATTAATCTCATTCCTCTAATCTCTACTTTTTATAATAGATGTATTTCTCATCTCTTTTTAATTACTGTTTATTAACTCTCAGGTGTTGCAAACCACATTAAAACATTTTTCTGGAACAAGATGACATAGGAATTAATGAATGTACTAACCTCCCATTTCCCAACATCTGCCTTACAAATTTTGAAGATAACCAATCAGAAGGTAGCGACTCCCTACACCTGCTCTGTGGCAATCCCCTTTGCTCCCCTCTCTCAAATCAGTCATTTGAAGGAAAAGTCATACGCCAGAAGCATTATGCTGTGAAAAGTCCTCTTAAGCATGTGGCTGTATCTCAGTACCCTAAGCTTGTATCTTCAGTATCTCTAGAGAATTCTATCTCAAAGATCATACTTACAGATTAGCAAATACATTTTTTAAACTTAGTGATTACTTGAAAATATTCCTTGTGATTACTTAGAAAATTCCTTGAAAATATTAAGGCTACACAAATGTAGTTGCAATGTTTAACTCTTCAAAGTTCTAAGAAAATATAAGGTTACCTAGATGCTATTTTGTATTTGTATTAGTAGTACCACCAATAGGACAAGTCAGGTTAACCATTCTTTTCTCTTTGTGTGTATTTATATATGTAGATGTGTCCTGATGGATGACATGTCTGAGTATGTAGCATGAGGTATGAAATGCATGTGTATATTATTATTATGCTTCTTAAATGATCACCAATTATGACTGGTGTTTTGATTCTGTGACAAAAGTACATAAGTTTTAAATGATTACATTTTGGAGAACAATATTTGTGGGCTTTTAAAAAAAGGTTAGCACAGTCAGCATTCTGATGTCCTATAAGACCCTTCAGTGACTTTGTAAAATAGTGGTCTGCATATTGATCCCTTTTGTTTCCATGACTAAAATTGATTACCCTCCACACCGAGACCTCTGCCTGTCATCAGACTTACTTTTTCTCTGGTGCCAAAATGACGTCTAATTGGATTATTCAACAGAAGGTGGCTTCTGTCATTGAGCGAAATCAATATGCTTTGGTCACTGATTTGATAGACCCTTCAGTGACTGCTTTCATAAATGAAAGCTGGGAAGATTCAGGTCTAGTCAGATTATGCCAAAACTTGAAGATGTTTTACAACTGTAATCTCTTTTATCAACCTAAAATAATATTCAGCAAGTCTATTCCTAAAAATTCTGTCTCCTCATATGTAAATGTATCAGTCAATAAGCAAATTCAGAATATGAAATATCATATATTTTTTAAATATATTATCATTTGTAAGATATGCAAAGGTATACACATGGTTCTTATTCTAAAAGACTTTATTTCCTGGTGGCACATATAGACTATTTGCATGAAAAATAATTGACAATAAAAATAGCACATAATTTTAAGTGAGTCATATTATCAATAATGATAGAAGTAATGTCTACCACTTTTTTTTAACAACTGTAACATACCAGGCTCTTTATATTGTGTTCAACTATTATATCTATCACATCTAATTTTTATAACAGCCTTCCAAAGTAGTTAGCATTAACTCCATTTTGCAGTTAAGAGACTAGTAACTTGCTCAAGATTGTGCAGCTGGAAAAGAGTTTAAAATTCAGCTCCATTTGACTCTAATGTCCACAGTCTCTCAAAACACCCTATTGCATGCCCAAAAATCTTACAGATTTTCAGAAGAAGGTAAGGATTGCCTCCAGCTCTAGTGGTCAGGCAGATTTGACAGATATGATACAGATTGATTCAGCATTTCATGGTATAAAGGATTCAAACAATCTGACAGAAGGAAGAAGAGGTTCTAAGTTGGAAGGAAAGGCACAAGTTAAAGAGTAAAGACGAAAGAGGAGCACATGCATCCAGAGAATTGAATATACTGATGTATACAGAGCACAACTTTCACCTGAAAGAAGTTTGGAGATAAATTTGAATGGAGAATCAATAACATAAAATTGCAGAAGGATTTACATGCCACCTATAACTTGAAATTTATTCTTGGATGTACCAAATTTACTTGATGGATTTTGGGGAAATTATAACACTATCAAATGCTAAATAAAGGCTACTGAATTAACTGATAGGACGGCAAGATAGAAGGAATATATAAGTATCTGGTAGTAGAGAGAAGAATTAGGAGACATCTACAGTAGTTCAAAGTTAAGGGGCTCAGAACAAGATTCATGCAACAGAACTAAGAGAGTATATAGGTAAGTGACATTTTTAAGGACTAATCAGATCTTTGCAACTGAATAAATTTGAGTAGGAAGTTGATTAGTCTTCAAGATTTGGGGCTGAGAAACTTAAAACAAAAAAAGCCATAACCCTGAAGAGAGATATCTAGGTTTACAAGAACAAATGACTTGAGAAGAAGGGTTATTTGGATGAATTAGTTTATGTCTATGAAATATTGACAGCATAAGCAAGTTAAAGCAACCAGCAAATGATGACTATGGGATACAGCATCAAAAGAGATGTCAGGAAATGAAGTATGGCTTGTCAAATGTGAAAAGATATGTAGGGACTCAGGACTAGATCAGCTCTCTGAGTAAAGAAACCAAATATAATTCCTGTCCGAGTTACTACTATATGCAAAGTATACACTAGAAAATTTTGAAGGTAGTATAATATATTTCTATTTTATAGAACAGTGAACTGAGACTCAGGTTAAGCAGCATACTAAAGTCATAGCTAGCAACATTTCCACTGCTGGTAATGGAAGAGTCGTAGCCAGGACTAACTATACTTAAGGACAATTTGGAAAGGCTGAGAAAACATATTTGTAGAGTACTAGAGAGTCAACAAGGCAGTAAAGAATTACAGGTTAAAGAGCTGAGAGAAGGTGGCAAAAAGAGTACATTTTGTATTTGAAATGTTTTAGCTTGGTGGATATCTACAACTCTGAAGGAGGTGGCTATGAGGCTGAGATTAGCAGAGCCTTTAATAGCTTTATATGCTATGGAGACAAAAATTAGAATTCAGGCCTGCCAAATAAGGAGGGCTCAGGTCAACTCGTGGAGCTTTGGTGAAGGACCTCAGCAAGCTCTATCTTAGGAGAAATCATAAGGAATAAAAACAGACCAATATACAAAGAGTCTGAAGCCCAGCTGTAAGTCACTTCAATCATGAGAATTAGATTAAGTGGCCCAGGATTGCGAGATAGCAATCTGAGATATTTATAAAAATATATGAGATTTTAATAGATACTGTCACTAATCAATAGAACAATCGCACCAAAAACAGCAAGGATAACAAAGATATGAGAAGCATAAATAATAGGTTTGAGCTAAAAGAACATGACATCCAACCATCACAAAATACTTTTCTTAATAAATATAAAATATTTGAATATATGGGACATAAAGCAAATCTCAGTATATTTAAAAGGTTTCAAATCTTCCAGAATATGTTTTCTAATCATAGTACTAATCAAGGTAGAAATCAATATGAAAACTATAAATTCTTCATATGTGCGGAAATTAATAGTTTTTCAAATTACTCACAGATCCAAGAAAACATCAAAATGGAAAGTGGAATACATTTTGCACTGATTTGTAACACAAATACTATTTGGCAAAACTTACGGGGTACAACTAAAGCCATGGTATAGTCTTAAAGGCATGTATACTACAAATAAAGGAATACTGAGTAAACCAGATATTTACATGAGCTAAGTATCCCTCCCATGCACTTAAAAAAGTGGAATAGAAATAGAAACTCAAATAAAATAATAGGAAGGTAAAAAAGATTTAAAGAGCACATATTTATGAAGTAGGGATTAAGAGGTACAAACTTCTAGTCACAAAAATAAATAAGTCCTGGAGATGTAATGTGCAGCATAAGGAATATTGTCAATAATATGTGATAACTTTGTATCATGACAGATGGTAACTAAAGTTCTCAGGGGGATCATTTCATAATGTATGAAAATATCAAATCACTATTTGTATACCTGAAACTAGTAGGATATTGTATGTTAAGTATACTTCAATTTTAAACAAAAGAAAAAAGCGTATGGTTTAGATATGATAAATGAGCACAAACCTGTTTTTTGTAATAATGTTTATAAATCCATACAGAGAAAAAATGACGAAAAAGAAATGATAGCACATATTACCGATTTCAGGGTGCAAAGGGGACATCACTAGCGATCTGAAAGATATCAAAGTGTAGTAAGAGGATATGATTAACAACTTCATGTCGGTACATTTTAAAGTTCAGATGAAAAGAACAGATTCCCAGAAAAATACAATTCCCCAAAACTGAATCCAAAATAAATATTTTCCCACAAAGAAAACTACAGACCCAAACAGCTTCACTAACAAGTGCTGCCAAAATGTTAAGGAAAAATTATGCCAATCTTATAAAAATTTGTGAGAGAATCAAAAATGAGGAACACTTCTCAATTTATTTAGTGGGAACAGCATAATATTAATACCAAAGTTAAAATCAAAATTAGGTATCAAAATTGGATGCAAAAACCCTAAATAGAAATTAACATAATATCCAATAATATATAACAAGAATAATATATAATAACTAGTTATGTCTTTTTCCAGAAAAGGGAGGTCAGTTGATTCAATTAATTAACACAATACAGGGAAAAAAAGGCAATTGTCTCAATAGATTCAGAAAACATATTTGATGAAATTTAACCTCAAGTCATGATAAATTAAAAAAAAACTTGTAGCAATCTAGGAATAAAAGGAAACTTATTTGATTTCATAATCATATGATAAAAATAATGAAACATATTTAATGGTGAAAGATTAAACCTCTCCTTCTGATATAATCAACAGAGAAGGATGCACTTTATCATCATTCCTTTTAAGTAAGTAATTATCAAGTCAAGTTGGTTTGCATATTAAACACATCCAGCAACTGTAATATTATAATAAAAATGAAAACCTATTTATTTTGTCAGTCATTCTTCAACAGGAAATCTAGAGCTAATTGTAAAATTCATAAGGAAATTCAAAGGGCCAGGAACAAGCAAAACAATCTGGAAACAAAAGATAGAAAAATATGCTGTATCAGAGAGCAAAACTTTATTAACTAAGTAAATAACACATAGTGGTGTTGAAGCAGGATTTGCAGTTAGACCAGTTGAACAGAATACACAGTCCAGAAACAGAACCACAAATTTATGGACATGATGTATGATAGCATTGACAATGCAAAGCATGGAGAAAAAATGTTTTCAGTAAACGGTGGTGGGTCAATGGGAAGGCAATAAGAAAAGAAGAAACTCTGCCCTTCTTTCAAACAATACATAAAGATTAGTTCCAGCGGGATTATAAATCAAAATATACGACACAAAACAATAAAGTTTCTAATCTGGAAGATACTATGGGAGATTACCTTTTTAAACAATTACAGAGAAAATTTTTTTTAACAGCATATGAAGGAATAAGATTCATAAGTTAAGTCAATGAGTTCTGTTAATCACAAAACATTATTATGATCATGGAAAAGCAAGGTAAAGAATGAGAGGACGCATTTGCCAACAGAGCTTTTGTATTCAGAATATATAAAGAACTGCACAATTCCATAAAGAAAAATAAATAAGAACACAGTCATTCCAATAGAAAAAAATAGGAGACTTGAACAGATACTCTTCAGAAATGCCCTAAGCCAGTAAGTATAAGATACCTTTATTAGTAACTGGGAAATGCCAATTAAAACTGGAATGATATACCACTGAACGGTCACCAGAATGCCTAAAATTAAAAAAATAGACAATACCAAGAGATAGGATACAGGACAAGAGACATCTCAAATACTGCTGGAGAAAAGTAACACTTCACCATTACCTAGCAAAAACAAACATTCTCATCACCAGTACTTAGGAATCCCATTCTTAAGGATATACCAAAAGTAAATGTGTGCATAAATACACCAAAAATACGTAAAGAATGTTAAAATTTTATTCATATGAATTAAAAACCAGACAAACCTGAAAGAGTGAGTTAAAAACCAGAATAATGGTAACTTTTAAGGAGGAGGGAAGGGAATAATTTCTGGAAAGGTCATGCTGGGGCAAAGGATCTTCAGGGCTGCCAGCAATATTCTATTTTATGATCTGAGAAATGGTTACCTAGGTGTTTGCTTTGCAATAATTAGTGAGCTGTACCTTTTCTTGAGAATGTGGCCATATGAACATTACACTTCAATTAAAATATAAATAAACCAAAACATTAAAAGCAAGAAAAAAACTATCTAGCTAGAAAACGGAAGTAAGGGACTCAAATTCAGATCTACCTAGGTTGAGAGCCCATAAATGATTTGTTCTCATTCAGAACAGAAACCGGTAGGAGACCTTTGTGCATATTCAAGTTTTTTGAGCAAATTTGTCTGGAAGTCTATATTAATGAACAGTAAAAGTGAAAATATCAAAAGATATCTATGAATGAAATATGCTTCAACATTACCTCCTATTCTTAACTCTGATTTCATTTATAGTCAGTGACACAAAATGTGAATTTCATGTGAGTTCATTTTGTCCACTGGACTCCGATTGTAATTCAGAAATTGAGATTGTAAATTTCTGAAAACCCTGAGCCATATTTAATTGGGTCTTAATTTTCCACAGCACCTGGTGCTGGCACATAGCACATGCATGGCAAATATTTGTTGTGTAATACAATCCCAGGAAAAAAAATATGATACATACTCGTGCATTTTTTTCTACTTTCTCTACTTGCTTCTACTAGGATAAATGATGCACTTTGTCAGGAAAAGAATGCTTGTCTTAATCTTGTTCAGTGATGTGTTCACTGTACCCAGGATGATGCTAGCACACTCATGAGTTAAGCTTGGTATTTACCAAACCAATCATATATGCTTAGTTCTGCTTCTCCACCAACTTAGAATACACTCTCCTTCCAAAATCTTTATATTGAATTTCTGCTTATTTCTCACAAATTGAGCAGTTTCCTCCACAAAGTCTCCCTCATCTCTTCCCAGTCAGAACCAAATGCTTTCACCTTGCATTCCAGTAGTGATTTTTTTTGTATCCCTGTCATGGCTTGTATGATGGATGCTCTCCTTGTATCATGCTGAGTCATACACGTACGTGTCTGTCTCTGCAATTTATACTATAAGACAGTAGATTATGTGAGGGAAGCAAGGGTCAAAGAAACAGATCCTAACATCTTTTAAATGGCTGCAGTGCAGACTCTGAGCAGAGTGCCACTTCAGTTCTGAGAAGTTAGGTAACGTGGCCTAGGTGACGCACCTAGCTGGCAGTCAAGCTCTTATTTGTACCCAGGTCCCTCTGGCTCTCTTACCTGTCCACATGTCTGTCATCTCCTTGGGCTCCTACAGCTCCCTGCCCAGTGCCCCCCATGGGGGTGGTCCCGAAGGAGTTGTAAATCTGAATAATCTGCTGGTCTCTTCAGTTACAAATGTTGAATTTCCCTGAAGAGCACCTGATTGTAGATGGGAATGATGCAGGTTAGCATACAGAGATGATATGTCTGTCCGTTTTCATAAAGTATCAGGGAAATAAACCCGCTACAAAATTCTGTTCTATGTATCTCATTATATGCATCTTTAAAATGTACCTTCTACATAAGACATTTGTGAAGTTGTGTTTAAAATAGTGTAGTTGTCTTCCAACAGCTCATATCATTAGGAGTCCTGAAAAGGACTTGAGGTAAAATGGCAATCAAAAGCTCACACCAAAATATTTTAATATGTTGGGGTTTTCTTCTCTTTCTCTTAACTGATTCCCTTGTGCTTATTTTTTACTTTATAGCCTGTACCTTGTTATACTCAATGCATCTATTATTAATGGCATGGCTGTGTTTCAGGAGGGAAAACATTTATTTTTAGTATTTTAGCATGTGGTAGGTTTTGAAATGTAGTTTTCTGATTTTTTTAATTATGTGGAAATATTTCTACCTATTCTTGCTTAAACTGTTGACTCTATGAATGTGACAGATGGCAATACATTTTACATCTAAAAATAATTACTCAAATAGGAAAAAATACTATTGCTTTCTCTTTCATTCTTTTGCATCATCTAAAACTATCTACCTGATAACTATTAATTCTGAGAGATGACAGCAATATATTCATATATGTCTTTCTATTAACAAAGTGCTAAAGAAATTACAGAACAGTGTGTACCATATCCCTAAATTCAAGTGTATTATTAAACATACATGGTGTCTTCTAAGGAATTACTTAAATATATCCTAACTTTCAATTAAAAATTAATATTTAATCTTTCAAAAATGCAGTTTAAATCTGTTGCCTCTCTCTCTTGTAAATAGTCATTGTATGATTTAATAGCCTACTTTTCCTTAAGAAAAAAGAAAACTTTTGTAGATAAGCAAGAATTTAAAACCAAAGCATTTATAGCATTTCACAACTGAAGCCAGACATTGGCCTTAGCACTGAGAAAAAGTCATCTCTGCACCCAGGCGAGGTCGACTGGCTTGTGGAAGCCTTGTTTCATAGGAAGATGGGGGTGAGCATCTTTATTAAAACATCAGCAAAATATATTTTAGTCACTTCTCTGTGGCAGAACTAACAAATCTCTAGTAAGTTGTCTGGAGTCATGAGTCAATTCTCACAGTCATTCCTAGGGTACAGGGACATTAGCTAGGCTTAATCAATAACCCTACTTACCTTCAATTCTGCCTCTCCTATTTCAAGAAATGAGTCCATGCATTAGTTTAAGATTTCTGATTGTATGAGTGTATTTTGTGTGTGTGTGTATTTTATGAGTGCAATTACCTTAATTCTGGGATTTAAATTTATTTTCAGTAAATACATTAAATTACTAATTAGGTGTTATACCTCATTATAGCTAGACCACATCTTAAAATAAAAATGCATAGAAATAGTAGCTCTTAGAAATCTTTATGAAAGGGAATTGGCAAATAACTTTTAAAAATATAGCCACAAACAAAAGTTTTCTGTTTTTGTAGTTTAAATGACTTTTATCCATGACTTCCTCACAGTATACTCTAAGTCATGATAGCCTCTGCTACTTCAAATATTTTGACAGGCTCTTTATGGGGTTTGGCCAGCCACAGTTACGAAGTCCCAATTCAGTTAGCCAGAGAAGTATTCCCTCTGTCTTCTCAGTAACTATGGAACTCTGTCCCTGCAGAGTACAACCAAGGTATAAGTGCAAATTAACTCCAAAGGTGTACTAGAAAGACTACTGAAATATGAATAAAGACACCTGAGTTCTAATCCTAATTCTTTATTACCATGAAACATTGGACAAGTCTTTTCTCCCATCACAAGCTCAGTTTATTCATATCTAAAAAATACCTGGACAAGATCCCTGAAGCTTTGACTTTCTATCATGAGAACTCAGTCCCTGGTAATGAATCTAAATACAATAGCAGTATGTTGTTTCCATGATGAGTAGATGATGAGTGAAATTTTCATGGTAAAATAGATACATCATATTTGATTGTTGATATTTATGTTGCTTTATGATACTCTATTATTAAACTGTCTTGAACATTTACAGGGTCTGAGAAGAATTCTCTTCTTTCAGCTAAAAGGTAGAAGTGCATAGTGTTAAGTCAAGTTGAAAGTTGTCAGTGGTCAACCAAAGAGATATGCCAAATAAATAACAGGCAGAAAAATATATTTTTGTGCCAATCTTGAGGAGTTATGAAGATGGAATTCAAATATTGCATACCCAGGAACTAATTTTAATGGTCTGAGGCCAACAGGGGCTGATACAAAATCTGACAAGTAAATTGCACTGTTACAACTGAAACCAAAATCCTGGCAACATTTTTCCATTTTCGGGTGAAGGTATGTGTTTTAGGCTTTCTAATGGGCTTTCTAATGTAATTCATGATTATTTCTATGTAAAAGGTTTTCTTTATAGTTAATGTTTCTACAAATTCATTTATCACTTATTTTGCCATTCAAAGCAAAAGAAAACAGTTTTTAATGAGTGTAAATATGAAGCAGCTGGTGATCTGTTCAGGACTGGGTGAAAACCTCCTTCCTGATAATATAGGGATGGAGTAGCAGGAGTCACTGTTACTGAAGACTTAGTTTCCCAACAAATGTGGGTGATTGTGAGTTTTGGAGCCTCCATGCAATCTTAGCCAAATGTCCCTATATTCTTCTGAAGGATAAAATAATATTATTAAGTGGAAAAAGCAAGTTATTTATATATTTTAAGTGCATTTAGTATTTTTAAATGTTACCAAATACTTATACTGCTAAGCTGTTTTAAATTGTTGTGAAATATTTGATGCATATAAAAGATTATGTGCAATGTTATATGGCATGAAGAATAAAGATAAAATAAACACTTGTTCAAACACTACCCAATTAAATAAATAGACCTCTAGTAATACAGTTGAAGCTCCCTGGACTCATGACCTCACCCACTCTGGCTCCTACTCAACCTGCTTCCAGAGTAAATTTCTAAGTGAATTTTTTGTTTATCATTATGATTTTGCCATATCATACAGTTTACCACATATGAATGTGTCCCTAAGCATTTTATGTTTATTTGTTCTGGAACTTTATGTAAATGATATTAATTTACTCAATAAATATTAGCTGATTGCCTACTCTACTCCAGGCATGTATCCCTATATGTTTTAGATATAAAGGATATAACAGGATGAAAATAATATCCCTGTGCTCATGGGCCTCACATTCTAGGGGGAAACATAAAATGAGCAAGTAAATGAGTAAGATATAATGAGTCAGATGATAATAAGTACTATGGAGAAAAATTAAAAATGCAAGGTGAGGGAGATGGAAGAGTATTTCTTTTGGGTGGCCAAGGAGGGCTTCTCTGAGGTGCAGCATGTAAGCAGGGCCAGGAAGAGAAGGGAATAAGCCCTGTAGGCAGCTGTGGGGATTGTGTGCCAAATGTAGGAAAGAATAAGTGTGAAGACCCTGAGGTGGAACACACTTGGCATGTTTGAGAAATAGCAGAAGGCAGAGTGTGAGGGGCTGAGTGTGTCTGCATCTGGATGTGTGTGTGTGTGTGTGTGTGTGTAGGAGTAGATGGGTGCCACAGGGGAAGTGGAAATACAGCAGGAACCAGGTCCTGAGGGCTTTGTGGACTGTTACAGACACATCATGGTTCTTTCCATTGAAGTGAAAGTCACATAACATCAAAGTAACCATTCTGAAGCGTGCAGTTCAGTGGCTTCATTGCATGCACAATATTGTACGGCCACCACCTCTAGCTCTAAAACTGTCATCACACCAAAAGAAATCCCCGTCCCTAGCATGCGTCACTCCCTATTTCCTTATCCCAGCCCACGGCAACCAATCTGCCTTCTGTCTCTGAGGATTTACCTGTTCTGGATATTTCTATGAATGGTATCATACGATATGTGACCTTTTGTTTCTGGCTTCTCTCATTTACATAATGTTTTCAAGGTTCATCCACAACGCACCATGTGTCGTGCTCCATTCCTTTATAATAGCTGAGTAATCGCATATCCCCCATTCTGTGTCTCCTCATCTGTTGATGGACATTGAGACTGTTTCCTCCTGCTTATTGTGTGTGAAGAGGGCTGCTATAAACGTTTGTGTGCAAGGTGTTGTGTGGAAAAATGTTTTCAATTCTCTTCATTTATATCCAAGGTTTGGAATTGCTGGGTCAATGGTAGTTCTAGTTGAACTTTTTGAGGAACTGCCAAACTGTTTTCCACAGTGGCTGCATAATTTCACATTCCCACCAGCACTGTATGAGGGTTTCAATTTATCCACGTCCTCAACAACACCTGTTCTTTTCTACGTTTTTTTTTTATTATGACCACCTTAGTGGATGTGAAATGGTATCTTGCTGTAGTTTTGATTTGCATTTCCCTAATGACTAATGATGTTGAGTATCCTTTAATGTGCTTGTTGGCTATTTGTGTATCTTCTTTGGGGAAATGACTATCCAATCCTTTGACCGTTTGTTAATTGAGTTATCTTTGTTATTGAGTTAGCAGTGTTCCTTATTATGACTGCCTAAAGCCTTCAGGTATCATACTCATTTATTTACTCAGCAAATGTTTAATAAGCTTGTGGTGTGCACCTGACACTTTTTAATCACTAAGGATATGGCAATGAGAGGTGAGCAGATAATATACCTGACTTGATAAATCTTGTATTCTAGGGGGAAGAGACAAAACATACACGAAAAGATACTTTGTACTGTTAACAGGTGTAACAACTGTAAAAAGTGTGAAAACAACACAAAGAAAGATGGGGTGTTGGAGACCTGTGAGTGGGGAGAAGAATATCTTAAATAATCAGGAAGGCTTCCTTTAGGAGGAAAAAGTCAGAGACTTGTCATGAAGGAGCAGGAAAAGCAAGTATCAGAGAGGAAAATATTACTGCTGAAAGTAAGAGCCCAGAGAGGAGAAAGGGTTCCAGAAGTATCACAGAAGCCAGTGTGCCTGGAAGAGAATAAGGCAGCAAAAAAAAAGATTATAGATAGCCTAGAACTAGATCATAGCAGGCCTTTAAGGAGTTGGGAAATAATTCCACATTAGCAGGAAGCTACTGGAAAATTTCATCAGAAAAATGATGCAGTTTGAATTATGTTTTTTTAGTATCATTGGTAGATGATCTTACGAAGGTTTCACATAAACAACATTGTGGTTTCATCATTCACCCATATTATTATTAAGTCCTCACCCCTGCTATTGCAGTCACTATCAGTGTAATAAGATGCTATACAGTCATTACTTGTCTTCTGCATGCTACATTGCCTTCCCCATGACCTACCTATATTGTGATTGTGAATTATAATGCCCCTTAATCCCCTTGTCCCTCCCCAACCCCTTCCCTTTGGTAACCTCTAATCCCCTCTCGGAGTCTGAGTTTGCTGCTGCTTTGTTCCTTCAGTTTTGCTTTGTTTTTATATTCCAAAAATGAGTGAAGTCATTTGGTACTTGTCTTTCTCTGCGTGGCTTATTTCATGGAGCATAAATACACTCTAGCTCCATCCATGTTGTTGCAAATGGTAGGATTTCTTTTCTTTTTATGGCTAAATGATATTCCATTCTGTATATGTACCACCTCTTCTTTATCCAGTCATCTAATGATGGACACTTAGGTTGCTTCCATATCTTGTCTATTGTAAATAATGCAGTGATAAACATAGGGGTGCATATGTCGTTTCAAATCAGGAATCTTGTTTTCTTCGGGTAAATTCCTAGGAGTGGAATTACTGGGTCAAATGATATTTCTTTTAGTTGCTTTCCACAAGGGTTGAACCAGTTTATATTCCCAACAACAGTGTAGGAGGGTTCCCCTTTCTCCCAATCCTTACCAACATTTATTGTTCCTTGTCTTTTGGATGTTGGCCATCCTAACTGATGTGAGGTGATATCTCTAATATTCATTTCCCTGATTATTAGCGAGTGGAGGATCTTTTCATGTGCTTGTTGGCCATTCAAATTTCTTCTTTGGAGAAGTGTCTGTTCAGATCTTCCACCCATTTTTTTGATCAGGTTATTTGGTTTTTGGGTGTTGAAGCATGTGAGTTATTTATATATTTTGGATGTTAACCCATGTCAGATAAGTCATTTATGAATATATTCTTCCATACTGTAGTATGCCTTTTTATTCTGCTGATGGTGTCCTTTACAGAAGCTTTTTACTTTAATGTACTCCCACTTGTTCATTTTTTATTTTGTTTCCATTGCCCAAGGAGATGTGTTCAGGAAAAAGTTGCTTATGTTTATATTCAAGATATTTTTTACTGTTTTCTTCTATGAGTTTTATGGTTTCATGACATACATTCAGGTCTTTGATCTTACTTTTGTGTATGAAGTTAGACAATAATCCAGTTTCATTCTCTTGCATGTAGCTGTACATTTTTGACAGCACCAGTTGTTGAAGAGGCTGTCTTTCCCCATTGTATATTCATGGCTCCTTTTTCATGTATAAATTGGCCATGTATGTGTGGGTTTATATCTGGGCTTTCTATTCTCTTACATTGACCTATGGGTCTGTTGTTGTGCCAGTACCAAATTGTCTTGATTACTGTGGCTTTGTAGTGTAGCTGAAGTCAGGGAGTGTAATCCCCCCATCTTTGTTCTTCTTTCTGAGGATTGCTTTGGTTACTCAGAATCTTTGTGATTCCATATGAATTTTAGAACCATTTGTTCTAGTTCGTTGAAAAATTCTGTTGGTATTTTATAGGGATTGCATTGAATTTTTAGATTGCTTTAGGCAGGATGGCCATTTTGACAATATTAATTCTTCCTATCCATGAGCATGGCATGTATTTCCATTTATTGGTGTCTTTGTTAATTTATCTCATGTGTGTCTTGTACTTTTCAGAGTACAGGTCTTACACTTCCTTGGTTAGGTTTATTCCTAGGTATTTTATTCTTTTTGATGCAATTGTAAATGCAGCTGTTTTCCTGATTTCTCTTTCTGCTAATTCGTTGTTAGTATATAGGAATGTAACAGATTTCTGTATATTAATTTTGTATCCTGCAACTTTGCTGAATCCAGTTATTAGTTCTAATATAGTTTTTTTGGTGGAGTGTTTAGGGTTCTCTATGTATAATACCATGTCATCTGCAAACAGTGACAGTTTAACTTCTTCCTTACCAATTTGTATGCCTTTTATTCCTTTGTATTTGATTGTTGTGGCTAGGACCTCCAATACTATGTTGAATAAAAGTGGGGAGAGTGGGCATCCTTGTCCTCTTCCCAGTCTTAGAGAAAAGGCTTTCAGCTTTTCACTGTTAAGTATGATGTTGGCTGTGGGTTTATCACATATGGCCTTTTATTGTGGTTGAGGTGCTTACCCTCTATATCCATTTTGTGAGAGTTTTTATGAGGAATGGATGTTGAATTTTGTCAGATGCTTTTCCAGCATCTATTGAGATGATCATGTGATTTTCTTCCTTTTTGTTGATGGTGGTGTATGATGTTGATTAATTTTTGAATATTGTACCATCCTTGCATCCCTGGAATAAATCTCTGATCATGATGGATGATCATTTTGATGTATTTTTTAATTCAGTTTGCTAATACTTTGTTGAGGATTTTTGCACCTATGTTCATCAGGGATATTTGTAATTTTATTTTTTTGTGGTGTCTTTTCTGGTTTGGTATTAGAGTAATGTGGGCCTCATAAAATGAGTTTGGTAGCATTCCCTCCTCTTCTACTTTCTGGAAAACTTTAAGTAGGATGGATATTAGATCTTCTTTAAATGTTTGATAAATTTCAGCTGTGAAGCAATCTGGTCCAGGGATTTTGTTCTTAGGTAGTTTTTTGAGTACCAGTTTGATTTCATTGCTGGTAAATTGTTCAGATTTTCTGTTCCTTCCTGGATCAGTCTTGGAAGGTTGTATTTTTCTAGAAAGTTGTCTATTTCTTCTAGGTTGTCCAGTCTGTTAGCATATTATTTTTCATAGTATTCTCTTATAATTCTTTGTATTTCCATGGTGTCCATTGTGATTTTTCCTTTTTCATTTCTGAATCTGTTTCTGTGTTGGCACTCTCTTTTTTTCTTGATAAGTCTGGCTAGGGGTTTATCTATTTTGTTTATTTTCTCAAAAAACCAGCTCCTGCTTCCATTGATTCTTTCTATTGTTTTATTCTTCTCAATTTTATTTATTTCTGCCCTGATCTTTACTGTGTCCCTCCTTGTATTGACTTTTGTCCTCTTTTGTTCATCTTTTTCTAGTTTCATTAATTGTGAGTTTAGACTGTTCATGTTTCTTGAGGTAAGCCTGTGTGTGTTTCTATATACTTTCCTCTTAGAACAGCCTTTTCTGCATCCCACAGGTTCAGGTTGAGTTATTGTTTTCATTTGTCTCCATATATTGCTTGATCTCTGTTCTTATTTGGTCATTGATTATTTAGAAGCATGTTGTTAAGCCTCCATGTGTTTGTGGGCTTCTTTGTTTTCTTTGAATAATTTATTTCTGGTTTTATACCTTTGTGGTCTGAGAAGCTAGTTGGCACAATTTCAATCTTTTTTAATTTACCAAGGCTCTTTTTGTGGTCTAGTGTGTGATCTGTTCTGGAAAACATTCCATGTACACCTGAGAAGAATCTGTATCCTGCTGCTTTTAAGTGGAGTGTTCTTTAGATGTCTGTTAGGTCCATCTGTTCTGATGTGTTGTTCAGTGCCTCTGTCTCCTTACTTATTTTCTGTCTGGTTGATCTGTCCTTTGGAGTGAGTGGTGCATTGAAGTCTCCTAAAATGAATGCATTGCATTCTGTTTCCCCCTTTAATTCTGTTAGTATTTGTTTCACATATTTAGGTGATCCTGTGTTGGGTGCATAGATATTTATAATAGTTATATCCTCTTTTTGGACTGACCCCATTATCATTATATAATGTCCTTCTTTGTCTCTTACTACTTTCTTTGTTTTGAAATCTATTTCGTCTGATATAAGTACTGCTACTCCTGCTTTTTTCCTATTATTTGCATGAAATATCTTTTTCCATCTCTTCATTTTTAGTCTGTGTATGTCTTTGGGTTCGAAATGAGTCTTGTAGGCAGCATATAGATGGGTCTTGTTTTTTTATCCATTCTGCAACTCTATGTCTTTTGATTGGTGCATTCAGTCCATTTACATTGGGGTGATTATTGATAGGTACATACTTATTGGATCTTAATTATGTTTTAAGAGGATTGTTCTGAGTGGAAGAAGAACAAGAGTGCAACCTGGAACCAGAAAGTGGCCAAATTAATAATGAAATGATCAGGATACAAATGAACCAAATAAAATAATAGCTGTATAAACCAAGTGCAGAGTCCTTATAATTCATAGTAAAATGCCTTCTCTTTGTGAATAAAATAATCAACAGAACAACTTTTAAAAAATAAAACAAAAACATTTGTATTTTGTAATTAATACAAAATATGTTTAAATGAACTTAAGTTACCTGTTCAGTAATGAGTAACACATCTGCTGCTTTAGTCCTGCTTCAAGAGCTGCATCTCTATTCTAGGGCCTACTTATGTCCAAATTGTTCTCATAAAATTTTATTTAATTTGCTTTGGAAGTACATTTTAAAACGTAGCCTTTGTAAAAGCACTCTTAGATTCTTCATCTTATAATTCCCGATTCTTATCATGCCAAGTCACCATCAAAGGAGAAGAAACTGGGTAATGAGTCCCACAGATACATAAATGTCAAGCCATAATGCATGTCCTAGTAATATAATAACTGCACAAATGGCTTTCAGTTAGCATGCTTCATTTCCTGATTATTCTGATTCCTTACTTCACTTTTAACCATGTAAAACTTTCTATAGCCCTATTCCTAAATATGCCAATGTTACATGAATTCCTATTTTTTGCTCTGATGGAAAGGATGATTCTCTCTGAATCCATCTAAGCCTTTTTGTTATATAAATTCTCTAGTGTATTTACATTTTTGCCTTAAATGTATGTTCAAATAACTGCTGTTGATTTTGGTGTTTCTATCCATGAGAGGGAATATATTTCCAATTCAACTGTGAGGACTACTGTGCCTTCTCTCTTTTAAGGCTTCTACTCAAATCTTTTTAATTTAAAAAAATGTTTCTTTAAAATGTAATGTTAGTTTTTGGACACATAAGTTGTAGCTGAGTTATTATAAATACTTAAAATCATTGCTACTTGAAATTGAAATGGCAAAAGTAAATTGGCTCTCATGTTAAATGCTAGAAATGAGTGTTTGGAATTAGTGGCCATTTATTGTAAGATAATTTAGGGAGAACAATTAGGACAACCGATGAAATGAGCTACAGAATTTTAATTATTTCCTTTATATAATGTAGTTTAATCCTCTAATATTGATACACAGTTCTACTGCCTTTCAAAACATAACTGAATTTTGTCATCCACTAAAGCTTCATAAATTCAAGACTTTTCCTAAGCAGCGATATCCCTATCAAATCCGTTTAAGCACTCACTGAACCAAGTGAGAATGTCATGGCCACAGTTGAGTTTAACAGTCAGGAATGCTGAAACATAATTGCGTCTCTGCAGTTTCTGACTAGGTGCCTCACACATATGAAGGTAATAATTTACCCAGACAGTTATTCTTAAGATGAATGTCTTCTGAGTAGAAGGTGCTATTAAGTATTAAAGATTATCAACAGTGCATCATACTACACTAATCTGTTCACCTAACGGACGATCAACACTTTCACGTGCTTTGAACCAGCACTGAATTGGGGATTGGCTTTGTTTGGACTGCTTTTTTGAGAACTACCTTATTTCTTATGTCTCCTGGTGAAACGGAAGGGTTTAATTATTATCAATACTATTAATTTTAAATTTGAGAGATATACTAAAACTATCTATCTCAGCAGATATATATACATATATATGCATTGAAGTTACCTTACTGATTTATGTTGATAGTTTAACTTCTGGATTCGTGGCATCTATGTTGTCTTCTGTAATAAAGTCTCACAATCGGTTAGCTGCAGTTTCTTTATGTATGTGTATTCCGTTGCTGTTATCGGGTCTGTAATATGTCTTTCCCACCCCACATGGTTGACTTTGGTTCTACTGTTGGTTGTCTGAATTCCTATGTTCTGCTTTCAAGAACAGTTGTATGTTTTTAACCCCATGAACATTTGAGTGAGATTTTCTGCTTTTATATTTACTCTGTACAGTTTCCTTAATTGTGAAAATGAGATAATGTATCCTACTTCTCAAGATTATTGTAAGCAGTCTACTTTTATTATTATAGCACAGGTATCTGGTCCTTGGGAGAGGTGTAATTTATTTGTATTAGTGAAGTAGCATCTACAATCTCTGTAATGGCCTCATACAAGCAAAAATAACAAAGGTATCCCTAAACCCCAGATACATATGGTCACTGAATGAATACTAGAAACCCAACTCTATCATTCACTTGTAGTGTGACCTTAGCAAGTCTTTTCTTTTCTGTTGGCCTCATTTCTTAGTCCTTAAACTAGATCTCTCCCACCTTTTCTTTCTATTCTCTGATTATATGCACACAAGGGGGTTCTATTGGAAAATCAGAAGAAAGGGCAAATCAGTCAAGTTACTCACACTAGTAAGAAAGGCAGCGCAATGTGACCTTAGGCATATTAGTCAATTTGCATCCCTTAGTCTTCTTCTCTAGAATATGGATATAATAATTGCATCTACTTCACAGGATTGTTGGAAAATTACATCAGTTAAAACCTGTAATATGCTTAGTGTCTAGCACAGCAATGCTCATAAATGTCAGCAATCAGTAGTTCCAGATTGTGATTTTATGTTCATGTCCTTAAGACTGGAGCATGGTGTTCACATATAAACAGCATTTCTTTATACTTCTGACTCATTGTAGAATTTATCACATGAAAAATTTATGATCTTAGAAGAATTGCTGACAAGATTCCCCTTTTTGGGTCTCTATTGTTATTCTCTGTATTGATTTCCCAGTAACTTAACTTGTCTAAAAATCTTAACTCCCCAAACCCCCTTTTATTTTCATTCTGTCTGCTTCCTCTCATCCATTTTCGCCCCTGGTTTTGTAAGTCCATCCCAACCCAAGCAGAGTAACTTATTATTCCTACCCTCAGAATAAAGACTTCAAAAGTCTTAGTACATTGGGTATAGAATTCATTCTGCCTGCAATTTTTTTCCCTGTTTGATCAAATAGGCAGCCTCTATTCTATCTTTCAGATGTACACATAAGCCAAGCACTTTTTTAAATTTCTCTAGTTCAATAGTGGTTTTGATTTTTTTAATGGCTTCTAGAGAACATTATCTTGGCACACAATGCTAGAAGATATCGTTTTACAGTGAAAAGTATTCAAATTGATTTTATGTTATCTTCATTGATACTGTCTAGCAACTGCTATAGACCTGGGCGATAAAAGTGCTGCCAATTTGTAAGTGAATGTGATCATGGTTTCCTTATATTCAAGCTGATTTTTAGCAAAAGAGTTCATGTGTACAAGTGCTATTTATTTCCCTTCTTTCTTTATTTGATTATTCAGTTATCATTTTTAACCTTTAACCTCATAAGCATATAGGACCAATGCCTCCCTAAAGCTTACTTACCCAGTTATTGTATATGTTCTGAAGCACAGATTTCAAAAGTACAGTGTAAAACAGCATATACATTCAGGATGTTAAAAATAAGTCAAAAGGTGAAATTATAAATCAGATAAAATTTCAGTTGAACAGCATTGCTTTTCAGCAAGAATTATTTTGGTTCTTTTGTTTTGCTTTTTTAACTCTCCTGAATATGCCGTTTCTGGCAATTAATCAAGCTACAGGCTTGAAAAGAAAAATGCATCAAAGGTCAAGTTGCTCATAAAAGCATTACTAAAATGTCAGAAACAGTTACACTGCATAGAAAAATAAACCCCCAAAGAAATTAAACATCCATTTGTAAAAAGTTGTGTCTCTGCTGTGATTCCATTTCCCAAAGTCATACTATTGAGGATTTCCAGATCGTAATATGCTACAGATAATTGATATATTTTTAAGGATAGAGTATTCTCTGAAATGAAAAGAAAAGTGTATTTTGGAAAATGCTTCACCACACATATTTACATAAAACATATGCTCATTTATTTTTCCATTGTTTTTCATATGTCTACCGACTGCTTGTGCCTGGAATGTACCAGGTTATGATGAAAAGAACATGAGCTTTGGAGTCCTGTTTGTGCCACTAAATAGCAGATGACTTAGGGTGAGGGGAAAAAAAAATTTCTCTGTTTCAAATGCTGTAAGATGTGATTTCAAAAAATATTTGCCACTTTAATTGCTGTTTGCTTGGCACGTAGTAGGTACTCAGATGTGTTACTTCCCTTCCCTTCATCGCTGATGTAATAATCAGTGTGAAGCCAGTATAGATTTTTCAAACAGAAAGGAACGTGAAAGAAGTTTGTTAGGTCATTTTACCTTGAATTACAGTCGTAGGTAGATTTAGATTGGGAAAAAGTTTAAGACGCTTGAGTTCAGTTGCATGGAGTTTTGTTTGTTTGTTTTACTTTGTTTTATTTTGAAATTATAACAACACTGGGAATTAAGAAGAAAAGGCTTAGAAATAAATTGTTGATTACACCCATGAGTTTTACTCATCATATTTAACAAAATATTTACTGAACAAGACACAAGTACTGACCAGTCTAAACATTTACCTTGACCAACTGGTTTGTCTTAAAAATCAGTGTGCCTTTTTCTGTACAAGCCAGCACATACAACTGAATGTTAACACCATAATTACATGAGATAACTGTATAATATCTTTAGAATAATCTAGCTGCTTATCAATTTTAGAAAATACTTACTCTCTCCTGAGTGCAAAATTCCCACTAACGCTTACCTATCCCTGCTTTTAGATTTTGGGTCAAATTATGTGTGTATTGATATAAATGTGTTTGTGTGTGTGTATATTCCTTCAGAGCAGCAATTGTCTTTTATTGATTCATGATTAAATAGTCCTCCTAATACTCATCAAAGTGCCTTATAAACTGCATTATATTACCCCCAAATGTCCCTATTAGGAAACCACAGCTATAACACTTCATCACTTTGTCTGTTCCCGGAAGACTGTGAAATAAAAAAGAGCCCACTTGTCTCCTTAAAATATCTAAATCATTGTTTCAACTTAGGGCTTCAGATGAACAACAAAAAAGGATTATTTGAGATAAATTAAGATGATACAGTGAACCAACATTATTTACTTTTAATTTTAAAATGTGCATAAATTCTAGTCATAAATATGACTATGAGAATTTGGTTTGAATCATTAACCCCTCCTTCCTACATATTGGGATTTGATCTGGAATTAGTAGACAGAGTATTTCCCAAACACTGATGTATCAGAATCATTTAGGGATCTCTTTTTTCCCAATTATACTGAGATAATTGACATAAGGCATTGTGTGACTTTAAGGTGTATACGGTTTTATTTGATGTACTTTTATATTGAAACATGCTTACCACCATGGGACTAGAGCTAGCATCATGCTAAGTAATATGTCAGAGAAAAGCTATGTGGTCTCATAGTATAGGTGTAATCTAAAAAGCCAAACTAGTAGAAAGAGAGAGTAGAATTGGTAATTACCAGGGTTTGGAGAGTAAGAAAACAGGGAAGATGTTAGACAATAAGCACAAACTTCCAGTTAGATGATGAGTAAGTTCTGTGGATCTAATGCATAGCATTATGATTATAGATGAAAGTCCTATGCTATATATGTGAAAATTGCTAAGAAAGTAAATCTTTAATGTTCTCCCCAGAGATAGAAAGAGAGAGAGATGGCAATTATGTGAAATGATGGAGGTGTTAGAGAATTTTTGAAGATATATTGGGGTATAACTGATATTAGTTTCAGGTGTACAATATGATGATTTGATTTTTGTATCCACCACAAAACAATCACCACATTAAGTCTACCATGCAGTTACAAAAAATATTTTTCTTGCAGTGAGAACTTTTAAGATCTACTCTCTCAGCAACTTTCAAATATACAATATAGTATTATTAACTATAGTCACCATGCTGTAAATTACATCCCCATGACTTATTTATCATACAACTCTAAGTTTATACCTTTTGACCCCCTTCACCCATTTTACTCACCCCTCACCACACTCCCCTCTGGCAGCCACCAGTCAGCTTTCTTTATCTATGAGCTATTTTGTTTGTTTTGTTTTGTTTTAGATTCCACGTGTAAATGTAATCGTGTGGTATTTGTCTTTTGATTTATTTTACTCAGCATAATACCCTATAGGTCCATACATGTTGTTGCATATGGCAAGATCCCATTCCATTTTATGGCTGAGTAATATTCCATTGTGTGTATGTGTGTTTCACATTTTTAACAATTCATCCACTGATGGACACTTAGATTGTTTCCATATCTTGGCTATTATATAATAATGCTACAGTTAACATGAGGGTATATGTATCTTTTTGAATTGTGTTCCTGTTTTCTTCAGCTGAATACCCAGAAATGGAATTGCTGGTGTTACCATAGTTTTATTTTTGATTTTCTAAGGAACCACCATACTGTTTTCCATGTTGGCTTCACCATTTTACATTCCCAACAATATACAAGGGTTCCCTTTTCTCTACATTCTCAGAAACACTTTTTATCTCTTGCATTTTGATAATAACCATTCCAACAGGGATGAGGTGATACCTCATTGTGGTTGTGATTTGCACTTGCCTGATGATGACTGATGTTGAGAATCTTCTCATGTGCCTGTTGACCAGCTGTATGTCTTCTTTGAAATAATGTCTATTCAGGTCCTCTGTCCACTTTATAATCATATTATTTGGGTATTTTTCCTGTTGAGTTATATGCGTATTTTATATATCCTATCAGATGTGTAGTTTGCAAATACTTTCTCCCATTCAGCGGGCTGCCTTTTCATTTTGTTGATGATTTTCTTGGCTGTTTAATGTAGTAGTCTTACTTGTATATTTTTGCCTTTGTTGCCTTTGCTTTTAGAGTCAAATCCAAAAGATCATTGCTAAGACCAAAGTCAAGTAGCTTATTGCCTGTGTTTTCTTCTAGGAGTTTTATGGTTTCAAGTCTTACATTCAAATCTTTAATCCATTTTTAGTTAATTTTCATGTATAGTGTAAGACAGTAGTCTACTTTCATACTTTTGCTTGTGGCTGTCCAGTTTTCCCAACATCATTTATTGAAAACACTGTCCTTTTCCCATTATATATTCTTGACTCCTTTGTTGTAAATTAATTGACCATATGTGCATGGGTTTATTTCTGGGATCTCTGTTCTGTTCCATTGATCTATGCATCTGTTTTTAATGTTGATACCATACTCTTTTAATCATTATAGCTTTGTAATTCAGTTTGAAATCAGGGAACATGATACTTCCAGCTTTGTCTTCTTTCTCAATATTGCTTTGGCTGTTTGGTATCTTTTGTGGTTCCATAGAAAATTTAGGATAGTTCTTTGAAAAATCATTGGAATTTTGATAGGGATTGCAATAAATATGTAGATCATTTGGGGCAGTATGTACATTTTAATAATATTAATTTTTCCAATCCATGAGCACAAGATATCTTTCCCTTTGTGTTTTTCTCAATTTCTTTCATCAGTGTTTTATAATTTTCAGTGTACAGATCTTTCACCTCCTTGATTAAATTTATTCCTAGGTATTTTATTCTTTTTGGAGCTATTAATTCCAAAATGGGATTGTTTCTAATTTCCCTTCCTCATAATTCATTCTTAGTGTGTATAAATGCAACAGATTTTTTTGTATACTGATTTACCAAATTTGTTTTATTAATTCTAGTATTTTTTTATGGTGTACTTAGGTTTTCTATATGTAAAATTATGTCACTTGTGAATAGTGACTGTTTTACTTCTTCCTGTCCAATTTGGATGCCTTTTATTTTTCCTACTTAATTGCTCTATCTAGGAGTTCCAACACTGTCTTGAATAAAAGTGGTTAAAGTGGCATCCTTGTCCTGTTCCTGACCTTAGAGGAAAAGATTTCAGCTTGTCACTGTTGACTGTGTTAGACGTGGGCTAGTCATATACTGCCTTTGGCAAGGCAAAAGGAGAACACAGGAATGGCAGATGCCCACTGGGTTTAACAAAGTAGAGGGAGAGCATAAAAATGGCTGCCACCAGCACCATCATTTCTGGGGAAAATCCCAACAGGCCCCTGCTCCTCCAGTGGTCATTTTAAATTAGAAAATGAATTTCCTTCATGTATAGTGAGAGTGCTTTCCAAACTGCTCTCTCTGTGCCAGGGCCTGGGGTGACTAAGTCTGCATGTGAGCCCTTTTAAAGTGGTCTCTCTGTTTATTCTAGCCTCCCAGGTCTCACAGACATGAGCCCCACTGGTTTTCTAAGCCATATTTTTTGGAGCCTCTCTCTCAGGAGCAGGCCTTAATATTGGGGTGCCTGATGTGGGATAAAGACCCTTTGCTCCTCAGAGAGAAGATCCAGATTTATGAGATCCCTCTTTATTTTAGGAAACCATACAGGGGGAAGAATTTTTGGTGAGACTGTGCCTCAGCCTCTTCTACCCACTTTGATATGGCCCTTTTCTCATTTGATGTGACACAGCTGTTCAGCTAATTTTCAGGTCATTTTCAGAGGGAATTGTTCCAGATGTAGATTTGGCGTATCCACTGGAGAAAGTGAGTTTGGGATCTTCCTACACCACCATGTTGGACTGCCTGGCTTAGGGACCTTTTTAAAATGAATATTTCTAAGATCTTGCTCTGCAGGTCCAGTTGAGTAGTTCTTTGATGGGACCGGAAGACAGGAATATTTAGAAAACCCCAATCAGGTTGGAAATCCGTGAGCTAGAGTCATGTTTCCATCTTTTCCTGGATCCTTGTGCTCATCGTCCTTTAATTTGGACATACGTGGAATTGTTCCTGGGTTCCAGTTTGGCCCATCTCGGACTAACCAACTCCTTTATCAGGGCAGTTCTAAATGTTTTATAGAACTCTCAGGGGGTGTTCCCTGCAGATATTCACTGATCATGGTTTGGTTTGGTTTGACTGTAACAGAGACTTTCTATCTCGATCGCTGAGATGATGCTGCTCTTTCTCTATCAGCTGCATATATTTTTATCACAATTCTTCTGATTTTTACTGCCTCTGAGATGGGCCTGAACTGCATTTTATTAATGCCAATTGTTGGTAAAACGGGCTGCATGTTCCTACCATGTTTGTGGTTTTCAGTGTGAGAATAAATTGCTTTCAGGCCAATTAATAGGATAACACTTCCCCCATCCGTGAAAATTCATTTTCCCTAGGATTATTCTCCTTTGATTTGCTAGCCACATTCCTCTACAGCTAGGAAGATGAAAGGGGTGGTGACTTCTTCAGCAACAGCTAACAGCCTAGTCTTTCTGATCCAAACTTTTAGTGTTTCTACATGGGGGTCATCAAAAGAGAATGAGAGATCTTGGAAAGGCATAATAGTGATGATTAGTTCTTTGAATTAGTTTCTGCTTCAAAGCCTTCCTACAATAGACCAATCTGCTGTATTTTACTGCTCTTGTATACTCTTTCTAATCACTTTAACATTCATTTCCTCAAAACTGTTTAAATTTCACTGCCTTCAAAATGCCTCCCTTTATAAACTGTGCCATCTCTAATCATCCCATTAATCCACGGTCTCTATCAGTGAGCCAAAATAGTACACTATGTTTATTGGTGCATTTTTTTTATGTGATGAAACATATCTCTAAGTCATTTGGTCTTCTTAATCCTGACAAGATTCCAAAATCAAATACAGGTCTATTTAATTTTTTTAATGTAATTTTTCCATGACTCTGTAGACTTGTTTATGTATCGTGATCTTGTAATAACTATCTGTAGAATAACTATACCTTCTTTTAATTTGTGTGACTATGGAAGAGACCCCAAAATGTAAGAGTGCAGAAAGAGAGGTGATAAAAATTGCTTTCAACAAGAAAATGTACAAACTGAAATTGGTTTTTAACCTATTCGTAAAGAGCTGAGAAAGGCACGGAGTCGTCCTTTTCAGTCAGTGAGGTCCTCTGAGCCTAGTCTTGCTACACCTATACCCAGAGCATGAGAAATGGACCTGCTAGACAAGGTATGTCATGTGGAGGCAGATGGTGGAATGTCTTAAAACACAACAGACATGAGTGTCTGCTTGATCTGGGGAACTACAGGGAGTCATTTGAGGGGGTAATGTAGTCCCAGCAGTGTGGCTGGCATACTGTTTGGTTGATAATTTGCAGGCAGACTGGAAATGTGAGACTCCTCAGAGAAAGAATGTGAGGTAACCAAGACCTGGGGGAAGAAAGTACAAAACAAAAGGAAAAGCTACTCCAGGGATTGCTGCAGGGTTTCATGAGGGCACTGACTGGGATAGAACCTGTAAGATGCCCTAATGTGATAGAGGGGGAGGCTGCAGAGAGCAGCACATGAGCTGTATTTCATCACAGCATAAAATGGAATTCTACTGAAATCTTTGATGTGGAACTGTTTACCTAAGCTCTTATAGTTAAATTAATTAAACCAGTAGATTATCATAAATGTGACCATTTTGTTGATTGTATTAACTCTGCAATGACTAATGTAGAATTTCTTTCATTTAGTGGTGTAATTTATCTTGTTTAGGACTGTAATATTATACTTCAGTGTAGCTGCATCATAGCACTTCCAGAAGACGCTTCTTTTTCTTCTTGTCTAGAAGATGCCTAAGAGGTTTGATGACTGAAAGTATTTGTGTACAGCTGCTTAATTTACAGTTTTGAAAAGTCTCTGTAATGATTTTGTCCATGGAGAGAAAGAGAAAGGAGACTAAAGGAGCATTGTAGGATGTCACATGTGTTAGAACTTCTGCTTATCACTTTGAGCTAAATATTCTATAGTATAACTTTCAATTAAATTTTTTGATTGAAGCCCGAGATATTTACAACACAACTCTAAATAATTTTCAAAATATGAACCATAACATTTAAGAGTCATAGTTAGATAAATTGCCTTTTCCTGAGATTTCTATTTTCTCACAACCTTAGCAAAAAGAAAACTCTTTCTTTTAATATAAAATTACTGAATTATCAAGCTTGTTTATTCAATCTAGTGCAATGGTATTTAATACCTATTTACTAATACCTCTGCAAGCCCACATATAAGCAGAATTAGGAAAAAATGATTCAGCACATTAGCTGAAGTTGACTGAAACAGTAGTGTTTAGAAAGAAGCAGATCCATTCCCATAGTGGTATGGGAGGGATGGTCAACTCTCCACTGACAGAAGGTGATGGAAGTAGGCATGGTATTGTTATACTAGAAAACATTTTGCAACTATATGTCAGACACTGGGCTAGAATAGTTTTTCCTCATTTAATATGTGTAACAGCACCATAAAATAAGTCTGGTTCTAAGCTTCCATTTTACAGATTAGGAAACTGAATTTTAGAACAGTTAAATAATTTACTCAAGGGGACATCATTGGCAAATGGTACCAGAATTGAGCCAGGACAGTTTGATTTCTACTTACCAAAAAAGTAAATTTGGAGGAGATGAAGTTATTGTAGATCATTTCAAGCTCAAAAACGGTTAAGGAGGATGAAATCACAAAAGAACTATTCAAGCAATGAAAATATGAAAGCAGTTTGGGAAAATAACAATGAAAAAATGAGATATTAATCTCAGATAATTCCAGAGTAAAGTTATTGTTTAATTTTCTAGAGTTTTCGTAGTGCTGTTATAAATATGAATCAGTACATTTTTTTTCTTTTTGCAAATTATTTTACTAGCCTATTGCATGAAACTTTTTTTATGTCTTTCCCCCAAATATTCTTTTTTTTTTGCCATTATTAATATAAAATTACATGTTCATATACCATTACAAACACAACCTAAAGGTTCTTTTTTTTCCTCCTTTTTCTTCCTCCTCCATTCTTTGTATGTTATGAATCATATTCTGTACTCTTTGTCTTCCCTTGGGTGACATCTATTTAACCTTAGGAATACTTCCATCTATAGGAATCCCTCCAAAATGCACTGTAGAGGTGGTTTATGGGAGGTAAATTCTCTCAGCTTTTGCTTATCTGAAAATTGTTTAATCCCTCCTTCAAATTTAAATGATAACCTTGCTAGGTAGAGTATTCTTGGTTCAAGGCCCTTCTGCTTCATTGCATTAAATATATCATGCCACTCCCTTCTGGCCTGTAAGGTTTCTGTTGAGAAGTCTGATAGCCTGATGGGTTTTCCTTTGTATGTGATCTTTTTTCTCTCCCTAGCTGCTTTTTAAAGTCTGTCTTTATCCTTGATCTTTGCCATTTTAATTATCATATGTCTTGATGTTATCTTCCTTGGGTGCCTTGTGTTGGGAGATCTGTGCACCTCCATGGCTTGAGAGACTATCTCCTTCCCCAGATTGGGGAATTTTTCAGCAATTACCTCGTCAATGACACTTTCTGTCCCTTTTTCTCTCTCTACGTCTTCTGGTACCCCTATAATGCGAATGTTGTTCCATTTGGATTGGTCACACAGTTCTTCAGTACACTTTTTTAGTCACTAAAAATAAAATAGAATAGTCTGGGTCTTTTGAGCAGACAAACAGAAGGATAATGGGCAAGGGCATAAAAACAAAGTATTAATTTCAGCTAAAGGAATTTAAAACAAATCTCACTCTTTTATTCCTAAATACATATGCTTTCAGTTATTCCTATAGCATATTGCACACACAGAGAGCATGCATAAAAAATGTGCTATGATAGTTGACATTAAACAGGGGCAGAAATCATGGGCCCAGTGTCTAACTTTATAAGGTATAAACATACCCTTTTTTCTTCCCCAAGTGAAATCCTTAACAAAGTTATTAGGAAAAGAAGTCATGAGTGTGATGATAAACAATTGTTTGCCAAATGCCCTGCACAGCAAGTGCACAATTTACACCACAATTGCCTTAAATTCAATGAAGCAAGAGAATACAAAGTTATGGTTGGATGACCCCTAAATTTTCATCATTTATTTACAATGAATCATGTTACTTACTACCCTTTGTTAGAATGGGTTTCAGGTTCAAAAATGAACTTAAAGATTGTGTTACTGACTACATCACGGTGGGGATTTGGAGAATGGATGCCACTTTGGGGAGGAAGGCAACTTTTTACTTCAGGGTCACCTGATCCATTTTGTCAGGATCATGAGGGAATGAAAATACAGACAGAGACTTGGGATAACAAAATAAAGAAAGTGACAGGGAAGAGAACATACTGGGGACATAAAAGATAAACTTATTGAGGTAAGGGTTTGAAGATGATGAAAATGGAGGAAAAATCTGAAAATAATTGTATCATTGTATGAAAACCCTAAATTGCTTAAAGATGCTTAAGAGTCAATAGGTAAATATCTAGATTCTTAAAAAGGAAAGAGAAGGTGAAGCTAAAGGTAATATTCATATTATAAATTGTATATAAATTGGTCTGTCAAAATAAAAATTGCACCAAAATTTCACCAGCAAGGACAACTTTACTGCAGAGTATTAAAACAGAAACCAAAATCAAGTCCAGGAATAAAAGGTAGGAACATTTTTTAAGCAATAGGGTGAACTAGTGGAAGGGCACTTGGGGACCTTAGGGGCAGATTGATCAATGGGATGTGTTGGGCACATCAAGTTACTTCTGAGTTTGCAAGTGTTCTTCTCTGTGATTAGGCCATCTGTGTTTACTAACTGGTGCCCCCTGAAGAAGTTAGGTACCTACCATCCTACAGAGACTGGACTGTCAAGGGACTATCTCCTTTGATGCTTCCGTATCAAAGAGATGGTTTCCAACTCCTTGAGAAAGACTTTTCCTGGGTTGTAAGACTGACAAGAGGGTAGGCAACTTACGTAAATATATCAAAGGGGCAGAAAAAACAATATTTTCTAAAATAAGTGCTCTTAAGAAAAGGAATTTTGGGACCTAGAGTCAAGAAGACCTGTCTAAAGTTGAGTCAAGCTGAGGGCAATGATAACTTGGTCAGGTGCCAATAAACAACTGGAAATATATAAACAACAGCAGCTTTTTCAGAAAGGTAAACTATATCCTGAGATTTCCAAACCATTTTTCCCCTCATCCAAACATTCACTACAAAACTCTTAAGTTTTGACAATGACTGAACCAAGGACTTCAGATATAAAGATGTTGAATAAGACAAATTCCCTGGCCAGAAGGTTCTCATAGGCTAATGGAGGTAAAGGTGAGTAAACACACAATTATAAAAAGTGTTATATGTGATTTGTCTGCAATGATGTAGGAAGAGAGAGGAGAGCACAACTCTATCTGAGGAATTTGAGAAAGTCAGGGAGGGTTCACAGACGAAGAAAACCCACTCCTAAAAGATGACCTAGAAAGAGGCTAGGGCAACCAGATATGGAGAAGAGTACACCATATGCCTGAGGAGTGGCAAAGCTACATGTCTGTCTATGGAAAAGCAAATAGCTTTCTGTGGATAGAATGTAGGGAAGATGTGATGCAATGACATAAGGTGAGGATTTCCTCTCCTCTTGTAGGGAATTTCACCTTCAGCTAATAGGTATTGAAGAGACTGTGGTCTCACATTGGTATTTCAGAAACACACCCTTGAGATCAGGATGGATGATGGGCTGAAAGGGAAATAGGATGCAGCAGGAAACCAAAGGAAAGTGCAGGGCTCTGGAAGAGACCATGGGGTCAGTAGATACTTAGTACACTGAATAAGTCAGACTCACTACCTGGACATGATAGCAGAGGGAATGTAGGGACTAAAAATGATTTAGCAAATTCCAATTTAAGACGAAGAAATATGTAGCTTTTCTTCAGGAAGGGAAATGAAGAGAGAATTATAAAACTCAATACATATGTCTTTTACTGAAATAAGCTGAGGGTGATTCTGGAATTGCAATTTTACATAGTTTAGACAAGATGGTTATATGAAAACACTTTCTGGAAAGATCCAGGAAAATATGAAACTCCATTCTTTTCCCACCTCCTTTTTTTTCATTTATATTGGTTATTAAGAAAGAAGTAAAGATGTAATTAATGACTTTCTACTATCAGAAGTCTATGAATTTTAAGACAATTTCTGAAGAATACAAAAGGCATCAACACTCAATAATAGCTCTCAGTATTACTATAGAGTTTATATAGGTCTGGCAAGAGAAATTTAATCCCAAAATTACAATTCTAGAGACTTTCTTTTTTTTAATTTTGGTATCATTAATATACAATTACATGAGCAACATTGATTATTAGATTCCCCCCATTATCAAGTCCCCACCACATAATCCATTATAGTCACTGTTCCTCAGCATAGTAAGATGCTATAGAGTCACTACTTCTCTTCTCTGTGCTATACTGCCTTCCCTGTGTGTCCCCCACCACATTATGTGTGCTAATTATAATGCCCCTTATACCCCTTCTCCCTCCCTTCCCACCCAGTCGCTTTCCCTTTGGTAACTCTTAGTGTATTTTTGGGTTCTGTGAGTCTGCTACTGTTTTGTTCCTTCACTTTTTTCTTTGTTCTTATGCTCCACAGATGAATGAAATCATTTGGTACTTGTCTTTCTCTGCTTGGCTTATTTCACTGAGCCTAATACCCTCTAGCTTCATCCATGTTGTTGCAAATGGTAGGATTTGTTTTCTTCTTATGGTTGAATAATATTCCAATGTGTATATGTACCATGTCTTCTTTATCCATTCATCTACTGATGGACACTTAGGATGCTTCCATTTCTTGGCTATTGTAAATAGTGCTGTGATAAACATAGGGGTGCATATCTCTTTTTGAAACTGGGATCCTGCATTCCTAGGGCAAATTCCTAGGAGTGGAATTCCTGGGTCAAATGTTATTTCTATTTTTAGTTTTTTGAAGAAGCTCCATACTGCTTTCCACAATGGTTGAATTAATTTACATTCCCACCAGCAATGTAGGAGGGTTCCCCTTTCTCCACATCCTCGCCAGCATTTGTTGTTCCTATTCTTTTCTATGTTGGCCATGCTAACTGGTGTGAGATGATATCTCCGTGAGATTTTAATTTGCATTTCCCTGATAATTAGCGATGTGAAGCATCTTTTCATGTGCCTGTTGGCCATCTGAATTTCTTCTTTGGAGAATAGTCTGTTCATATCCTCTGCCCATTTTTTCATTGAGTTATTTGCCGTTTTGTTGTTGAGGCATGTAAGTTCTTTATATATTTTGGATGTTAACTCCATGTCGGATATGTCTTTTATAAATATATTCTCCTATACTGTAGGATGCCTTTTTGTTCTGCTGATGGTGTCCTTTGCTGTACAGAAGCTATTTAGCATGAAGTAGTCCCATTTGTTCATTTTTATTTTGTTTCCCTTGCCCAAGGAGTTGCATTCAGGAAAAATTCACTCATGTTTATATTCAAGAGGATTTTGCCTATGTTTTCTTCTAAGAGTTTTATGGTTTCATGACTTACATTCAGGTCTTTGATCCATTTTGATGTATTTTTCTATATGGGGTTAGACAGTAATCCAGTTTCATTCTCTTGCATGTAGCTGTCCATTTTTGCCAACACCAGTTGTTGAAGAGGCTGTCATTTCCCCATTGTGTGTCCATGGCTCCTTTATCGTATATTAATTGACCATATATGCTTGGGTTTACATCTGGGCTCTATAGTCTTTTCCATTGCTCTATGAGTCTGTTCTTGTGTCAGTACCAAATTGTCTTGATTACTGTGGCTTTGTAGTAGAGTTTGAAGTTGGGAGCATAATTCACCCCACTTTATTCTTCGTTCTCAGGATTAGTTTGGCTATTCGGGGTCTTTTGTGGTTCCATATGAATTTTAGAACGATTTTCTCTAGTTCATTGAAGGTTGCTGTTGGTGTTTTGATTGGGATTGCATTGAATCTGTAAATTGCTTTAGGCAGGATGGCCATTTTGACAATATTAATTCTTCCTATCCACGAACACGGAATGTGTTTCCATTTATTGGTATCTTCTTTAATTCCTCTCATGAGTGTCTTGTGGTTTCCACAGTATAGGTCTTTCACTTCCTTGGTTAGATTTATTCCTAGGTATTTTATTCTTTTAGATGCAATTGTGAATGGAATTGTTTTCCTGATTTCTCTTTCTGCTAGTTCATCATTAGTGTATAGGAATGCAACAGATTTCTGTGTATTAATTTTGTATCCCGCAACTTTGCTGAATTCAGATATTAGATTTAGGAGTTTTGGAGTGGATTCTTTATGGTTTTTTATGTACAGTATCATGCCATCTGCAAACAGGGACAGTTTAACTTCTTCCTTCCAATCTGGATGCCTTATATTTCTTTGTGTTGTCTGATTGCCATGGCTAGGGCCTCCAGAACTAGTTGAATAAAAGTGGGGAGAGTGAGAATCCTTGTCTTGTTCCCAATTTGAAAGGAAAAGCTTTCAGCTTCTTACTGTTAAGTATAGTGTTGGTTGTGGGTTTGTCATATATGGCCTTTATTATGTTGAGATACTTGCCCTCTATACCCATTTTGTTGAGAGTTTTTATCATCAATGGCTGCTGAATTCTGTCAAGTGCTTTTTCAGCATCTATGGGTATGATCATGTGGGTTTTTGTGCTTCTTTTTGTTGATGTAGTGGATGATGTTGATGGATTGTCGAATGTTATACCATCCTTGCATCCCTGGAATAAACCCTGTGTAACCATAATTGATGATCTTTTTAATGTATTTTTGAATTCAGTTTGCTAATACTTTGTTGAGTATTTTTGTGTCTATGTTGATCAGGAATATTGGTCTGTAATTTTCTTTTTTTGTGGTGTCTTTGCCTGGTATTGGTATTAGAGTGATGCTGGCATCATAGAATCAGTTTGGGAGTATTCCCTCCTCTTCTACTTTTTGGAAAACTTGAAGGAGGATGGGTATTATGTCTTCACTAAATGTTTGATAAAATTCAGCAGTGAAACCCCCTGGTCCATGAGTTTTGTTCTTAGGTAGTTTTTTGATTACCAATTCAATTTCCTTGCTAGTAATTGGTCTATTCAGATTTTCTGTTTCTTCCTGGGTCAGCCTTGGAAGGTTGTATTTTTCCACAAAGTTTTCCATTTCATCTAGGTTATCCATTTTGTTACCATATAATTTTTCATAGCATTCTCTAATATTTCTTTGTATTTCTGTGGTGTCCATAGTGATTTTTCCTTTCTCATTTCTGATTCTGTTTATGTGTGTACACTCTCTTTTTTTATTTATAAGTCTGGCTAATGGTTTATCTACTTTGTTTATTTTCTCGTAGAAGCAGGTCCTGCTTTCATTGATTCTTTCTATTGTTTTATTCTTCTCGATTTTATGTATTTCTGATTTAATCTTTATTATGTCCCTTCTTTTACTGACTTTGGGCCTCATTTGTTCTTCCTTTTCTAGTTTCTTTAATTGTGAGTTTAAACTGTTCATTTGGGATTGTTGTTCTTTCCTGAGGTAGACCTGTATTGCAATATACTTCCCTCTTAGCACGGCCTTCACTGCCTCCCACAGATTTTGTGGTTTTGAATTATTGTTGTCATTTTTCTCCATATATTGCTTGATTTCTGTTTTTATTTGGTAATTGGTCCATTGCTTATTTAGGGGCATGTTAGTAAGCTTCCATGTGTTTGTGGGCTTCTCCATTTTCTTTGCATAATTTATTTCTAGTTTCATACCTTTGTAGTCTGAGAAGCTGGTTGGTAGAATTTCAATCTTTTTGAATTTACTCAGGCTCTTTTTGTGTCCTAGTATATGATCTATTATTGAAAACGTTCCATGTGCACTTGAGAAGAATGTGTATCCTGTTGCTTTTGGATGGAGTGTTCTGTAGATGTCCATTAGGTCCATGTGTTCTAATAAGTTGTTCAGTGCCTCTCTCTCTTTACTTATTTTCTGTCTGGTTGATATGTCCTTTGGAGTGAGTAGTGTGTTGAAGTCTCCTAAAATGAATGCATTGCATTCTATTTCCTCTTTTATTCTGTTAGTATTTGTTTCACATATGTAGGTGATCCTGTGTTGGGTGCATAGATATTTATAATGGTTCTATCCTCTTGTTGGTCTGACCCCTTTATCATTATGTAATGTCCTTCTTTGTCTCTTGTGACTTTCTTTGTTTTGAAGTCTATTTTGTCTGATACAAGTACTGCAACTCCTGCTTTTTTATCCCTATTAGTTGCATGAAATATCTTTTTCCATCCTTTCACTTTTAGTCTGTGTATGTCTTTCAGTTTGAAGTGAGTCTCTTGTAGGCAGCATATAGATAGGTCTTGTTTTTTAATCCATTCAGTGACTGTATGTCTTTTGACTGGTGCATTCAGACCATTTACATTTAGGATTTTTATCAGTAGGTATGTACTTATTGCCATAGCAGGCTTTAGATTCATGGTTATCAAATATTCAAGCATAATTCCCTTACTATCTAGCAGTCTAATTTAACTTAGTATGTTATTACAAACAGAGCCTAAAGGTTCTTTTTTTTTCCTCCTCCATTCTTTATATATTATGTATCATATTCTGCCCTCTTTGTCTATATCCTTTGATTGACTTTGAGGGTAATTGATTTTTATTTGCTTAGTAATTAATTGTTCTTGTTTGCTGTGGTTTTATTTCTCCTGGTGACAGCTCTTGAGCCTTAGGAAAGCTTCCATCTATAGCAGTCCTTCCAAAATGCACTGTAGAGGTGGTGTGTGTGAGGTAAATTCTCTCAGCTTTTGTTTATCTAAAAATTGTTTAATCCATCCTTCAATTTTAAATGATAATCTTACCGGGTAGAGTATTCTTGGTTCAAGGCCTTGTGTTTCATTGCATTAAATATATCATTCTACTCCCTTCTGTCCTGTAAGGTTTCTGTTGAGAAATCTGATGATAGCCTGATGGGTTTTCCTTTGTATGTGATCTTTTTTCTCTCTAGCTGCTTTTAAAAGTCTGTCTTTATCCGTGATCTTTGCCATTTTAATTATTATATGTCTTGGTTTTGTCTTCCTTGCGTCCCTTGTATTGGGAGATCTGTGCACCTCCATGGCCTAAGATACTATCTCCTTCCCCAGATCTGGGACGTTTTTAGCAATGACCTCCTCAATAACACTTTCTATCCCTTTTTCTCTGTCTTCTTCTGGTACCACTATTATTGCGAATATTGTTCTGTTTGGATTGGTCACACAATTCTCTCAATATTCTTTCATTCTTAGAGATCCTTTTTTCTGTCTGTGCCTCAGCTTCTTTGTATTCCTCTTCTCTAATTTCTATTCCATTTCTCGTCTCTTCTACTACATCTAACCTGCTTTTAAATCCCTCCATTTTATGTTGCTTTTCAGAAATGGAGTTTCTTAATAATTGAATCTACATCCTAAATTCGTTCCTGAGTTCTTGAATATTTTTCTGTACCTCCATGAGCATGTTAATGATTTTTATTTTTTACTCTCTTTCAGAAAGATTGGTGAGTTCAGTTTCATTTGGCCCTTTTTCTTGGGTTTGTGAGATTTTGGTCTGGACCGGTTCCTTTGATGTTTAATATTTCTATGTGGTGCCCTCTAGTGCCCTAGAAGCTATAGTCTCTGGAGCTGCTTAGCCCCTGGAGTGAGGTTGGGGGTAGCAGCAGAGTGGCGCTTGTGCCTGGTGGGGGGAAAGAGCTGTTTTCTGCTTCCTGGTGCCAGTGCCTGTCTCCACTGTCAGAGCCAGTGGGCTGAGCACAGAGGTTTAATCCTCTGTGCTTTGCATCTGTTGTTGTTGTAGGGGAGGCCTCCCTCTGGGTGGCCTGTGGCCAGTGCAGTGACTTCCTGTTTGCAAACCTGAGCCAGCAGGCCAGGAGGAAGACACAGCAGGCTGCCTGTCACAGTGTGGGGCCTTGGACTGACTAGACAGCTAGGGTGATGGAGCGCTTGTAGCCCTTGAAACTTCTCAACCTGCTGGGCAGAGTGCGCCCAGACAACCTTGTCCACTATCCCATCTCCCGTGCAACAAGCTCTGTGCAAACCCCACCCCTTCAGCAGCCCTCTCACTGCTAGGAAGCCTCTCAGGCTACCCACCTTTCCTTTGTCCCAGAGCAGCCGGATGTGGATCCCTGTCTTCTACAAACGGCTGAAATCTCAGTCTGTCCAGTATTCCACCAGTCTTAGCTTTCCAACGCCACTAATCTCCAGAGCACCATGCAGTGTAGGTTCGTGCTCCAAAGCAGATCTCCATGGCTGGGTGTTCAGTAGTCGTAGGCTTCCACCTCCTCCCCCCTCCGTTTCTCTTCCATTGGTGTGCTTGGGTGGGGGAAGGGCTTGGGTCTTGCCAGATCAAGGCTTTGGTACATTATCCTGTTTAATGAGGTCTACTCTGTTCTCCAGGTGTATGCAGTCTGGTGCAGCCTTCTTTCCTGTTGCTCTTTTAGGATTAGTTGTGTTAACTATATTTTCGTACTGTATGTGGTTTGGGAAGGATTTCTCTGTCTCATCTCTCATGTCATCATCTTGAATTGATCTCCTCCAATTCTAGAGACTTTCTAAATGTGCTTTTTAAAATCTTGGTTCTATATCTGGTTTCTCTCTGTTTTAATGTCTCCTTTGTGCTTACCACCCTGTCAATTCCATCACATAGAGAAGTTTTCAATTTTGCAATGCCTTCTAGAGGTGCATTGCACAGTTACTATGAATGATAAAGATCAACCATAACAATCTGCACATTTCTGTGATTCAAAGGAAATAAGGATAATACAAGAGACATTTAGGGAATAATGCTAAATACATATATACCTTCCATTAAAATACCATTGAGTATATTTTTAATGGATTAACATTGTTTTTGACTCAACTCCTAAGCTATTAAAAACTTGAACCTATAAAAACCTTTATGAAAAGATTTATCTTTTATATTATGTCTAAGCTCCAGTACAATGTATGAATGTAATAAACTTTCAATATATAATTTTACCAAGAAAAAAAATGTCTATCCTCTGATATCAATTCTCTGCTTGTTTTATTTCTATGGAATTCTTAGTGTAATTACTTCAAACAGGTGTTCAATTCTCTTATCCTAATAATAGGAAAGCAGCATGCAAAATATTTTGGAAGAATTCATGAGAGTTTGGTTGTATAAAAATAGACCAAACAAGGGGAAATTTAGGGGTTACTTTAAAGATATCAAAATACATGTTTAAGTTGACTAAAATGATAAATTATTAAAACCATATTGTTAAAATTTTATTGTGAAGAAAGAGGTTAGATAGGGATACACCAACTTAAACATTTAAATATTGTTTGAGGTCCTAAATAAACCTGAGTGTTTGCATTTTATTTCTCAACCTTTTGTATAGGATATGACAAACAAGTTTAAAGAAGATATGCTTCAGCTAAGGCTTCAAAGTAAGTTGTAATATGTAGATAATGGTTTATTCATTTCATTTTGTGTTATATTTAGCATGTAAAACAGACATTTTTGCAGGTTTGGGTAAAATGCCCAGAGCTGCATGGTGGGGGTAGAGGGGAGCTACACAAATGCAAAGCAGTCCTTTGATTTTGTGTTTGTAAATCCATGCAAAAAAAATAGAGTATATTTAATACATAAAGGTAAGCATGAGGAACATTCTAAATGTTTATCTCACCATGTTCAGCATCTAGCTAAGAAATTGTCCTCAGGAAGACTAAAGAAAGAAAAACAGACTGCCTTGGTCTGTGCCTGCATGAGCTGAGCTACATCCTTCACCGTGATAATGATTGGGCATGTCAGCCCAGATTATTGGGATGCACACTCAGATCATCAAGGTCTCACATGGTTCTCTAATGGTAGTTGAAGTTGTTCGAATAGTAGGACAGCTGATATGGGGGAAAAAATGGAATTTCCAAGTGCTAAGCAGCAAAATTTCCACTTCTCTACATGGAGAGAATATAAATACACCTGATATTTGGATACGTACATGTTTAATTTATTGCTATATATTCTCTGCAGTAATGTCTTGCAAAACAGTTCTTATTTAATTAAAATGTTTATCAATCAAAGCTAAGTTTTAATGTAAGGAGGAGGGATATTTTCTGCAGCTCTTGTAAGACCTCATTTCCAGGGTCATTTTTTATGTAAAAAATAAAATAGAAGTCACAGCCTTAGGAAGAGGGCTGGTGGTGACAAGTTATGGAGTTACCTGTGATAGCCGTTTTTATTCCTACTGTTCCCTAGATGACTTATGCCTAGAAAGCTAGAGGTTTGGCTTAAAAGAGCACAGCTCCTAAGGGTTCCAATTAGTGAACAATTAACTGAATTGATTAAAGCTTCCATTGAAAGCAAAGATCTGAATGATTCCATATATTCACAGATCCAGTGTTGTTCGTTTAAGCCAAAATGTATAACTCTGGACATGTCAACAGTATATATTCGATACATGAGGTAGTGTGTAGTTGCTACCATGCACCACTGTGCCTTAAGAAACAACTTAGATTGCCAGTTTCTTGACTTCTTTATAAGACAAAGGCTCATCCATATTAACTCCCTTGGCATCTCAAGTTCTCCCTACCATCATACCAGTTAAAAAGTAGATTGGGGAATTGGTTATAATTCAATTAAAACTTCTTCTTTAGGCTAACTTCTGCTTTTTGAGACAATAAACTTGTTAATCTTCAATTTCCTTTAAAGTAAAAAAATGAATACTGCTGTCAGAAAGATGTTGTAAGGTACAAACTTTCATTTATAAAATAAGTAAGTCCTGGGCATGTAATATACAGCATGGCAACTACTGTTAAAAATACTGTTGGGAAAGAAATTCGGTTTGGAGATGAAGGGAAGTCAGAGTGAAAGGCAAGAAAGGAATTCATTAAAGCAAGAATGGTAGGGAATGGCAGCTGCCTTGCAGCAGACAGCAGACAGGAAGCAGAGAGAAAGGAAGAACAGAAGGAGGAAAAGGAAGCTCATTGAACTCCTGCTTGGCATAGGGCAGATCCCTTGCCAACTCCTAAAGCCAGAGTCACCTCTCATCTAGTGTCTGCTTGAATCTACATAGCATGAGAACTAAATTCTCTACCACCCCCTGATTAGGGGAAGCCACAGAGCACTGGATGGAGTGAGATTATGATCTGAGGACTTCCCAAAGGCAAATAAAGATTTTCAGGCAGGCTACTAAAGAACACGGTGTCATAGCTGCGGCCCTGTCCAGGTCATGTAGGCAACAGGAATGTGCAAGCCCGAATCAGAGCTCTCAGCAGCCTCTCTCTACTTATCTGGAGTAGAACAGAGAGAGTGAAGACTTGTGCTTAAGTCTGGAGAATAGAACGAAATAGCAAACAAAGACATTTACTATTGGAAAAGTGCAGAGACAAAACGTAATAAGTTGAACAGAAAGAAGTCTTTATTTAAGGCAAAAAGGTGCACACTCGAAGAAAGGGGAGTGCAGGTAGCCTCAGAGAGGAGGTGTGCTTAAGGATTTAGGGTTTGGGGTTTGGGGGCCTTTTTGGTAGGGGTCAGAATAAGGCATGATGTATACAGGTGATTCATAGTCTGAAGTTTTGTCTTAAGAACAGTGTTATTTAGGTGCCTGTGTTGGTCCGGATCTCAACATTCTTTACCCACATGGGTTTATTTACACTTAGGAGGCCTGTCTCCTGCCCTGGTTACAAGGTTATTTAATTGTGAAGAGTAAGCTGGCCTTTTTTCTGCATGCTAAATAGATTTTACAGTGGCATGACTCTTGTCTTATTTTTCTGCTTTACTTTATGGCATAGGGTAGAGAAGTCTTTCATTGACAATTTTTGGCCTTGGAGGCTTGATCTTATTGGTACAGTGAGGATGTGGGCTATGCTCTGATACTTTTCTTTATTTGGGGAATTCTTTTTCATCTGGGGAATATATGGACATTCCAAGTCACTCCTGGCCTTTGAAACTTCAACTAATTAATCAACTCTGTGAATCCTTTCTGGCTTTCTGGTTTTACCTAGTTAACTCTTTGAGTCCCTTTTAGTGGGCTTTACTGGCTTTATTCTCTCTCTACCCCATTCATGTCTGTCTTTCTGCTCAACAATACAATACTGCATATTTGAAAGTTGCTGAGAGAGTGGATCTTAAAAGTCCTCATCACAAGAAAACAAAATGTTGTAACTATATATGGGGACAGATGTTAATTAGACTTAGTGTGTTGCTCATTCACAATATATACAAATATCAAATAATTATGTTGTATGCTTGAAACTAATATAATTTTATATGTCAATTATAACTCAAAAAAATGGTTGGTGTGGCAGTTAAGATTATGTATACAATAGTCATAGCACAGTACCTGACAAAGATAGGTAACTGTTCATTAATGCTGTTTTCATACAAACTTACTCTGTATAAAAAGTAGTATAAAGGAAATCCCACAGAGAAACAAATGTTAGGTTTGAAGTCCAGATGAATTTGTTTTATACAGTTTCCCTTTCAGGAGGCAGTCTGATTCTGCTTATGCCACAAGAGAACAAAGGTAGAAAAATCCTAGAGCAGGGCTTCTCAGGTTTTATGTATATGCGAATCCCATAGGACTCTTTTTAAAAATGCAAGAACAACTCAATAAATGGGAAGGAGACAATTGAGCCAAAACATGAATATTGAGAAGCAATCTGATGTGTGAAGATTTGAAATTTTCATAGCAAGTGAAGCACAAATATTCAGTCCTTGAGATCAGGAGATCAGTCTGTAGGAGAAAAGGGGAAAAAGCCATTGAGACTATAGCAAAAGGCATTATTTGGATGCAAGTCCATGGTGGACGATCAGGAGCAATCAGAGGGTCAAACAGGGCCAAGGTCACACCCGGCAAAGTTGGGGGTAGTTGCAGTAAGGACCGAAATCTAAGGAAATCTTAGAAGTTGGATCCAAGATGGGTTAGGAGGCTAGGAGGTTAAAGTGTTCTGTTCTAGAAGGAATGTGCCTACCGGAAAACACCTGGCTAGGCAGAAGACGAGTGAATAACAGTTAACATAAGGCAGAGGACACAGGTTGAAAAATTAAGAAAAAGTAATAATAACCCAAAAGTTAAAATTGTGCATCCCTTAGATTTACACCACAAGAAACAGAAATGCATTGTTAATTCAATGCAAATTAATCTAAGAGCCCTCAATTGCTGCAGAATGAATTAAAATTTTCTGAGTAGAAATGATTAAAAACTATTAGAGAAGACATAAAACTATAAACCCTGGTTGACTGTAAACTGTAACCCCAAACTTACCCTACCTTTCACAGAATATTAGAAACAAAAAGTAAAGAGAATAGAGGGAACAATAAGAGATAGCAATGAACAAAGTAAGATATGTGTAAGCCCTCTCTTGCTCTAAGTAAAAAGTCTAGTAGGAACAAGAGTCATCATTATTATGTAAATTTTCAAATACTAAATATCTTATAATTATTTTTGTATTCTACCTATAGTACCTATATATCTGTAATTAATCACACTGTTTCATTCGGGTAGAAGCCATGTGAAAAGAGAAATAAAAGCACAATTAAAAGAAATTCTGTGGATCAAAGTAACTAAAGAATGAATCATATAATGATGACTCAATTATTATTTTAGTGAGTCTTACTTACTAGTGAGCAAGTCTAATAATTTAAAGCCTTGCAAACTAGTGGCTATTAATATGTAAGTGTATTCCAATTGACTTCTGATTTTGTCTAATGATTTCAGTCCCTGCAACGTAGTAACTATTAAAGTGTTCGATCATTTCCAATTGAATTCTGGTTTTCTGTCTTCTTTTTCAAATATATGAATAAAGGACTGTACATTAAAACAATGCTCCTAACTGTCCATCGGTGAAAAAAGTTTTGAATTGTTTGTTTAATAGCAAAGACTAATGGCATGGTTATCACCCTTTCTCACCTGAATGCACACATTTCTGATATATTCATCCAGAATTATTATATCTATTCTGTAGCAAAATAACAGATTGACGTTTGCTTGTTTGCATATTGTTTTACTCTGTGCCGTTGGCCTCAGTAGCACCTTACCTTAACCAGCTAAGCTATGGAGTTCAGATTTTTTTTCATACTCTATTATGGTAATTTATTTGTAATTCTTTTGGATATCTTTGGTGCTTATCAATAGCAACACTATTTTCTTTCTCCTTGGTCGTCTATCTCATTTCATTCATTCAACAAACACTGAATGAGTGCCAATCTCTAGAGCTTTGAAAGCAAGGGGGGAGTGGAATGTGACAAAGCTAGAAAGGGAAATAAAAGCGAGGTCATTTGATGTCTTGTAAACTTTTACAAAAATCTGGTGTCTACCTCAAGAGCAATAGAAAACAGCTGAAGAGTTAAGTGTGGAAATGACACCATCTTACTTCTGCCATTTGCTTACCCTGTCATTTTTCTCCCCCTCTCCCAATGGGACTGCCTTAAGTAGTGGTCTTAAAATGTTGTCCTATCATTTACATTTCCAGGCAATTTCCAGCTAACAAACTAATATTTTAATGAAAGAAAAAGGCTGCCAATCATACAAAAATAAATTATCTGGGATACCCAAGAGGATTTGCAAATAGAGATGCCTGTGAGTTGGTTTGTGAAAACATATGGTACATGCTTCGGATAGAATCATTATTTGTAAATGATGTCTCATCTCCAATACGAAAATCAAGCCCAGAACATATTTCATTGATGCATCTTAATACAAGCTTAATATTATAGATGAAAATTACTGGGCAAGTATCAGTAGCATGAAAATATTTTCAGCAATGAGCTTGACCCATACACTTCTGATAATAAAAATCAGCCTCATTTAGGGACACATATTTACTCCGGAGCTTTGTTTTTAACCAAAAACAAAAGGGAAATAACCTAATTTATCTTGGTGCCCATCTGGTTTCAATTTCTCATTTTGCATTTATTTAAAAAATGATAGATTTTGGTGATGATGTCTTTCCCAGGAGAAGAAGTTGACAGACAGCTATGCAGAGATGCCATCCTTCCCATCCCTGTTGCCTGTTTTGCCCCATGCCCAAAGGACTGTGTGCTCAGCATGTGGTCAGCGTGGTCCTCCTGCTCACACACCTGCTCAGGGAAAACTACAGAAGGGAAACAGATCCGAGCTCGGTCCATTCTGGCTTACGCTGGTGAAGAAGGTAAGGTCACCAACTTCCAAGGTATTTAGGTTCCTCTCAAAAGTTGTCACGTATTTTCTTTGTCTTTCCTGGATAAGATGATGTTCTACAAAAATCAACTTCCAGAAATTCAGCAATCCAAGATGTAATATCTGTTGGCATGTTGGGCAGCTTGCTTCTGTCCTGCAAAATCAATCTTGAAAGTAGTTCTTTAATAAAAGAAGAGAGACTTAAGAGTGAACTCACTTTCCTCCCTTTTAATAATTCAAGTTATTTCCTGTTCAGATGATTAACTGTGAGAAAGTCTGAAAATGGCTCCCCAAATTCCAGGTGCCAAGTTTCATTGTTTTTTCTCTAGTTCAATAGTCAGTTTTACCTTTAAAATCACATTGTAGCTTCTCAAAAATAGGCATAAATGTTCAATGATAAAGTTTGTTTAAAATAAACACCAACATGGCTATTGCTTGATTGAAAACTACATGGATTTTCTACCATTCAGGTTTCTGAATGTGGGTTGAATCCAAAAGTCTCATACATAGATTGTGTTCCTTTTAAAATACGTTGCTTCTAAATCACTTCCCCTTATCCAGTGAATAAAGCATGCTTCATCATATATTCATACTTCACACGTGCAAGCTTTATTATTGAGAAATACAAGGTTCTTGGTAATTGTCTCTCAGGGTTTTATACAAATGCTAATTTGGCCTCTCTGTGACTGAGTGATATAATGCCAAACTTAATCTTGTCATTCTGGAAAATAACGCGGGAGTAAGGAAAGCAGAAGTAAATCAAGGTCAGTCACATTAAGGCATATTCTCTCAAGAATACAGGTGTATGCTTAAATATTATCAAGCTAAATGACTCTTCTCATTCACATTTAGCACTGATAAATAATATGTGCTTCTCTGTGTGTACCCCCAAATAATCAATTTGGAGGAGTTTTCAGGGTGCCTATTTTATTTTTCTGTTTATGAAACATCTAAGCGATAGAAACCTGATAGTATTTTTATTTGGTCACAACTTGCTATCTGTGTATATAATATCTTTGCAAAAATATAACTACCTTGGCCTTAAAACATGAGAGAATAAATTAACATATTTAAAACAGTCAACCTATGGGAAAATTTAGGATTTTTTTTAAAGTGTCCAAAAACTTTTCCCTTAATATAATTAACTTATATATACATATCTATAAACCTTAATATAGTTAACTATTGGCTATCAGAGGTGTATCTGTGGAATGTGATAGAAAAATAAAACCTTTTAGAGAGAAAATTATATTCCTTATGTTGTCAAACAATAACTCTAACCTTGTATAGATTATGTTCAGACTTCAAACTCTGTCAACTCAGATTATGTCTTGGACTTCATTAAAATTAGATCTGTGGTCACCCTGCTTCCTATAAATCTATTATGCTCTACAGACACTTGCTGTGTGACTAGTAATGAGTGACTTTTTAGCCCCTTGAGTCACATGGCAGAGATTTTTGCCATGCTTGCAGAACTCGCCAGATCATTATCTCTATAGACATGATGCTTCACACTGAAAGGTCATGAAATGCTTTAAAGGCAGAAATTTATTATTGCTCTTGGATATGTATCATCCACTTAGTTTGAAAGGGTGAGACTTCAATAATTTTTAATTAAGTCTAATAGCTACATCATAAGCAAGTCATGCTGGGAAATTATAGATGTTTATAAAGTAAATCATAAAAGCATGAATTCAAAATATAATTTTAAATGGAAACCATGGGGGAATCTGCCAATTGGAATCTGCCACTATTCATCTCTGTTAATAACAGTAACAAACTGGTTTAATTACATAAAATACTGAATAAAGAACCTATCCTTCAAAAACTATTTATTTAATACCTATTATTTGTGGGACATCAAAATATATTTTCTTTTACTGAAAACAAGTCTTTCATAATCCTGAGCTATTTTTTAAATGATTGTAGGAGCTATCTTTGCAGGAAGTTTTAAATTGTTTCCCTGCCAAATTAGATAACCCTTATAAATCTATATAAAACTACATCTTTCTATTATTCTTTCTATTATAGTGTTTTGTATGTATCATAAATGTCTTTAATTTTCTGTGGATAAGAAAATAACTATGATAACCTTAAGGGAAAAGGTCACATCAGTAAAATTATGTATTTAATTTAAATGAAATTATGTGATTTTCTGATGAAATAAATAGCTTACAAACAAATCCATGTGCAAAGTGCTTATCTGGATTTACTGGAAAATATATGCTGCAACCTACACTTCTATTTATTTCAATCAGAACTTCTCCACTAAACATTATACCAGATTAAAAACATCTCATATTAATGAAAGCTGACTAAGTTGTAATGTAGTAAAAGACAGCACAGAAATTCAGTAACTTGCAAGGACAGTCATTTCTTCCCTGTGGGAATTTTGCTATAGTCTTGGGTAATTCTCCAAAGCATTCTGTCCTCCATGAAATATTTCCAGTATTGTACCTCCATATGAAGACCTATTTCATAATCCCCAGGCCAGTGGAAGAGAGTTTTGTTTTTGGGGTGTGAGGGTAGGGGGGAGGTATCTGCTGATTTAAAAGTACTAGCATAAGTTCTTACATCCAAAAGTTATTTATATTATTTCCACTGACATTTCATTGTGAGAGCAAGTCATGACTTGAGGCTGAACACCTCACTCAGGACAGGGGGAGTATAATCCTACCATGTGCTGGAGAGGAGTACTGGTTGCCACCTTACCCTGCTTTAGTCAGTCTTCGTACTGTGTCTGTGTGCATGCATGCATCTACATCTCTCTGTATGTCTAGGTCTATGTCTATGTGTGCATTTGTATCTGTATCTATATCCATATCTATATCTGTATCCATAGATATATGTAAAGGACTATTCCATATGCCCCTAATTCAGGAGATAAACCAGGCATCTCCACTGTTGTGAGACATCCATCCCAGAATGCAGTGTCCAGGCAGGGCTGGTGAGAGTGTGTATAATACGGAGCGACCTGATGCAGGGTGTCAGACATGGGCGATGTGATAACGATGGCCTGTGAGTACAGAAATGAAGTTGTTGGTGGGGAGTGGGGGAGGCTTGACCAAATAAGTACATCAATTAAGTATTAAATGTATAGCACAGTATTAAGTATTAAATAAATACAGAAAATAAGTATTAAAAATAATAAGAGTCAGGTTTCTTATTGCTGGAAAAGGGTATTTCATATATTTTAGGAAAGAAAAGTAGAACAAATCCTATTGTATTCTATAGGAATTAGAAATTATCTGTCTGACAAAGGGATCATCCATCACAACCAAGTGGGATTTATTGCAGGGATGCAAGGATGGCATAATATTCATAAATCAATCAATATAATACACCATATTAACAAACAGAAGAATAAAAACCATGTGATCATCTCAATAGACACTGAAAAAGCATTTGACAAAATTCAACATCCATTCATGATAAAAACTCTCAGCAAAATGGGAATAGAGGGTATATACCTCAACATAATAAAGTCCATATATGACAGACCCACAGCTAACATCATACTTAATGGTGAAAAGCTGAAAGCTTTTCCTCTAAGATCGGGAACAAGACAAGGATGCCCACTCTCTCTGCTTTTATTCAACATGGTACTGGAGGTTCTCGCCATGGCAATCAGACAACACAAAGGAATAAAATGCATCCAAATTGGTAAAGAAGAAATTAAACTGTCACTATTTGCAGATGACATGATATTAAACATAGAAAACCCTAAAGACTAAATACTCTACCAAGAACTATTAAAACTAATAACTGGATTCAGAAAAGTTGCAGGATACAAAATTAATACACAGAATCCTGTTGCATTCCTATATACTAATAATGAACTATCAGAAAGAGAATCCAGGAAAACAACTCCATTTATAATTAGATCAAAATGAATAAAATATCTAGGAATAAACCTAACCAAGGAGGTGAAAGACCTTTACTCTGAAAACTGTAAGACACTCATGAGAGAAATTAAAGAAGACACCAATAAGTGGAAATCTATCTCATGCTTATGGATAGGAAGAATTAAGACTGTCAAAATGGACATCTGGCCCAAAGCAATTTACAAATTCAATGCAATCCCTATGAAAATAACAATAGTTTTTTTTCAATGAACTAGAACAAGTAGTTCTAAAATTCATATGAAACAACAAAAAGACCCCGAATAGTCAAAGCAATCCTGAAAAAGAAGAACAAAGCTGGGGGGATTAAAACTACCTGACTTCAGGCTGTACTGCCAAGCTATAGGAATCAAATTGGTTTGGAACTGGCATAGAACAGACCCATAGATCAATGAAACAGAATAGAGAGCCCAGATATAAACCCATGCTTATATAGTCAATTAATGTATGATAAAGGAGCCATGAATATACAACAGGGAAAAGAAAGCCTCTTCAACAACTGGTGTTGGCAAAACTGGATAGCTACATGTAAGAGAATGAAACTGGATTACTGTCTAACCCCATACACAAAAGTAAACTCGAAATGGGTCAAAGACCTGAACGTAAGTCATGAAACCATAAAACTCTCAGAAGAAAACATAGGCAAAAACCTCATGAATATAAATATGAGTAATTTTTCCTAGACACCTCTCCTTGGTCAAGGGAAGCAAAATCAAAATTGAAAAAGTGGGACTACATCAAACTAAAAAGTTTCTGTACAGCAAAAGACACCATCAGCAGAAAAAGGCAACCTACAGCATGGGAAAATATATTCATAAATGATTCTTCCGATAAGGGGTTAACATGCAAAATACATAAAGAACTCATATGCCTCAACATCCAAAAAACAAATAACCCTATTAAAAAATGGGCAGAGGACCTGAACAGACACTTCTCAAAAGAAGAAATACAAATGGCCAACAGTTACATGAAAGATGCTCCACATCACTAATCATCAGGGAAATGCAAATCAAAATCACAATGAAATATCACCTCACACCAGTTAGGATGGCCACTATCCAAAAGACAAGAAATAACAAGTGTTGGTGAGGATGTGGAGAAAAGGGAACCCTCCTACACTCTCAGTGGGAATGTAAACTGGTGCAGCCACTGTGGAAAGCTGTATGGAGGTTCCTTATAAGCTAAATATAGAAATCCAATTCAACCTGGTAATTCCAATTCTAGGAATTTACCTGAAGAAAACAAAAATCCCTGATTCAAAAAGATATGTGCACTCCTATGTTTATCACCTCACTATTTACAATAGCCAAGATACGGAAGCAACCTAAGTGTCTATCAAGAGATGAATGGATAAGGAAGATACAGTACATATACACAATGGAATATTCTTCACCCATAAAAAAAGAAACCCTGCCATTTGCAACAACATGGATGTATCCAGAGGGTATTTTGCTCAGTGAAATAAGCCAGGTTGGAGAAAGACAAATACCGTATGATTTCACTTACTTGTGCAACATAAATATAAAGCAAAACAGAGTGAACAAAACAGCGGTAGACTCATAGACACTGAGAAGTGATTGGTGGTTACCATGGGGGAGGGATTTAGGTCAGTGGGTGGGGAGCGTGAGGGAGATAAAAGGGCACAACAATTCTCAATCATAGTATAATCATAATATAAGTTGGTCATAGGGATGGTAGTACAGCATGGAGAATATAGCCAGTGATTCTCTAACATCTTCCTATGTTGACAGATAGTAACCACACTAGTGGGAGTGAGGATTTAATAACATAGGTAACTGTTAAATCACTATGTTGTGTACTTAAAACCAATATAAGATTGAATATCAATAATACTTCAATAAAAAATAAATTCTTGGTGTGAATTCATTGTGTTCAATTTGTAAAGATCAATATAAAAACAAAACTGTAAGTATGATATATATATATATATATATATATATATATATATTCATATTCTATACATGTATCAGTTCCATCCATTGAAGGGCCCTGAGAGCAACAGGACCCCAATAACAATAAGTGCATACAGTGCTCAGATCTTGGTTTCTAATAGCATTCTCCAAAGAAAGGAACCGGAGCATCTTGGAGAAATGGCTGATTTCAGACCTGGAAGAGGAGGACAAGATGTGCCTGGAGGATCTTGTGCCAGAAAAGAAGTAAGAGAAGAACATGTCAAAAGGTCACAGATGCTTGAAAGGTTTCCCACTGTCCGCCTGAATGCCAAAATAATAACCGATTATAACCCATTAGACAAAACAGGAAAACATGAATCCATACTTGATATAAATACATAAATGTATTAATTAAACATCTGATAAGGAGCATTACATTTACAGTCTCAGGTGTCTCCCTAACGGAGAAGTCCAGCAGACATTGATCCAGTAATCAAAGTTTACATCTTGGTAATGAAGCAAATAAAAATCATGTGTTCCTGGTGTAATGCTTTAGAACATGACATCACTTCCATGATATCCCCATCAAAGATGCATATTTTAGAATCTAATCATGAGGAAATGTCTGACAAACCCCAAATAAAAGACATACAAAATAACTGGCATTTAACATTCAAAAGTGTTGAAATGATGAAAATTAAGGAAAGACTGAGAAACTATTCCAGACTGAAGGAGAATAACAAGACATGATGACATCTAAAGGCAACACTTGATTCTTAACTAAATCCTTTTGCTATACAAAGGACATTTGGAGATAATTGGCAAATTTGAATGGGTTTGAGGATTAGATGGTAATAATGTATCACTGTTAATTTCCTGATGTCCTCATCCTGAATATTGAATGTGCTTATGTGCATAGAAATATCCTTGATTACAGGAAATGCACACTAATGCATTTAGGGAAATGGGGCATAATTTCAAACAAGTTATTCCAAATGGTTTGGAAAAAAATTATAATAAACTTTTCATCTTCCTGTTATTTTGAGGTTGTGTCAAATTAAAAGATTAAAAAATTATAGAATAAAAATTTCAATATAATTGCTTTTCGTACAGTCTTGAATAACATTATGTACCTATTATCACCAATATACCAAATTGCCATAAAAATATTTTTATTGAGTCTTATAGCATACACAAGAATAAGCTTGAATTGGATTAAAGACCGAAATGTAAGACCTGAACTATATAACTCCTAGGAGAAAATATAGTCAAACTCTTGAACATTGGCATTAGTAATTTTTTTTATGGATATATCTACCCAGGCAAGGAAAACAAAAGCAAAAATAAACAAATGGGACTACATCAAACTAAAAAGCTTTAGCACAGCAAAAGAAAGTCAACAAAACAAAAAAGCAACCTACTGGATGGGAAAAGACATTTCCAAATAGTATATCTAATAAGGGGCTAATATCCAAAATTACATATAAAGAACTCATACAACTCAACACCAAAAAATCAGTTAATCTGATTTTAAAATGGGCAGAGGAACTGAATAGATATTTTTCTAAAGAAGACATACAGATGGCCAATAGACATGAAAAGATGCTCAACCTCATTCATCTTTAGGGAAATGTGAATAAAAACCACAATGAGATATCACTTTTCCCTGTTAGAATGGTTATCAAAAGAACAAGAAAAAACAAGTGTTGACAAGGATGTGGAGTAAAGGGAACACTCCTACTCTGTTGGTAGGAATATAAATTGATGCAACCACTATGGAAAGCAGTGTGGAGTGTTCTCAAAAAAACTAAAAATAGAAATACTATATGACCCAGCAATTCTACTTCTGGGAATTTATTCAAAGAAAACAAAATCACTAATTTAAAAAGACATATTCTCTCCTGTGTTTATTGCAGCATTATTTACAACAGCCAAGATACGAAAAAAAACCTGTGTTCATCAATAGATAAATGGATAAAGAAGATGTTGCAAATATACAATGGAATATTACAAAGCAATAAAATAGAATGAAACCTTGCCATTTGCAACAACATGGATAGACTTAGAGAGTATTAAGCTAAGTGAAATATGTCAGACAAAGGACAACAAATGCCGTATTATTTCATTTATATGTGGAATCTAAAAACAAACAAACGAAACATGAACAGACCTATAAACACAGAGAACAGACTGGTGTTGATATATGGGAGGGAAGTGGGAGGTTGGGCAAAATAGGTGAAGGGGGAAAAGAGGTACAAACTTCCAATTTAAAAAAAATGTTTCTTATTGAAATGTTCTCATTGGGAAACCAAATCATAAATGGTAGAAATTGTAGATAGATATTTAATATAGTGGAGAAAGTAAAAGGTTTTCTTTAAAATCTAAAAAATTAAATTGTGTGTGTGTGTGTGTCTGTCTGTCTGTCTTCCTAAGCCTTGATTTCTGGTTAAATAGAATTTTTCATTTGTTTTTTAACATTGTATGATACCTTGAGGTAAAAAGCTTCTTTGTATTCAGTAAACTGTAGGATGTGTCCCAAAAGCTACTTGAAAATGATGTTGGGAGGTTCTCAAAGTAAGTAATCTTTAAGTCTAGCATATTTTTCATATAAATACTACTAGGTTGATTTGAATAAAAGTTAAAAATTATGTTAGATTTACAGCCTTCTCGATTTTTTAAACCTGTGTTGCAAATCCTTAACAAACTTGTTTAAAAAGGAAATACAGTTTTCAAAATGTTTTCCACTGAGTGTAATAGCAACTTATGTTAATTCTCATTATATAGTTAATTATCCTTACATAGCAAGAAATGAGAGAATATTTTTGCAAAGTTCAAAATGACCTGATATAAGTTCATCAGCTAAACTTCAGTGTGCCTTTTATACCAGCTTTATACCTACAGAGAACAGGTGCAAATTGGAATAGAATTATGCCAATTTTTTCTCAATTAGTAGTCTTCAAAAATGATATTGTATAGTACAAAACATTAAAGAGAATTGTATTTCTATTTTAACTTTTTTCAGTTTTGCACAGCTGAATAGTTTTAATCCTAAGAATCAGGGAGCCCTTACATTTCCTAGAGGAATTTGAAAAACCCAAGATCCACTATATGTGTATATATAATGTTGACTTCCAAGTAAATACTATCACTTCCTCATCCTCCCACTACTGACTTTGAAAAAGGGGTTCTGCCTCAGTCTGTCCCTACATGACCACCACACAGAATTCATGTAGCCTCAACAGTGGGAAATCTTCTCTCTCTTCCTGTAAGGAAAACTGGGGTGGGGGTCCTTCAGCAGAATCTCTTGAGCTTCTCTGGGGCTAATGCTGTCCCAATTCAGTTCCCAGAGATCATGCCATTGCTGGTGTGCTTTTCACCCAGCAGTGGTCTGCTGCCAAAGGGATTTGGGCTGCCATAGCAGGCAAAGTTACAAACATCTTGAAACTGTAATTCAGAGCACACTAACAGCCTCTTCTAAACATGAGCCCAGTCCCCTTCCTTATCCTGTTGCCAGTTACTTCCCTCTGTGAACTCTGCACTCCAACTGACGGCATCACTATTGCTAATTCCCCAGGTCATACCTGCCTGCATGCCTTTGCTTTATTTGTTTTTTCTTCTGCTTAAATAAAATTCTCCTCCCTTCTCTCCCTTCCCAGAAATCTATTTGTCAAAATCTTCTCCTTCAAAACTAATCTCAGTGCCTCCTACCTGAGGCATTTTTCAGTTCACCCAAATATATGGAATCCTTTACTTCTGAGTCCCAGTTATACTAAATACCTTTTTTAATAGTATTATATTCTTTCTAGAATTATACTCATTGTTTGCTTTTCTTATCTCCCCTACTGCTTTTCTCCACTGCATTATAAGATCCTTTAAAGTAGCAGGAACTATTTCTAACCCCTCTATGTATCTCTTAATCACTGGACATAAACATTGCATATTAATAGCACTCAATACACATGTATCCAACTAACGTTTTGAGAAGTTCTTTTTTTTTTCAATCACCTTCTAAATTGTAAATATTTCAGTGCCAGAACCGGAAACACCATGGCTCTGTCCAAATGTATTCTAACAAAGCTTCTATGAACTTGTGGGGAGGAAAAGTCTCATTTTCATTTCTGAGAGAAAAGGTCCACATAATAAATAGTTGGTATTCTTATATGAGTATGGAAGTTTATTTATACAGCAGAATTTCATCAAAGTAGTATAGTCTTCCTTTGATGAAATGATAGACAGCCTCAACAGTCACATTAGTATGAAGTATATATTTTTATGTATAAGAGGATTTTTTTAAATACCCTAATCACTAATTTTGTCATGGATGACATTTTATAATTTACCCAGTCCTATGGAAATATTCCCAGATGTCTGAAATTAGATCTTCCCATAAATAATAAATAAATTCAATATTATATGTATCAATTTTTCTACCATAAAATTATTCCCAAAACAGTAAGACGATGCTGCAATGACTGATTACTCCAAGAAACTGCCATATCATTGTTATAATTAAGACCACATTGAGCTTATCTGTGTGCAAGTATCCTGACATGAGATCAAAACTGCTGATGTGGCTTTATGTGAATTGGGGCAAGAAAATATATAGCCTTTATGTCTGTAAACTTAACTATCTTGCAGTTCCTGAACACATTATGCTGATGTCGTAAAGTGTTTTTCTTTTCATTTTTTCCAAAGCCAACCAGTCAATTCCAATGTCAAAGGCAATTCAAGAGTTTTAAAATCACAGTTTAAACAGCATATATATATGCACAGTGAAAACAGAGTCCTTCAAGAAACACTCTTCTTTGTATACGATCAACCATTTTACTATTGAAAATAAAGGTCTGGTTAAAAATGGTTACAGAAAATGTGTGCATAAAATGTCTATAATTAGCATGTGTTTGAGAGATAAGATTGGTAAATCTAGAGCCTCAGGGAATGGGTAATAAGAGTGCTCATTTACTTCTGCCCAATCCAACTAGTATGTTTTGGGATTCATTCCGATTCAAATCCTGAACCTCTTTGCAGAGACTCCCAGGGTCCCTGAGCTGTGTGCCAAAGGAGGGATGTGAACTGACAGAGGTACTCACCTTCAGGAAGCAGGGATACTAACGAAATGCTGTTTAATGCAGGTTATTCTGATGTTCTCCCATGTTCACCACTGCATAAATGATTATAAACAGCAGCTAAATTCTCACATAAACTGCCTACTGATTTATTTGCTGAACAGAGGGATGTCCTTAAGCATAAGTGAAGTAGTACCTGAAGTTCAGCTCAGGGTATGATTTGTTTATTTTTACCCAGATCTCAAACTTTTAGGGACACTAGCTAGTGAAGCATTTTTTTTTAGCATTTTGGGGCTTGAGTTCCTAATATCTAAAGCCCACCTCTTATTGTAGTCAACATTTCCTCCATTTATTATCACAAATATCTGTGATGAACACCCAAGGTCCCCACCAGTCCACATTAGCAACCAGTTGTATTCTATTCCAAAGATAAAATCCTGAGGCTACATATATTTGAATAGATCCAATTGTCAATAAAGTAAGCAAAAAATTCCTCCAATACTGTTTTAACTATCTAAAGCTTTTTTATTTTCATAATTGACATTATAAATAGCACTGCTATATAAAGCCCCATAAATTCCTAGATGTTACTATGACCACATCATTTAAGCTGTATGGGCTCATCCATTCTATTACTTTTAACTTGTAAGCAGGTGTGAATATAAAATGAGGTCCCACTTACAAAGTACTTATAATGGGGCTAGCCCCTGAAAAACGGTTCTGTAATGACAACTCCATGCTATAGTGTATGGATTAAGAGATGCCTTTATTATCTCTGTAATCATTGCACCCTATAATGGATGTATTTGAAATCTACTGTGGCCAAGCAGCAGGTGTAACACAGTTGTCTTTGTTACATGTGAATTGTGTTGTTATTCCTAGTGGCAATAGCAATCTCATAGTATTTCTGCCAAAAACAGCTAAGGACCATCTAAGGATGAAAAATAAACCCTCAGTTGCTTGCTCAATTCTTTCATTGGCATCTTCTGGTGCAATTAAGAATGCAATTGCATTAAAACTTAGAGATAGGCACCAGTATCCTGTAAGAAAACCTTGGAGACAACAGAGTAACACTCTTTCTAAGAAATCCTACATCACCAACACTTCTGATATGAGAGATGATTCTATGTAAGAGAACCAGTTAAATGACTTGAAAGATTTGGATTCTGAATGTAAAGATTAGTTTTAGGAATACCTTCCCCTTTAAAGCATGCCAAAGAGTGATACATTTTTTAAAACTATGTACGTAAGTCATGCAAATCTATTTCAATAAGCATTCGACAAAATTGCAATTGACAAGAAAACATGGTATCACAGTTCATTTGAAACCATTTCTTTTTCTTGGGACACATAAAATAATTCTCACAGTCAATGACATCTGAGATGTGAAGAAATATAGTGCCATCATTACTATATACTGGCTTTTCCAGGAATGCTGTGGAAGACCAGAAAGTATCAATTGACTTTAAAACACCTGTTTCTAATCACCCTAAACCCTAATATATTAAAGTAAGCAGGACTTTGAAACCTATAATTAAGACTTTCATTTGGGGACAAACATATTGGAAAACACTGTGTTTTCTCTCTCCACAGAGTCTCACTGCCCACATTTCCCCTGGGCAGCTATCAGATAGGCTTCATTTGTACCACATTTTCAACATCCCTGGAGAACAATGACCTCTGTCTTTGGGGTCATCTGTAGACCCCCAAAACCGATATTACGTACACCATATGGTTTAAATTTTAAGTCCAATCATGCCAAATGAGGTAAGATGAACATGGAATTCACCTTCCTAGCAGCATGCTGGTCACATGCTATGTGCCAATAAATCATTGTTATTGTTAATCCCAAGGAACAAAGAGTGGTAAATTTCCTGTTAGCAACATATCTAATCTAACATCGTCCATTTTTCTAGGTGGAGCTCACTGTCCAAACAGCAGTGCTTTGCAGGAGGCGCGCGGCTGTAATGAGCATCCCTGTACTGTGTACCACTGGCAAACTGGCCCCTGGGGCCCGTGCATTGAGGACACCTCCGTGTCAGCCTTCAACACAACTACAGCCTGGAGTAGGGAGGCTTCTTGCTCTGTTGGCATGCAGACGAGAAAAGTCATCTGCGTGCGAGTCAATGTGGGCCAAGTGGGACCCAAAAAGTAAGAGCTTTAGAGTGACAACTGTAAATCCTGTGGTCAGCCATGCAGGGGATTGGCTCAGGCCTCACTTGCTGCATGAAATGGAACTGTCCTTAAGAGTTAGATGTGATGCTGTCCTCAAGAGTAAGATTTGTTTGTTTTGAATGTCAGCCACTGATAAAGTTATAACAGTTTCAGAGTCTTGTACCTGGGATCCATAAATTCTGTAGACATCTTTCTACATGATACCTACTTTCAGTTTTATAGTAGCACTTTCTGCTTTTATTAAGCTAGCAAGGCAATGAAACAAGTGCTTGCTCTAGGCTTGGGTGATCAATAATGACAGTGTATGGAGTCCTAACAGTGTACGCCATCCATGACCTCCTGTATACCTGCAGGCTGTGGAGGCTGCCGGCCTAGTTTCATTGAGGAGTAGCTTTCTGTGATCTGCCTTTCATTTCCTCTAGAAAATACTGTATCAAAAGTACTGAGGCCAAACGTACTACATCTTTTAATGGTTAAAAAAATAAGCTGTTTACTTCCAAGAGAAAGCCTTGGAATAGATGAGTGCTATGATAAGTAGAAAAACCATCAGTTTCTCACTGGGGTTACAAATAGTGTAATAACAAGGCAAGCGATTTGCTAGAGGAGAAGACAAGAGAGCTAGAAAGTTGGCATATTATATGTGCCTTATGAGAAATATAAACAAATACAAGTTATGGCATAACTGCGCTAATAATTCTTAGAGAAAACTTTAAAATTCTTAGATCAACTCTAAAAACATATTCCTTGAAGGGAAAAATTTCTTTATCTTTTGAAATTTAAACAGCCTAAATATTTTAAAATTCAAATCATTTTAGCCATATAAAACATGGAAAGTAAAACCAGTCAATTTTGCATTGGTATACAAATGGCCTCATAATTTCCAAATACTTGGCCAAATGCTGAAGTATTATGTGTGATCTTATGCATGCTACCTAACTGATTCTGCCCTCTGTTTTCAAAGTTTGTTGAAGGAATCTTATGGAAAAAATAGTAGTATTGTGAACATTCAGTGAACCTTAGAAATTATTATTTTCTCTTAAAAATTTGAGATGCTTCTTAGTGTTTCATGGAAATGGTAATAATGGACCTGATGTCTGGAAAACTTCGGGGGATAAATAATAGTACCATTATGAAGTGTTTTTACCTAACCAGGTTTCCAGACATTAAGGATATTTTGCCCCATACTTTATTTGTTTACATAATTTGAAATTATGAAACATTA
>JAVSCE010014196.1:0-134094 GCA_032199065.1 Smutsia gigantea
AATTTATTTGTTAGCTCAATGGGGGGGGGGAGCTAATGATCTAAGAAGAGCTAAAGATTTTGTATCTTTGTTTTGTCTTTTCTTCTTTATGGTCAATTTTATGAGGAATTGTATTAATTTTCTAGAGCGGCCATACAGTACCACAGATTTGTTGGCTTAAACAACAGAAATTTATTATCTCCCAGTTCTGGAAGCTAGAAGTCCAAGAAACAGGTGTTGGCAGATCTGGTTTGTCCTGGGGCCTCTCTCTGGCTTGTAGTGACCGTCCTCTGCACATTGAAGGTTTAGTCTTGCTTACTGAACCCAGTTTACATGGGGTTACATCTGAACAGTCCTTTCCAAGTGTACATGTTTATTACTGTATCAAAGTCCTTTAAGTCTCTTAATTCAGTATTTTTATCTCAACAGTGTTAACAATACGTACGGAGGGCTTGCTTCCTGTGTGCTGAGTGAGTATCGTGTTAAAGCTTTACCCACATTAATTCACAGCCATAGGAAACAGATATCATCAAGGTACTTGCCTGAGGTCACACAGTGATAGGTGATGGAGCTGGTCCTGAACCCAGGTGCTTTGACTCCAGGGTCCGTCTTCTCAACCACTACACTGTATGCCTCCCAGTGAATATAGCCATTTCAAATGCACTGATAGAACAAAGAAAACAGAAAATGGCCTCATGATAGGACAGAGAGAAAATAAGCAGGAAAAACAAGAAAAGGCAAGGATAGTGGTAAGAATTCAGATGCAGGCAATGCTGAACAGATAAGTTCTTTTAAGCGGCATGTGTATCTTGTGGAGCTGCATGTGTTCAAATGTGTCCCGTTAATTATAAGTACCACCTGTGCCCCAAGAGTATGGCTGGGGCAGGCATTGTGGCTGAGGAAGTTGAGGGAATAGTAGAATTTCAGACTTGATGAAGAAAAGCTCGGTGAGAGCTGCACCATCTGGGTCCACCCTCTGGGCCAGAAAGTCCTGTCCTGCCGACCGCCGAGAGTGAGCGTGAGGTTGCGACACGAGGGGCCCAACAGACCACCTGCCACATTTCACCTCCTACAAAGACGCCGCAGCATTCTCAAAAACCAAATGGGGGAAACATCTGTGTTTCAGAGAAAAGCGGAAGAAGGAAGGAGAGAGGAAATTAGGACCAGAGAACAGAAGAAAGTGAGAGCAGAGGAGAGATAAGGAAAGATAGAGGAATGAGGAAGGGTGTGAGATAAGGCAGCCCTCGTGGTGTAGGTTTAATGATTGCACAAAAGAACTTCCTTAAATTAGAGATTTCCTTAATTTAGAATGTGGGTGATAGGATTAGTCTGGTGTGTCTTCATTAATATTTCTACTGCTTTCTAAGCACACTACCTTCTAAAAGTAGTAATGGCATATTTATGATCATCATTGTCACTCCCAGTCTGACTCCTTTAAGTCTGTTGGTCAAAGGACAGTATTCGTGAAGTTCTGCTTGTGGACTAATGCCTCTCTTCTCTTAAAGCCCCTAGAGCTTCCTTCTGCTCTGCATTTAGGTTATACCCCAGATCTCAGGCCTCTTGGATATCTGAGCCTTTGACACTCCATGAATCGGATAAGGAGGTAGGGCTGGATTAGAATTAGCTCATCGCCACTTCTGGAAAAAACAAGACTTACCCCATTATAGAGTCTATTTTTGCTTTCTAAGACAGCATGCACTTACAAAAATGAACACTATTCACAATTTTGAACATAAATTGTGAAATGTTTAAACTTTTAGTTAACTCAATTTGAATAGAGTAATACCAGAGAGGTGGGGATTCTGATTCTAAAAGGGAGAATGTAGCGTGGCATCCAATCAGAGGTGAGAAGAGAAAGCAAACTCACAGTCTGAGAGCTGGTCCCTGGGTGGTACATAAATGGGGAATTGTGGCATCTTGTCCCAAATCTCCTCTGATAATATAGATGTCATGTGCAGTACAGTTGGTATCCTTCATGGGTGAATACTATAATTCTGTAAAAGTATTTTGAGACAAAAATCTCAAGGATTATTATCTTTTTTCTTCTACCCAGGAGGGCTCAATTTTTGCATCTCTTCTACAGAAATGTATGCTATGAAGAATTAGTAAGATGAAATAAAATGAAAGCAATATCAAAATAAAAAATCAAGCATAGATCATAAAGTACTTATTTCTTCATTTAAATTATATTGTTTATTTGTAATGGAATGGCTAAAAGATATAAACTCTGACATTACATTTCATTGAAATTAACCTGGCAGCCTCAACATTTGTCTTAATATTTTCTCCTTGGATTCTAAATTTTCTTCGTGATGGACTGCATATTTGAAATCTATTTGGTTTATTTGCTAGTTTATTTTGTATTGACTAGATTTAGTTAGTAGATCATTTTTTTTCTTATTCAACTAGTATGAACATATCACAAAGCAGAATATCTCCCAATAAAATCTTCCACAAATAAGATTTTCACTTCTGCTTTGTACGAGCCTAGGTTGTTACCAAATTCATTTGAATCCACTCATTTAAAAATTGATTTAGTGAATACCAGTTGATTTATTCTAAACCTATTTATGTGTGCAGAAATAGCCTACTCCTATTTTTAATATATATTAGTAGCTCCTCTGAGTTGTTTTTATTACAATTATAAATGTCTTATTTTTCTACTCAGTTACCATCACTGTAACAACGGTAATGACTTTGCTGAGCATATAAACCTCCCTTCTGTTTCTTTTCTTTCATTTTATCTTTCTGTGTAGTCTATTTTTATTTGTTTTCTCCCATTCATTTGAACTGTATAGACCTTGAACTTGGTTATATTTACCCCTTATGTATGTGTCTTCCACCTAGAAAATGATGATAGTTTCTAAAGACTGCCTGTGCTGTTATCTTTGTGTTCAGGCCCACTATAAGTATGAGATTATTTTAAATAGGAATTAATTGATTATCTCAAGTAATATAATTCTCACCAGTAACTATCTGGTCTTTATGATGCTCAGGACTAACCTGTTTGCTCAGGAAAAAAAAAATTAAATTCAATCTATAAATATAAATAATATATTTAAATAAAAATACAGTTCTACAAATCCACTCACAAGCAGTATATTATACTGGCTCCCACATAATGCACTGTGTCACACAACTGAAGTTTGAAGTATCAACAGTTACTGAAACTCCATGCAGTCCTGGCTCTGCAGAGCTCCCATTGTATCCAGCAATTCAGTGGTTATTCGAATCTTCATGAATTGAAAGGTAGGAGATTGTGCAACATCTTGCTGAGGCATCACCTCAGTGGCTGAGCCCAAGGCTTGTGATGCAGGCCTGCCCACCTGTCCTGCTTTGACAGTCAAGTGTCTAAGGATGACCACATGGATGATATGTTCAAAATCAGGTTTGTTTCATAGTGTTGTTGACTTGAATTTTACGTCTTTCTGATTTTTCAGAATTTTTGCCTCTCTGCACCCCAATACCTGACAGTTATCAATGTGCGTGCGTGCATGTGTGTGTGTGTGTGTGTGTGTGGTGTGTGTTAATGAAGATTATCTGATCTGAATAATCCTTTTCTTCAGTCCTTTCTTTGGACAGTAGATCTTCTGAATATTGTGATAACTGCATGTCTACAACTTTGCATGACTCTTCAGGAACTTAAAAATCTATCTGACTCCTCTGTTTCTGAGAAAACATGGCTCCAACTTGATACTTTATTTTTAATGATTATACAGATAGCATAAGTCATTTGGGAGGGAGAGGTAAAAGAGTGTACTTTGCTAGACATTTCCCTCCCTTCAGAATCAGTCCTTGGCCATGCCCTGCCTCCACCTGGGCTGCCATGACTGGCTTTGTGTCTCATCACTTCTCTTATCTTCCAGTGGCCAGAACTAATTGGTCACTTTGAGCAAGAGTCCTGTACAGGGCAGTCATTGGCTACAGGAGCTGGGTACTTTCTGTTCTCAGGAAAGCTGGGCAAAAGATCCCAGCAGCCCAAGGGTAATTCTCTGAAGAAGGTTGCATGTGCCAGCCTTTAGAAATAAAGTATGCAGAAACTGAGAGATGGATACCATGAAAGGGATCTGAGAGCATCTGGATGAAGGGGTGCAGTGACCATTTCTATGCTAACTGCCATGGTAGTTTGTTTCTGAAGTGTTCGTAGGTGCTAGCTTTTGAATAAAAGCATATACATTCCCTAAGGAAATGAGGAGACAAGGAGCTGGAATTTCCTTATGCATTTGAACAAATTCATTCTATAATTAGACATTTAAGTTGCCTGGTTTGTAGTATTTATATAGTTTATTTTCCATTGAATTTACTATTTATAAATATGCAGATATGAATTAATTCAGAATTAAAAATTTTTTCAATAAAATAAAGAATATTTACTATTAAAAAACCCCACCTCTGTTAGCTGTAGAAAAACCATAGTAAAATATGTGGTTGTCTGTTTATGATTGCCTCTTGCTATCGATCAATTCTACATCAGTTTAACAAATTCACTTGAACATTCTTGATTGCCTGTAAACGTATCTACTCTTTGATTCTTCTTCCAACCAGCCGTAACATCTTAGTGGCTCCCTCAAAAAAATTTAGTCGAATAAAATCTTTCACACTTAAAAAATAATTATTTCTACAAGTTCCTTTATTAATAAAGTATAGAAGAACAAGCTCCCCAAATGACTCAAATGATTAAAAATACGAATTTACTCCAACTTGAAATAGAAAACAAATGGCAGGCCTCCACTGTTTGGGCCATGGAAATTTAGTGTGATTAAAACACCTTTCAAGCATACAACTGCATGCAGCTGAACCATATTTGATTAACTCTTGGTCACTGTTATCAGAACAAAATACATACTATGACTATAGTTGACAGACTACATCATAATACACAATTTGGAGTCAGAATACATATTGAAAATAACAATAAAACTAGAGGAATGTTTTAAAGTCAAGTAATTGAATCAAGGCATACTTTTTAAAAGCAAAAGGTGCTAAACATATTACAGAATACTTGATACTTCAAAAACCAGATTACATACAATTTAGCTGCACATTTTAGTTTATTCTCTCTTTACCCTCTCCCAATTTATACCTGCTTTTCCCCACCAAATCATGTGCTACACCAGTATAAAAATATAAAGTCATGTCTAAGTAACAGACACGTGATTTTAAAAACATCACAATAATAACACTGAACCTTTTTCCTTCTCAAAGGAAAATGGAATTGCAAAGCAATTTGTGAATGCAAACATTCACAAATATTATAGTTCAATAAAAACTTCACACTCATACCCCCAAAACTCTATACCAGATTTGGTCACTTTACTAAATCATTTAAATAATAAAAATAAAAAAGATAGTATCATGATTCTTTTAAAGCAATAAAGTTCTGAGGATCTCTGAGAAAAATCTTCCTGTGCAAGTATAGCATGTCAGTTGTATTAAATTATCTTACAAGAAAGTCACCAGATACTGAGTAAGCGAGAACATTCTAAGGACAATGACTAACCTGATATGTCTTCACTGGATACATTCCCCTTTGGATTGAACTACTGAAAGGAACGTAGATATTGGGCAGCAGAGGTGGGCCCATCCTCTTTCTTGGTGCGACACTGAGAATGCTCCTGGGGCTATCAGTTCTTTTTACGAATTGCTGTTTCAGCAGAACTGGACAAAATTTTCAAGTGACTGTAGCTAATAGTCATTCCAATGGAAAACATTCTGTTTCTAACCTGGAATAAGAGGAATGGGGGAAATACAAACCAGCTTAGCTGCAAACACCAGATGAACTTCAGCATTCCCTCATTTTCCAGTAGCTGTTATAAACACAGACTTTGTCTTTCTAATGAAATACCAGGTCGCCTCTCTGGTACTGCTCATTCTCTCATATTTCTGCTATCACCATGTGTTCTGTTTGCTTAACTGTGGTTGTTTGGTAGATCCTCAAGGAGTATTCATAGGTTTAATACTTAGGAATACGAAAAGCTGTGGAAACTACTGTTAAGTAGGTGTTGGAGGCAATGGAAGTATCTAGAGTAATCAGAGAGATTTTTCTTTGTGCATTATATTCAGTAAATGCACAGCTGATAGTATTTTATTTCCAGGCCTGTTATTTGCAGAATTGTTCCTCAGGGAAATATTGTTGGTTCCCTGCAATATGTCACAATTAATGGGCACTGGGAGAGCATGGCTAAATAGTTACTGGTCTGCTTATTTCAGGTGGGCCTCATTTCTCTCTGTCTTAAAGTCTTTCAAAAGTCTGTTTGATTAATCAATGTGAGGAACATGTAGAATCATGCAAACTAGTTTAAGAGAGATTCTCCTAAGTGGCCAAACTTATTTCATTATTCCAAGGTATTAATCCAATTTTGGGCCTAATAGTAGCAGAAGTAATTAATTAGTGCTGTTTGCCAAATATTCCTGTTTCTGCCCCATTCTGACACATGGCAGGCTTACCCTTCCATGCTCCTTATTACTAAGAAAAGAACCATGTGACCAGGAACCATGTTGCCCAAAGAGTTATGAGCAAAATGATAGGTGTCATTTCTGGGTTAGAACACTTGGTTTTCATGGTGAGACGTTTCAGATCTTTCTCTTTTCCTCTGCATGGTGACTGATAATTTAAACATACAAATAATGGCTGTTCCATCAACTTGAATCACTGAGGGAATAGGGTGAGCTGAATCTCCCCACCTTGATCCCACTGCCCTCAAATGGATAGGAAACATGAGCAAGGAATGAGTCTGTTAATTTCAGCCACTGATCTTTTGGGGTTGATTGTTACTCCAGGTCATTATAACCTACCTCCACTAACGTCTATGCTCATAGAAAAGTAAAGTTATAAATTACTAGTTGGATGTATGTAGGTAAAATTGCAATATTTCCAGAATCTTTTGCCTGGCTTTAGTACATCTGCATATCAGCGGTTGTTTCCAAGAGGTGGAGAGAATTAGTTCATCTCCATATCAATAGGTAATTAAGAGGGCATGCAAGGGTTTATCTGTACAGGAGAGATTGGGTGGAGCTCTCTTCTGCTGCAGCCTGGTCAAGAGAGAGATGGGATGACTGCTTGTAAAAAATGAACAGGTTTCTTAACTTTATTTCTTCCTTTGACTGATTTCGGTTTCAAAGGTATTTTGCCCCAGGATTTTCCTCCAGAGTTACAATATAACAAGAGAAGGAAAATATCTTGAGGCGGGGCATATCTGACCATAGAGATTGTAGCCATTGCTCTTTACAGTCTTTACTTTTGTAATCTTTACTTGTTCCAACGGGCATTTAGACCCCTTTAACAGTGGCATATTCCAGGGCTGTGTCACTAACAGCATGCCTCTTAGACAGCTTCCCAGTAGGGCTCTATGCAGAGATAACAGAAAGGCCTAAAAATAATGTGGTTAAAATATGCCGATGCCTTGAAGTGAACTTTCTGCAGTTTCTAAATTTAATTCGTTCACACTCAGCACGCGCTGGAGACAAACATCATGTAAGATACATCTTTATACTCAAGAGCTCAAACTTGTGGGTAAAAAACAATCCACTTATTTTTCTGAGTACGTTGTGCTATGGACTTAAAACATTTTCTCAGTGAATCCTTAATACCTTATGGCATCGCAATCTTCATGAACGGGAGATGTTGGTAAGTTATTATTTTTATGTGCACTTTACAATTGCTAGATGCTTCAGATACACTGACTTATTCATCTACCACAGCAAGCCCATGAAGAGAAAGCCGAGACTCAGAGTTTACAGAAGTTTTCCAAAGACACACGCTGCCTAGGAGCAGAGAGGGGATTCATATCCAGGTCAGCCCTGTGGTAGGTGCTGTGGAGGGATTATGCTTGTTAGGAATTTAGCGTCTGTTGGGAAGGTGACTAACAAGGTCGTTTCCTGATTTGAAATGGTGAAAACTTCCGGCAAAGCTAAACAAACACAGCGAGTAATTTCCTTTTGTAAAAACGATTCCTCTGAGATATTCCCCATTGTGCAACTATTGCGACCATAGCATCCGCTCAGTGGTATGGGTAGTCGATAACGAGTGAACAAGCAGTTATCACACTGACTGAGGGCCAGGTATCTGCATCTCTCCTCCCATGCCCTGGATCTCAGCTACTTTTGCATCCACCCATGATCCTCTCTGTATTCAGCAACTTTACATCTTTCTTTCCCATTTACTCGGCTTGTACCTGAGACGAAGAATGTAATCATATGAGAATATTTTAGTATCACTTTACCTTGCCTTGCAGATGATCATTTCTTCTAACTTCATTAGGTTCATAAAATGTAAGCAGGCAACTGGATAAGCTCGGACACTATGAAACACTATTTAGAGGACAGACTGGAGAAGTGCTAGGGCTGTCCAGTCAGGAGGGTGCATGCCCAATGCTGTAAAATTGTCGCCTTTTCTGTTGCCAGCAGGGAGGAAATAATCAAGTCTGATACAGAAGACTCTAAACAGTCCAGTCCCAGATTTCTTCTTCATCATCTTTTCCTGACACTCCATTCCAAACCTCTTTCCTTTCCCTGCTCCCACTCCCCGCCCCAACCCCAACATGGCAAGTCAATCACAGAATCTCTCCCTCTTCCCAGAGAATCTCATGATTTTTCGGGGTCTATGCATTTGGGAACCAAGCTGGAGTGCCTTATCTTTGACTTTTCTATCTAGAAAACTTGTACTTATTCTTCAAACCCTGTTCAAAAGTCAGCTCTTTGGTAAAGCCTTTCCCAGTTGCCCCGGGCAAAGTTCATGGCTCTCTTCATGGGAGGAGCAAAACACTTGGTTTCCATTCATGACATGAACTTCATTGTGCTCTAACTTATCTCCTCTTATGTCCCTCTTTTCTACTAAATGGGGAACAGGGCCTAGAATAGCTTATGTGTTGTTCCTGCGACTTGCATAGTGCTTGGCACTCGGTAGATGCTCAAAACTGTTTGCTGAAAGAAAGGAGAGTGTATAAATTGCCCGTCCAAAATGATGACTCAGTCATAAGAAGCAGACAGTGGTCCCATCGCAATAACTACTGCTTCTGATAACTGACTTTTAGCAAGCGGTCCACTGACACAAAACAGGCAGTTCTCCAGCAGGATTTTGACACAAATACCTAGGTAAGCAGCACTGCTATTTTGGGCATCTTGTCATCTCCCACTTGCCTCCAGAGCAATTGCAGAATGAGCTCTGTGCTGGCCCTGATGACTTAGGAATTTAAGCTCTGAGCTCCACTGCTGTCTTCTTGTCATCCACTACCCTTGGAGCAGGCCCTCTGCATTGTGTGAAGGGTCCTGATTCAGGGCAAATGAACACAGATGAGTCCTCATGCAGGATTTTGAGAGGTAAGCTTCATAGCTCTAAGTTAACAGAACACTTTTGTTCCTTGGTGCATGAATATTCATTAACATCAACACTCACACGATCTCTGTTTAGAAAAAGAAATACGCAGCAAGAACGCACAACCACACACATCTACAACCATTTACTTTGGACACAGTCCTAGAAAAGTTTGCTTCCATTTATTATCCTTTCCCATCCATAAAGACCCCATTTGAAATCTATCTGCCCAGGGAAGTTCCTCCACTGCTCAACTACAGTGGTATGAGGTAGACTCCGAGTCACTCTTATCAGGGGTTTAAAACAGGATTGTCAATATTTCCCCAGTGATTGCCAGTTATGAGAACATGCCCCTGCCAAAATCCATTTATCAGTCATCTGTGAGTTTTTCCTTTGTAGATGAGTCTGTTTAAATGCTCATATTCCAGTGACAGAGGACATATGGACTGACTCATTTTGCTGTAGCAGTTCAGAATCAACAGTTTGCCTTAACTTAGCTAATTAAACCTTAAAATTAGATAGCTGATTATAGTCTTTGCACACATGGTGAGACTATTTGAGAACAAAGTATCATCACAATTCTAACAGCTATTATGGCTTATTTTATGTTTATGTCTCTTCATTCCTACACTCTCAGCTTTAGAAAGCAAGCATGATTTGGAGGTCATTTAAACAATTCAGGATATAAAAATGTGCCCCCAAACTGGGCTGACTCATCAGCATTTTAATGTTACAACACATGCATGCATATAACCACAGCTAGAGTTGCCTGCTAAGTAAAAGTAGGAGACGAGATTTTTATCCCTTTTAAGATATGTATAAATACATACGTGCTTTTATATGTTTATGTGTATACTTAAAAAGATGGAAGATATGGTTAGCGTCTTTTGTCTGATAATAATTCTTATTAGATCTTACTATATATATAGTTTGGATGATCAGAGATGCATTGCTGCAAAAATTTACATATTAAAAGTAGAATAGTAGTGGACTAGGAGTCAGCATGTTACCTTATAAATCCGGGAAAAGTAGATAGCAAAATTTTTTAAATCTTCAGCTTTCTAAAATTATTTTCTTAACCTAAAGTGAGCGGATTGAACTTATGCTTGCCCTCCTCCATTTTCTCCTCCTCCTCTTTTTTCTCTTCCTCTTCTTCTCCTCCCCCTCCTCCTTCTTCATTTTGCCATTGAACTCTGTGAGAGCTAGTGACATTGCACGCGTACACATGTAACTGAGAGAACAGAATTCCTTCTGACTTACCTGGGGGTGTTGCATGTATGGGGTCCTAAATGCATACTCTCTCCCTTCAACTTGCAGAGTGCAAATGTGCTCTGCTTAGAAATGTTGTTTGGCCCAAAGTGGTGAAAACTGGTAACTTCACAGTTTCTGCCAGGTTTTTGATGGCAAATGGATTTGAAACAGGTGCTCACTTCTTTTTTCAGACTTATCCCTGGACACAGCTTAAAAACCAGAGGATGAACAAAATGAGGAGCACGTGGGTGCAACTAGCACGTTTGCTTATATGACAGGGGGCTGTCCCTTTTGTAGGTGGTGGTCTGCACAGATTCAGTTGCTTGTAAGGAAAATGTTCCTTCTTTACTACATGGAACTAGGTCACACTGTCTCCAAGAATAAGCATCTGTCTTTGGGAGGTGTTTTTGCCTGCATGTGTATCTGATGCATTGGCTTGGACTGAATGACCAGGATGGCCTTTTCTTTTCTGGATCCCACACTCTTGGGGAGATTTCAAAGGGGATCCTGCTCTCAGAGCCAGAGCTCCTCTGAACCATCCTGTTAGAGCTCCACCAATGAGTTAAGCTACACCAAATAAACCAATCTTTGGAAATCGCATTGTGAGGGATTTTATATTCCACAAATTTTCTCATGGGAAAAGGAGATGAATTCTGAGGCAGCTAAATTTCTGGCTCTGAACTGTTTGGATGGCAGACAAGTTAACCTTAGTCCTTTCTGTGTGCCTTTCTTCTAAACCCCATAACCTCAGATGTGTGGAGTGCTATTGTGTCCAGAGAGTGTGTGGAGAGGACAGTCTCTCTGGTGTGCGGTCATTTGTCCACTCAAGTGATTGCTGAGTATCCCCCACCCTTTTCAGTTTGGTCCCTTCAGGTGTCTCCCAATTCCATGCTTCAGTTCTGGGAAATAAATATTGTGTTAAGCTGCCTGTGCTCTGATTTTCCTCAGCGGGGCTTGTCATCTTCCTGCGGCGCTGCTGGAAATCACGCCCTAGGTCAGCCTGCTCGAGGACACACCAGCCTCTCTCCCTTGCCTGCTCTCTCTCTTACCACTTTACCCTCTTTCTCTGGCTTCCCTGTCTTTCTCTTATCTTACCTCTTTCTCTTTGCCTCCTTTCTCCCTGGCTCAGGGAATCTTCTGCTGTGACCGGACAGACAAGAGCCCACCCAAGAGCCTCACCCAGATATGTAACAGACGTCTCAGTCTTCATACATACAAATCAAAGTTTCTGAGTTTAGTTCCTCAAACTGCTGCTTCTTCACTGCTCCCCGTCTCAGAAAATGGCACTTCCTCACAGAGTCCAAGCCTTAGGAGTCAAACTTGATTCCTCTCTTTCCCGTATTCTCCTTATGCTGAGTCTTTCCCTGTTCACCCTCCAGTCCAATCCTTGCCTTTCCTCTGCTTTGTTTTGTATCACCGAGTGACTGACTCCTCAGTTCACAGCTGGACTTACCTCAGAGGCCTGGGCAGCAGGCTGGAGAGCAGGGGCAAAAGAAAGAGAAGCGGGGTCCTTCCTTGTTCCTGCGGGTGAGCCTCTGTGATGGCTGCTCCAGCCTGCCAGTGGACAGGCCCTCCACTCCGGCTTCTGGGCCATGATAACCTCACTTGCCCACTTCATCCCTCCAGCACAGGGGCAACAGCGGCTTTCCTCTGTTCCTAGCCTCTGGGATGTCTCACCAGCCTACATGGCTTCCTGGTTCTTCTATCACTTGTGTTAAGAATTCTTCCTCAGATTCCCTCCCTTGCCTCTTTTTGGTCAGGGTGATGTCAAATGCCCATGCTTGAACACATCCCTGGCAAGGGAAACGCCATGAACACAAACGGCTCACCTTAGTCCGCCTTCATCCTTTGGGACTCGGGAAGAGCCATGAAGCTTTTCGTTGCCAGATGTTCATTTCCCCACTTCAACTATTTATCCCAAAAAGCTGTTTCCACTATTTCTTAATCGGAAAAGGGAAAAGATAAAGACATCCAACTCTGTTCATTTCTCTACGTATTTGAAGGTGTGAGTAAGTATTCCAAGAATTTTTCCTCCTCACTGAGATTTCTTGATGGGTTAGAAACTGAGACTGGCTCTGATTTTGTATTTTGTGGGAGAATTTTATCTTCTTGCCCTTGGTCATCATTTTCAGAAATTACATTAGGCTATGCCCTTATTTGATTATTTGGGTGAAAAGAAGTGCTCATTTTAAAGCTATTTTTTCTCATTTTGTATTGGGAAATGGAAATTCTGAGGAGCTTTCTATTGACTATTTTACTGCAGAAGTCAAATGATATTTACATAAAATTTAATAATCGGCAACATTAAACTATGTGTATAGGGATATATTGCTAAGAGGGAAAACTACAAAGAAAATCAAGGAGGTGAACCCTGAATGTCAGGATGGTGGTTACTTTGTGAGGAGAGAAGCGCTTGTGCTCAGGAAGAAACGTGTGGAGAGTGTTTCTGGGAGTTGGCAATGTTGTTTCTTGACTGGGTGGTGGATACATGATCCCTGCTCTATAATCATTTACTAAACTCCTTACATGTGTTTTATGTATTTTTTCCTATGTGTATTATATATCACAATTGAAAGAGGTTAAAAAAATCATTAATAGCTGCAAACTCTAGGGCATTATTCCTTAAAAGAAAATCAGATTACACTACTCACATGCTTAGTAGTCTCCAGTAATTTCCTAATGCAAATAAAATCAGATCCAGATTCCCCACTGTGACCCCACTGGTGTTCACCCACCTCTCCGAGTTCTCCTATACAGCCCCCCTTGTTCTGTGAGCCCCACCCACAGCAGCCTTAAAGTCCTTGAATATGTCAGACTCACACCCACCTCAATGTTTTCGTACGTGCTGTTTCTCTCCCTTCTGAACTCTTCACGAAACTGGTGTTTATATTCATTTCCCAGCTTATCGCCATTCAGAAGCCTTCCCTGAATATCTGCTCTGCATGGATACCTACCCCTGCCCTGCTCCTGCCCACCACTGTATTCAATCTCATCACCTTCCTCTGTTTCTTTCATATACTTACCACTACATGAAATTATCAAATAGAAAAATACCATTTCTCTAGTTAATGTATTTACTTGTCTTGCCATCTTTCCTAGAGTATTAATGACATAAGAGCAGGAAATGTTTTTATCCTGTAAATGTTTTTATCTTTAGTACCAAAAGTTGATTGGCACCTAGGTGCTTCCTTGTTGAATACATGATGTTTCTTCATAACAGTCTCTGCCTGTGAATGTAAATCACCTTTTCTTAAGGTGTCTCTTTCAGTGACACCTAGTGTATCTCCTTAAGGGGTTTAAACCTGGGATCAAGCAATGCCAGCAGGGGCAAGACATAAGTGAGCGAAGCTTTCCAGATCAAAGAAGAGTAGTGGTGGGAACTCTGGAGAACTGGAAAGCATGAGTTCTTCATCGTAGCCGCAGCTTCTGCTCAGCCCTGGCTGATTGTGGCCACATGAAAACAGCAGCCCAGTGCGGTTAGGTCTTCCAATTTTCAAGAGAAGTCAAAATTCAAATTGCTATGTGAATTGAGTCAAAGTATCAAATCTTAGCTCGGGTTTTTAAAAATCCAGTGTGAACCCAATAAAACATATCTGTGGACCAAATCTGAGGTCTCTGGTTTGAGATCAGGTTGAGGAAGTAGGAAAGAAACTGCCAATCAAAAACTTCCTCTGGGGCAAAGATGTCTGAAGTCTTAGACTGAATGGAGGGAAGGGAAAGAGGAAAGTAAAAGCAAAATAAAAGTTAGTGTGACATCTCAATATTATTCTGCCACAGGGGTTGTTCTCTGAGGGATAGTCTTTGTGCCCTTTTGGTTACATAGGGTGCTAAGGTTGGCTTTAAAGGGAGAAGTAGGGTTTTATCTGGGTATTATGTATAAAATAAGACAAAATGGTGTCCTGAGGAAGGATTGATACATAGAGAGGGATTCCCTCCTTATAAAACCCATCACTGCTATTTTTAAGGTAAAAGGAATATCACATGAAAAAAAGAAGAAATCTACCAGATGTGATCTACAGAAGCTCTTAAGGTAGATAAAGCGAGGCGGGTCGTAACTGGGTTGACAAATACAGACTGGATGGAGTAGCCTGCATGCAAAAACGGGTCAAATAATGAAATTGTTATGGAACAAACTTCACCTTTTTTAACCAATGACTGTTTTGATTAATTAGTGAAAATTTTTTTTCTGAAGATTTAGGCACAAATTAAATATCAATAAATTGATAAATGTCAAACACAGTTCTACTTTGTATATCATCAGGCAAAATGAAACTAATAACCTAGTGGGACTGTCAGTTTCTGTGGGACGATCAGGCCTACTTCTCAAAACCAGAAGTTCTCATGATTCTAAAGAGACATCAGATCTTTCAGCTGATGAATGGAAGAAATTCAGCTCTGCTGAATTTATGGGTGCTGAAATTGCTTTCCAGTTATCAGATGACTAGAAGTGCTTTCATTTGATGGTGAAAAGTGCCTGATAGAGTCAAACCTACAATCCAATAACCACGGAGATTTGATTTTAATAATAGGTCAATAATATAAACACTGATGATAAATTTGAACATTGGAGGAGGGAATTTATATAAAAAGAGTGAGGATGATGGCGATGGGACTTGGTAGTTAAGAACCAGAAGAAAAATAAGGCATGGAGAGAAAATCAGAAAAGGAAGAATGACTTGGGGATAGAAGGTCAGAATGGAGAGGAAAAACAGAATACCAAATTAAAAAAAGCAAAACAAAGAATAGTGGAAAGGAAACTATGGGAAAGAAAGATAAAAGGCAAGAGAATCAGGATAGGAAGGGTTATAACAGTAGCAGGAAAATGCTTGACCCCAGATCTGGGAAGTCTCAGAAATTTTACAATGAGACCTATGGTTGTAGAAACAAGAGGTCACTCTGCAGAATGTATGGTTGGAACAAAGTTGTTTTTCTCATGTTCTAATGCTGACTTCTGAGTTCTGCTGTCTTCTTTACTTTCATTTCTACTGTAGGTAATAAACAGTTTGAGTTGGGAGGAGATTAAGAAGCAATTATCAGTAGATTTGGGTGACCTAAGTTCCAATTTTTCAGTGCAAGCATGGGCGAGTGACAGGACATTTCCCAAGGAGGCTCCTGGTTTGTGTAGCAAAGGACTTTCAGAGAATACCCTTAAAACAATACCTTCCTCTGGGGAACACTGGCTTCTCACTGCACACGGGAGCCCTGTGGTCACTGGGGCACAGGCAAAACCATCAGTTATAATCACAAACATCCATTTCTTAAATTCTTTATCATTTTATCCTGTTTCGCTAACAGGGCTTTTAAACACATCGTTTGACAGACCCCAGACGGTATTTTACTACAATTTTTACTCCACAGGGAGTAGAGACCTGACCACATAGACATAAATACATACTAATAATCCAATCAGTGGATCGTGAGCACTTAAATGCAATGAAGAAATGACAAATAAAAGTAAAAATACCACATAAAAGACTTCTGTTTATTACCATAGATTCAATATAAAAAAAATATCAAAAAAATAAAAAGCAAGTTTACAAAGAAGACAACTGGCTGGGGGAAACATTTTAAAATTTACTATGTACTTTTGAACTGCCAAAGTAATAAATGCTTACTATTAAAAAAAAAACACAAGATAAAAAGGACATTATATGGAAAAATGAAAATGACTTCCCCTCCCCATCATGAGCTACTCCTTACTATGTTAACAGTTTGTTAGCAGTTCCGTGCATATATAAAGGCTTTCTCTATGTGCATATAAACATGTATACACCTCAACAGTTCCCCAGCCTCTGCTCTCCAAAGGGTGACCTCTTACCAGCATATGAAGAGGAAGAGGAGGTTTTCCTTAATTAAGGTTATCCTAGAGAAATATCTAGTCAGCAGACTGTCTTAATGTCTATGTTCCTCCTTGGACCATATTCATGTTGCTGCTGATTACCCTCTGGAGTCCTTAGATAACCTTCAACACGATGCTATTTTCTTTCCATATGAGCCACAAAGGACTAATATGGAACAGGCTGCATTTATTTCTCTTTACTACCCCATCTCTGCACCCTCCACTGTGCCCTACAAGGCGTATAGATTTTACTGAAGCGGTGAAGTTAAAGGCAATAAAGAATGCTGTGTGCGAAATATGACTTTTCCCAATGTTTAGGGGAAAACAAAAAACAAAAAATCCACCATGGATTTTTTTTCAAGAAAACACAGTTATCATAAAGATGATCTTATAATTGGGTTACTTCCAGGAGGCCTTAACAGGACAGTCAGTGATAGCAACTGACACACGAAGTCCCACACAACAAGCCAAATGGAATAAGAATAGGTAGGCACTCCAAACTGGGTCCCTTTCTAGATTTTCCTGACCAATGTGACTCAGACACCTGGAATATTATGTAACTTTTAAGAAAACTTCTTTTTGCTAACAAAAGAAAAGACATATGATATAATGTTTGGTGAAAATTCAGGACAAAACATTATTTTAACTTCATTATAAAGATGTATGGATTGATAATTGAATAAAGAGTGGCTAATTCTAGTTATCTGGTGGTTGAAGATTGAATACATTCTTTATCCTTTGTTATTTTTCCCAAAATTTACCACAATGGCCATGACTACCCTTATCATCAGAAAAATAACCCTCTATATTGAAAAAGAATGAAATGAATTAATATGGCAGATATAGACAAAATATCAATGACAGAAAAAGATAGAAGTAGGATCATATCTTAAGGGTGTTCTGAGTCTTAAGTCAAAGTGTTTTCAACACAAAGGCACTGTGATTTGAAATCTTATAGACTTCCAGAGTAAACCACATGAGCTTCACCTACAGACCCACTGAAAAATCTTGGAGTGATACTTTGTAAATCCAGTTACCCACACTGAAAAAACAATATATCCATTCATTTCATAATATACTTACACATTTCATAATTTACTTAGAAAACAATATGATCCTATAAAATGCAGTGTGTTAAGTACTTATATTTAGAACAATATCACATTATTATAAAAAGTCTAGGGCTTAGTTTTATAATGTTAATTAACACTGATGTGTATGTTAGTAAGCACACAGGTAAAAGCAATTCACACCCTCAGAAAGTTTTTAAATTATAAATTAAATACAAAACTGTAAATATATGCCTTAAGAAAAGGTCATATAATGGTTCAGCTTTACATAAACTTATTACAAATTCCTATAGGAAGCCTTCACACTTAGTTGACTGGATAGGATCTACTTAATAAAATCGGGAAGTCTTGTAATAAATCTACTGGTTAGGCAGTTAGCCTAATAAAGACTTCAGGATGAATTCAGCATTTCTGAAAACAAGAAGTTCATTGTCAGCTGAGGAAGCAAAAAGTCCCACAGCTTTTCATTTGAAGGGCAAAGAGCCAAGTAAGTTCGTGGAAGTTGTACTTGACATTGCCGGTCTCCACAGAAAACAGAAAAGAATTCACAGTTATGCCTTAAATGGGCTGGTTCTTCAATATGTTTACCAATACTGTTTACCAATTGCAAATGTAAAATGCCACAAAACCCTATTTGGCAAAAGTGAAGATATTCGAAAGTCCTTTATATTGCATTTTTCATCTTAATTGGTTCATAGATAATTAGACCAAAAATGAGAAAACTGTATCTACAATAGACACCCAATCAGCAAATCTTTGTTGAGCACTTCTTCTAGGCCCTGGAGATGTGGCAATTACCTAAAGCAGTACTCCTGTTCTCAAGGAGCTGATGTTCCAGTGGGAAAGCGCTGAAGTGCCCAGTAAATACATAGTGTAATTCCAGGGACTAATAAGTGCTATGAAGAAAAATAAAGCAGGATAAAGATCAGAGTAACAATATATGGTTGTGTGAATACCTACTTTAGATAAGAGAACATTGGAAAGGCCTTTCAGAAGAGGTCCAATTTAGGTGAAGTTCAAAAGGAAATGAGGAAACAAACTATGACATGACCCAAAGGAAGAGTGTGCCAGGCAGAGGCAAGGGGAAGTACAAAAACCCAAGGTGGAAACAAGCTTGATACATTTTAAGAAAGATAAGAATGGCTAAAGTAGAGTGATCAGGAGAGAAAGAGATGGGGAAGTCAACGAGGAGCCAGATCATTTAGAGTCTTGAAGGTATGATTTAGATTTTATTCCAAATGCATTAGGAAGCAATTGGGAGGCTGTAAGAGAAGAAGAAATGAGACCTGATTTACTTCAATTAATGGCTGCTGGGAGGAAAATAGACTTTTGGGGGGGATGAGTGTAAAAATAGGGACACTAAGAAGCTATGATTGCATTAGTTCAGGTGAGATGACAGTGGCTTGGACTAGAGCGATAGAGATGAAAATGGGGATTAATGATCAGGCTTGGGATATGCTCAGGATAGAGTCAACAAGATGTGCTAATGGGCTGGTTTTGTCCTATGAAATATGGTGTAAGATCGATGATGATTTCCAAGATTACTGGTTTTATTTATTAAGATGTGGGCTTCTAAGGCAGGAGCAGGTTTGGGGGCAGTGAAGAAGAGGAAGAGTGAGGAATTTAATAATTATGTTTTAGATATGTAAAGTTTTAAATGGTTCTTAAATATTCAAGTGGACATGGCAACTAAATAGTTGTATACTAGAGTCCGGATCTCAGGAAAGATGTTTGGAAAATAGATATAATAGCTGTAAATTTAGGAGCCATCAGAATATAGATATGACTGGAAGCCACAGGGAAAACTGAGATTTCTATGTATCTAGAGGAGCTGACTAAGGACTAAATAGTGCTGGATTAATTCAATAATTAGAAGTTGCATAGATGACGAGGAGCCATCAAGTCATGGAGGCAGATTGTCTAATGAGGCAGGAGAAACACCAGTACAGTGTGGGATCGAGAAGTCAAAAGAGAGAATCTCTAGAAAAGAGTTGCTTAGTCAGGGAAGATGAGAGTGGACCACTATATCTGGCAACTTGGTGGTGACTGGTATCTTAAAGGAAGAGTCACTGAAAGGTAGGGGAAAACGCCACTGTAGAGTGGGTTAAAAGATAATAGGAATTGAGAAAAGAGAGGTGATGAAAATAGACAATTCTTTCTAGGAATTTTGCTGTCCAGGAAAGCAGAGACAAAAGAGATTTCTCCCATGTTTTATGAAACAGAAATTTGGAAATCTGAGAAACTCTTTGAGCATTTGAACTGTCGATGAAAAGGAGAAGGGAGATTATAAATAACACACAATACATAGGCTAACTGCTTTACTAAAACTGTGTGAAGCACTTCTTGAATAGGTAATGTTATCATTTTCATTTTATAATAGGAAAATTAGGCTGAGAGATGCTAAATAATTTGTCCAAAGCTAGTAAAAGGAAGAATCAAGATTCCAAGCTAAGCCTCTTTTACTTCAGAGCCTAAATTCTTAACCATAAGAGACAGATGTTCCAAAAAAGTCCTGGTCTGATGTACTCACCAGTGACTTGCATTTATTTAAGAAGACCCTCCATTAATGTCAAAAACAAAAACTCTTCAGGTGGAGTTCTGGAGTAATGACAGTGTGACTTGTATAAGATCAACCTTTGTGCAGATAACACAGCCATTCTGGACACAACATAATGAATGAAGATATTGCAGAACAAGAAAAAGCAGTTAGAAGTAGATGATTTAACCCTTAAAAGAAGACCATACTGAGGATATATACTTTTGTAGGGCTTTCTTCCTGGGGTCATTCCAGTGTATAAAATATGAGATGACTAGAATTCAGGCAGAAAACTTCAGTCTTACTGGCCTAAAGAGTCAGAGCAGGCAATTAGGACTGCCAGAGAAGAAACAGTTTAGGGGTAACTATGGAACCCAAAAGACCTTACATAGCTAGAGAAATCTTGAGTAAGAATAATAAAGCTGGAGGCAACACATTATCCAATTTCAAACTATATAACAAACCTATAATGATCAAAACAGTATGGCACTGGCATAAAAACAGACACATGGACCAATAGAACAGAACAGAAAGCCCAGAAATAAACCCATGCATATATAGTCAAGTAATTTTCCACAGAAGCACCAGAATGCATAGCAGGGAAAGAATAGTCTCTTCAATAAATAGTGCTAGGAAAATTGGATATCCACATGCAGAAGAATAAAATTGGAGCCTTTTCTTGCAATTTACACAAAAAACAACTCAAAATATATTAGACCTACATATACGACCTGACACAATAAAATTCCTATAGGAAAACAGGGGAAGAGCTCCACATCATTGGTCTCGGCAATGAGTTTTTGGACATGACACCTAAAGCACAGGCAACAAAAGCAAAAATAAACAAGTGAAACTACATTATGCTAAAAAGTTTCTGCACAGCAAGTAGTGATTCTATAACATCTCACTACGCTGATGGACAGTGACTGTAATGGGGTTGGTGGGGGGGACCTGATGAAGGGGGTAGTTTAATAACCATAATATTGCACATGTAATTGTAGAAAAATGATACCAAAATAAATTATTTTTAAAAAGTTTCTGCACAGTAAAAGAAATAATCAACAAAATGAAAAGGCGGCAATGGAAGAAAATATTTCCAAAATGTATATGTGATAAGGAGTTATCCAAAATAAACAAAGAACTCATACACCTCAATGGCAAAAAACAACTCAATTAAAAAATGGGCAAAGGACCCTCCTATACTGCTGATGGGAATGTAAATTAGTATAACCATTGTGGAAAGCAGTATGGAGGTTCCCCAAAAAACTCGAAATAGAAATACCATTTGACCCAGGAATTCCACTCCTAGGAATTTACCCTAAGAATACAGCAGCCCAGTTTCAAAAAGATATATGCACCCCTATGTTTATCGCAGCACTATTTACAATAGTCAAGAAATGGAAGCAACCTAAGTGTCCATCAGTAGATGAATGGATAAAGAAGATGTGGTACATATACACAATGGAATATTATTCAGCCATAAGAAGAAAACAAATCCTACCATTTGCAACAACATGGATGGAGCTAGAGGGTATTATGCTCAGTAAAATAAGCCAGGCAGACAAAGACAAGTACCAAATGATTTCACTCATCTGTGGAGTATAAGAACAAAGAAAAAACTGAAGGAAGAAAACAGCAGCAGATTCACAGAACCCAAGAATGGACTAACAGTTACCAAAGGGAAAGGACTGGGGAAGAGGGGTGGGAAGGGAGGGATAAGGGGGGAAAAGGGCTATTACAATTAAGACACATAATGTAGTGGGCATGGGGATGGGGTAGGGGGATACGGGGAAGGCAGTATAACATAGAGAAGACAAGTAGTAATTCTATAACATCCTTCTATGCTGATGGACAGTGACTGCAATGGGGGTATGCGGTGGGGACTTGATAATAGGGGGTGTCTAGTAACCATAATGTTGCTCATGTAATTGATATTAATAATAGCAAAATAAAAAATATATACATATAATATATTTTAAAAATGGGCAAAGGACCTGAACAGACATTTTTCCAAAGAAGACATACAAATGGCCAGCAGGTATGTGAAAAAGTAATCAACATCACTAATCATCAGAGAAATGCAAATCAAATTACAATGAGATATCACCTCACACCTGTTAGGATAGCTATTTAAAAAATCAGTGTTGGCAAGGATGTGGAGAAAAGGGAATACTTATACACTGTTGGTGGGAATGTAAATTGATACAACCATAAGGAAAACAGCATGGCGTTTCCTCAAAAAATTAAAAACATAACTACCATGTAATCCAGCAATCCCACTTTGAGTATATATCCAAATGAAATAAAATAATATCCTGAAGAGATATATACATTCCCATGTTCACTGCAGCATTATTAACAAGAGCCATGATATGGAAACAAACTAAGTGTCCATCAACAGATGAATGGATAAAGAAAATGTAGCATATGCATACAATGAAATATTATTCCACCTTACAAAAAGAAGGAAGCCCTGACATTTGTGATAACATGGAGGAGCCTGAAGGACATTATGTTAAGTGAAATAAGCCAGACACAGAAAGACAAATACTTCATGATATCACTTGTTTATGAAATATAAAAAAGCCAAAGTCACAGAAACAGTAGAAGGTAGCTACCAGGAGATGGGAGATGAGAGAAATGGGAGAGATGTTGGTCAAAGGGCACAAATTTTCAGTTATAAGATAAATAGGTTCTGGAGATCTAATATACAGAATGATGATTATAGTTATTAATAATACTGTATAGTTGACATTTGCTAAGAGAGTAGATCTTAAATATTGTTACCACATATAACACACATGCAAAAGGTAACTATATGAGGTGATATATATGTTAATTAGCTTGATTGTGGTAATCATTTCACAATGTATATGTATATTAAAACATCATGTATAATTGAAATGTATGCAATTTTTATTTTTCAATTATGCCTCAATAAAACTGGAAAAAATAAAAAGAAAAGAACTGAGGGGAAACTCCAGAAAAAAGGGGAAAACTCAGAACTTGCTTATGAAATCAACTCAAAAGATTGGCTGAATTCTGACTGCACATGTAGAGATAATACACTAATAATAGTAAGAGGGCTGAGAGAGGTAAACAGAATTTTAATTGTTGCCTTTCTAAATAGCATTTAGAAGTCAAGTTGGACGAAATTAAAAGATCTTGGAAAACATTTTTTGCTCTACACTGAAACCCCAGAAGGGCCATGCCATAGGAATAAGACTATATTTCAGGACAAAGGGATTCACTCTAAGACTAAAGGTAAAATTGAAATAGATTCTCCTAAAAAAGAAGGCGAACAATCAATCCTTCATGAGTTCAACAATTATCTGCCTTCTAGAACAAACAAAATACACTTCAGAGGAAGATAACAGAACAGAATTTTTACAGTGTATTATTCACAATGTCCAATAAATAAGCAAAATTAATAGACATACCAAGAAATGAGGAAAGATAAAAATCAATCAATAGAAATGGCCCAGATGTTGGAATTAGTAGAAAAGCTGTTTAAAATTATTATAATAAATGCATTAACATTTAAAAGAAAAGATGAATATAATGGATGAAGAACTGAGGAATTTTAGGAGGGATTTGGAAACTGCATAAGAGAACATAATGGAAATCCTAGAAATGAAAATCACAACATCTAAATTCATAAATTTTGGAAAGTACAAACAATAGATTAAATACAACAGAAGAAAGGATCAGTGAATTTGAAGACAGGGTAATCAAAATCATGCAAGCTGAAGTAGACAGAGAAAACAAAATTGAAATAAAAAGAGAACAGATACTAAATAACTTATTGGGAGTAACAAGTAGTACAGCATATATACAATGGGAGAGCCAGAAGGACCAGAGAGAAAATATGGGGCAGACAAAATATGAAGAAGTATTAGTTGAAAGGTTTCCAAATTTGCTCTGAGTAACCCATACATCCAAGAATCTCTGCAAACTCCAAGCAGAATAAGAACAGAGAAAATCACACCTAAGCATATCATAGCCAAACTGCTGAAAATTAGAAATTAAAAACAGAAACAGATTATAAGTAGCCAGAATAATAAAATACATATTAAATAAAGGTAAACAAAAATAAAATTGAGACATTAAAGGCTAGAAGATAATTGAATGACATCTGTAAAGTGCTCAAGGCAATTGAATGACATCTCTAACATGCTTACAGAAAAAAAAAGTGTCAACTAAAAGTTCTATATTCAGGAAATTATCCTTAATATAAAAAATGAAAAACAACTGATTCAACACCCCTATCAAAATTCCAACAGCTTTTTTCCCCAGAATGGAAAGTTGGTTGTCAAATTCATATGGAATTGTAAGGGGTCCTAAATAGCAGCAATAATCTTGAAAATAAAAAGGATAAAGTCAGATGCTTCACACTTTTCAATTTCAAAATTAACCACAAAGCTACAGTAATCTAAATAGAGTGGTACAAGCATAAGGATAGATGTACAGACCAATGAAATTGAGAGTCCAGAAATATTTATGGCCATTTATATTTGACATGGGTGCCAAGTCCATTAAATAAAGAAACAATAGTTTCTTCAGCAAATGATGCTGAGGCAACTGAATTATGACATGTAAAAGAATGAAGACGGACCCGACCCTGGCCACACATCACATACAAAAATTAACTCAGAGTGGATTGATGACCTAAAAATAAGAGCTAAAAACATAAAACTCTTAGAAGAAAACAAAGAAGTAAATCCTCATGAGCTTGGATTTGGCAATGGATCCTTGGATATGACATGAAAACACACAAGGAACAAAAAAAAAACAATAGGTAAATTGCACTCATCAAAATAAAAACTTTTGTTTTTTTGATATGACCAAGAAATGAAAAAACAACCTACATAATGGGAGAAAATATTTTCAAATCATATATTTGATAGGGGTTTAATATCCAGAATACATTAAAAAAAACACCCATAACTAAACAAAAAGGACAAACAATCCAATTTTAAAATGGGCATAGGACTTGAAAAGACATTGTTCCAAAGAAGATATACAAGTGGCCAGAAAGTACATGAAAAGATAATCAACATCATTAGTCATTAGGGAAATGCAAATCAAAACCACAGTGAGGTAGTATGGCATACCTACTAGGACGGGTATAAATTTTTTAAAAAGGAAAACAAATGTTGACAAAAATGTGGAGAAATTGGGACCTTTGTACAGTGCTGGTTAGAAGGTAAAATAGGGCAGCTGCTGTGGAAAATAGCTGTTCTCTCCTCAGAAAGGTAAACATAGACTATGACCCAGAAATTCCTAAGAAATTCCACCACAAAGAATTGAAAACAGGGACTCAGATAAATATTTGTACACCAATATTAGTTGTAGAATTATTCATAATAGCCAAGAGGTAAAACAACCCCAAAACCTATCAACAGATGAATGGATAAAGTGTGATATATAGAACAGAGGGACCTAACAGATATCTACAGAACTTTACACCCAAAAGCAGCAGAATACACATTCTTCTCAAGGGCACATGGAACATTTTCAAGAATAATCATATACTAGGCCAAAAAAAAGCCTTGGTAAATTTAAAAAGATTGAATATTGTACCAACCAGTTTCTCAGACCAATAAGGTATGAAACTAGAAATAAATTATGCAAATAAAATGAAAAATCCCACAAACACATGAAGGCTTCACAACATGGTCCAAAATAACCAATGGTACAATGACCAAATAAAAACAGAGATCAAGCAATATATGGAGACAAATGACAAAAATAATTCAACACCGAAAAATCTGTGGGACACAGTGAAGGCCGTGCTAAGAGGAAAGTATATTGCAATACAGGCCTACCTCAGGAAATAAGAACAATCCCATATGAGCAGTCCAAACACACAATTAAAGAAACTAGAAAAAGAAGAACAAATGAGGCCCAAGTTGGTAGAAGGAGGGACATAATGATGAGAGCAGAAATAAATAAAACCAAGAAGAAAAACAATAGAAAGAATCAATGAAAGCAAGAACTGGTTCCTTGAGAAAGTAAACAAAATAGATAAACCCCTAGCCAGACTTATCAAGAAAAAAAGAGAGCCTACTCACATAAACAGAATCAGAAATGAGAAAGGAAAAATCACTATGGACACCACAGAAATACAAAGAATTATTAGAGAATACTGTGAAAAATTATATGCTAACAAACTGGATAAACTAGAAGAAATGGACAACTTTCTAGAAAAATACAACCTTCCAAGGCTGACCCAGAAAGAAAGAGAAAATCTGAACAGACCAATTACCAGCAATGATATTGAACTGGTAATTAAAAACCTACCTAAGAACAAAACGCCTGGACCAGATGGCTTCACTGCTGAATGTTACCAAACATTTAGTGAAGACCTAATATACATCCTCCTTAAAGTTTTCCAAAGAATAGAAGAAGAGGTATTACTTCCAAACTCATTCTATGAGGCCAGCATCACTCTAATACCAAAACTAGGCAAGGACACCACAAAAAAAGAAAATTACAGACCAATATCCCTGAAAAACATAGATGCAAAAACACTCAACAAAATATTAGCAAACTGAATTCAAAAATACATCAAAAAGATCATCCATCATGATCAAGTGGGATTCATCCCAGGGATGCAAGGATGGTTCAACATTTGAAAATCCACAACATCATCCACTACATCATCAAAAAGAAGGACAAAAACCACATGATCATCTCCATAGATGCTGAAAAACATTTGACAAAATTCAACATCCATTCGTGATAAAAGCTCTAAACAAAATGGGTACAGAGGGCAAGTACCTCAACATAATAAAGGCCATATATGACAAGCCGACAGCCAACATCATACTTAACAGTGAGAAGCTGAGAGCTTTTCCTTTAGGACTGGGAACAAGACAAGGATGCCCACTCTCCCCACTTCTATTCAACATAGTACTGGAGGTCCTAGCCACGGCAATCAGACAACACAGAGAAATAAAAGGCATCCAGATTGGCAAGGAAGAAGTTAAACTGTCCCTGTTTGCATATGACATAATATTGCACATAAAAAACCCTAAAGAATCCACTCCAAAACTACTACATTTAATATCTGAATTCAGTAAAGTTGTGGGATACAAAATTAATATGCAGAAATCTGTGACATTCCTGTACTCTAACAATGAACTAGCAGAGAGAGAAATCAGGAAAACAATTCCATTCGCAGTTGCAACAAAAAGAATAAAATACCTAGGAATACACCTAACCAAGGAAGGGAAAGACCTATATTCTGAAAATTACAAGACACTCATGAGAGAAATTAAAGAATATACCAATAAATGGAAACACATCCTGTGCTCATGGATAGGAAGAATTAATATTGTCAAAATGGCCATCCTGCCTAAAGAAATCTACAGATTCAATGCAATTCCTATCAAAATACCAAAAGCATTCTTCAACGAACTAGAGTAAATCGTTCTAAAACTCATATGGAACCACAAAAGACCCAGAATAGCCAAAGTCATCCTGAGAAGGAAGAATAAAGCTGGGGGGATTATGCTCCCCAACTTCAAGCTCTACTACAAAGCCACAGTACTCAAGTCAATTTGGTACTGGCACAAGAACAAACCCACAGACCAGTGGAACAGAATAGAGAGTTCAGATATTAACCCAACCATATATGGTCAATTAATGTATGACAAAGAATCCATGGACATACAATAGGGAAATGACAGCCTCTTCAACAGCTGGTGTTGGCAAAACTGGACAGCTACATGCAAGAGAATTAAACTGGATTATTGTTTAACCCCATACACAAAAGTAAACTCGAAATGGATCAAGGACCTGAATGTAAGTCATGAAACCATAAAACTCTTAGAAGAAAACTCTTAGGCAAAAATCTCCTGAAAATAAGCATGAGCAACTTCTTCCTGAACGCATCTCCTCAAGCAAGGGAAGCAAAAGCAAAAATGAACTCGTGGGACCACATCAAACTACAAAGTTTCTGTACAGCAAAGAACACCATCAACAGAATGAAAAGGCATCCTACAGTAAGGGAGAATATATTTGTAAATGACATATCCAACAAGGGGCTAACATCCAAAATATATAAAGAACTTACATGCCTCAACACCCAAAAAGCAAATAACCCGATTGAAAAATGGGCAGAGGATATGAAGAGACAGTTCTCCAAGGAAGAAATTCAGATGGCCAACAGACACATGAAAAGATGCTCCACATCACTAATCATCAGGGAAATGCAAATTAAAACCACATGAGATATCACCTCATACAAGTTAGGATGGCCAGCATCGAAAAGACTAAGAACAACAAATGCTGGTGAGAATGTGGAGAAAGGAGAACCCTCCTACACTGCTGGTGGGAATGTAAGCTAGTTCAACCATTGTGGAAAGCAATATGGAGGCTCCTCTAAAAACTAAAAATAGAAATACCATTTGATCCGGAAATCCCACTCCTTGGAATTTACCCAAAGAATAGAACTTCTCAGATACAAAAAGACATATGCACCCCTATGTTTATTGCAGCACTTTTTAGAATAGCCAAGATATGGAAGCAACCTAAGTGTCCATCAGTAGATGAATGGATAAAGAAGAGGTGGGTCATATACACAATGGAATACTATTCAGCTGTATGAAAGAAACAAATCCTACCATTTGCAACAACATGGATAGAGCTGGAGGATATTATGCTCAGTGAAATAAGCCAGGTGGAGAAAGACAAGTGCCAAATGATTTCCCTCATTTGTGGAGTATAACAATGAAGCAAAACTGAAGGAACATAATAGCAGCAGACTCAGAGACTCCAAGAAGGAACTAGTGTTTACCAAAGGGGAGTGGTGTGGGAGGGTGGGTGGAGAGGGTGGGGAAAGGGGATTGTGGGGTATTTTGTTTAGTACACATGGTGCGGGGGATCAGGGGGAAAACAGTGTAGCACAGAGAAGGCAAATAGTGAATGTGGCATCTTACTACACTGATGGACAGTGACTGCACTGGGGTATGGGTGGGGACTTGATAATAGGGGTAAATGTAGTAACCACATTGTTTTTCATGTGAAACCTTCATAAGAGTGTATATAAATAATACCTTAATAAAAAAAGTGTGATATATAAATACAGTGGGATATTGTTAATCCACAAAGAGGAATGACATTCTGATATATGCAGCAAATGGATGAACGTAAAAAATAATGTTAACTGAAATAAACCAGACAAATACTGTATGGTTCCACTTATGAAATATCTATAATAAGGAAAGTCATAGGGACAGAAAATAGATAATACCTACCAATAGCTAAGGGAAGGGTGGATGGGAAACTATTGCATAATGATTGGCTATAGCGTTTTTGTGGTGATAAAGAAGTTTTGGATATGGGTGATGATGATGATTGCCCATTATGAATGTAATTATTACCACTGAACTGTACACTTAAAATGGTTAAAATGGCAAATTTTGTGTTATATATATTTACCACAGAACATCTTTTAAATAATGTTTTTATGTGAATGCAAATACATTTTTACATAATCAAAAACAGAGTAAATATGTACCTAACATCTTTGCATTACAAGAAATGTCAGTTTTTCAATGTGAAAGAAAATTACATAAAATAGAAATCTTGACTGAAAGGAAGGAAAAAAAGGAATTATAAATTGTAAATATGTAGGAAAATATAAATATCTTTCTTTTCTGAATTTCTTTAAAAGTTAATTGATGAAAGCAAAAATAATACAAGTAAATTTTGGATTTAAAACATATGGAGAAGTAAAATGTATGCCAACAATACCATAAATGACAGAGGGACACAAGTGAATCATGCTGCTGTAAAGTTCTTACATCATATATTTAGTAGTATAATATTAATTCTAGATAGATTATAACAAGTTAAGGATGCATATTCAAATCTCTAAAGAAAGCACTAAATACAATAATAGAAACAGGTAGTTAAAAATGTAAATAGAGGAGATAGAATTAAATTCTAAACAATACCCAACTGAGAGAGAACAGAAGAAAAGAAAACCTCACAAACCAAAGCAGACAAATAGAAATCAAAGAGCAAGATGGTAGGTGTAAACCAAATCAGATCAATAATTACATCAACTATAAATGAATTAACATAGTTAAAAAAAGAATTAAGACTTGATTTAAAAAAAGAAAAGCAAGACCCAACCATACACAGTTTAAAAGGGATGAACTTTATTTATTTTGCTTTTCTTCTTATTCATTTTTTTCTTTTTATTCTTTTTTTCATTAAGGTATCATTGCTATACAATCTTATGAAGGTTTCACATGAGCAACACTGCGGTTATTACATTCACCCATATAATCACGTTCCCCCATACACCCCATTGCAGTCACTGTCCATCAGCATAGTCAGATGCTATAGAGTCACTACTTGTCTTTTCTGTGCTCTACTTCCTTCCCTGTGACCCCCCTTCATTATGTGCCTTAATCCCCTTCTCCCTCCCTCTCCAGTCACCCTCCCCATCCCTTTCCTTTGGTAGCCACTAGTCCCTTCTTGGAGTCTGTGAGTCTGCTACTATTTTGTTCCTTCAGTTTTGCTTTCTTGATATACTCGACAAATGAGGGAAATCATTTGGTACTTGTCTTTCTCGACCTGGCTTATTTCACTGAGCATAATACCCTCTAGCTCCATCCATGTTGTTGCAAATGGTAGGATTTGTTTTCTTCTTATGCCTGAATAATATTCCATTGTGTATATGTACCACCTCTTCTTTATCTATATGTCTACCAATGGACACTTACATTGCTTCCATATCTTGGCTATTGTAAATAGTGCTGTGATAAACATAGGGGTGCATATGTCTTTTTGAATCTGGGATCTTGTTTTCTTCAGGTAAATTCCTAGGAGTGGAATTACTGGGTGAAATGGTATTTTTATTTTTAGTTTTTTGAGGAACCTCCATAATGCTTTCCACAAAGGTTGAACTAATTTACATTCCCATCAACAGTGTAGGAGGGTTCCCCTTTCTTAACATCCTCACCAGCATTTATTGTTTCTTGTCTTTTGGATGTTGGCCATTCTAACTGGTGTGAGGTGATATCTCACTGTGGTTTTAAGTTACATTTCCCTGATAATTAGTGATGTGGAGCATCTTTTCATGTCCCTGTTGGCCATCTGAATTTCTTCTTTGGAGAAGTGTCCATTCATATACTCCACTCATTTTTTAATCGGGTTATTTGTTTTTTGGGTGTTGAAGCATGTGAGCTCTTTATATTTTGTATGTCACCCCTTATCAGGTAAGTCATTTACGAATATATTCTCTCATACTATAGGATGCCTTTTTTTTCTACTGATAGTGTCCTTTGCTGTAGAGAAACTTCTTGGTTTTATCTAGTCCCATTCGTTCATTTTTGATTTTGTTTCACTTGCCTGAGATGTGTTCATAAAAAAGTTGCTCATGCTTATATTCAAGAGATTTTTTGCCTACATTTTCTTCTAAGAGTTTTATGATTTCATGACTTACATTCATGTCTTTGATTGATTTCTAGTTTACTTTTGTGTATGGGGTTGGACAATAATCCAGTTTCATTCTCTTAAATGTAGCTGTCCAGTTTTGCCAACACCAGCTGTTGAAGAGGCTGTCATTTCCCCATTTTATATCAATGACTCCTTTATTGTATATTAATTGGTCATGTATGTGCAGGTTTTTATCTGGGCTCTCTGTTCTTTTCCATTCATCTATGGGTCTGTTCTTGTGCCAGTACCAGAATGTTTTGATTACTGTGGTTTTGTAGTAGAGCTTAAAGTTAGGCAGTGTAATCCCCCCAACTTTATTCTTCCTTCTCAGGATCGCTTTGGCTATTCAAGGTCTTTTGTGGTTCTATATGAATTTTAGAACTATTTGTTCTAGTTCATTGAAGAATGCTGTTGGTATTTTGATAGGAATTGCATTGAATCTGTAGATTGCTTTAGGCAGGATGACCATTTTGACAATATTAATTCTTCCTACCCATGAGCATGGGATGTGTTTCCATTTACTGGTATCTTCTTTAATTTCTCTCATGAGTGTCTTGTAGTTTTCAGAGTATAGGTCTTTCGCTTCCTTGGTTAGGTTTATTCCTAGGTATTTTATTCTTTTCGATGCAACTTTGAATGGAATTGTTTTCCTTATTTCTCTCTCTCTGCTAGGTCATTGTTTGGATGCCTTTTATTTCTTTGTTTTGTCTGATTGCCATGGCTAGGATCTCCATTACCATGTTGAATAAAACTGGTAAGAGTGAGCATCCTTGTCTTGTTCCCAATCTTAGATGAAAAGTTTTAAGCTTTTCACTGATAAGTATGATGTTGGCTGTGTGTTTGTCATATATGGCCTTTAGTATGTTGAGGTACTTGCTCTCTACACCCATTTTGTTGAAAGTTTTGTCATGAATGGATGTTGAATTTTGTCAAATGATTTTTTCATCATCTTTTGATATGATCATGTGGTTTTTGTCCTTCTTTTTGTTGATGTGGTGTATGGTGATGATAGGTTTTTGCATATTGTGCCATCCTTGCATCCCTGGAATAAGTTCCACTTGATCATGATGGATGATTTTCTGGTGTATATTTGAATTTGGTTTGCTAATATTTTGCTGAGGATTTTTGCATGTATGTTCATCAACATACAAATGGGTCTTGTTTTTTCATCCATTCTGTAATTCTATGTCTTTTTATTGGTGCATTCAGTCCATTTACTTTTAGAGTGATTATTGATAGTAGGTTTTACATTTGTGATTACCAAAGTTTCAAGGTCAGCTTTATTACTAACAGTCTGACTTAATTCACCTATTATGCTATTTCAAACACAATCTAAAGGTTCTTTTTTTTCTCCCTTCTTCTTCCTCCTCTGCTCTTTATATATAGATGTCATATTCTGTGTTCTTTGTGTATCCCTTGACTGACTTTCTGGGTAGTTGATTTAATTTTGGATTTGTTTAGTAATTAGTTGCTCTACTTCCTTTACTGTGGTTTTATTTTCTCTGGTGACAGCTATTTAGCCTTTGGAATACTTCCATCTAGAGCAGTCCCTTTAAAATAGACTCTTGAGACGGTTTGTGGGAGGTAAATTCCCTCAATTTTTGCTTATCAGGAAATTGTTTAATCCCTGCTTCAAATTTAAATGATAATCTTGCTGGGTAGAGTATTCTTGGTTCGAGACTCTTCTGTTTCATTATATTAAATATATCATGCCACTCTCTTCTGGCCTGTAAGGTTTCTGCTGAGAAGTCTGATGATAACCTGATTGGGCTTTCCTTTATAAGTGATCTTTTTTCTCTCTCTGGCTTCTTTCAATAGTCTGTCCTTGTCCTTGATCTTTGTCATTTTAATCATTATATGTCTTGGTGTTGTCTTCTCATGTTCCTTATGTTTGGAGATCTGTGCACTTCCATGATCTCAGAAACTATTTTCTTCCCCAGATTGGGGAAGTTTTCAGCAATTATTTTCTCAAGGAGACTTTCTATCCCTTTTTCTCTCTTCTTCTGGTACCCTATAATGCAAATATTGTTCTGTTTGTATTGATTGCACAGTTCTCTTACTGTCCTTTCATTCCTAGAGATCCTTTTATCTCTCTATGCCTCAGCTTCTTTGTTTTACTATTTTCTAATTTCTATTTCATTTACCATCTCCTCTACCTTATGTAATCTACTTTTAAGTCCCTCCATCGTATGTTTCATTTCAAATACTATATTTTCAAAGTTTCTATCTCTTTCTTGAAGTCCTCTCTGAGATCTTAAAAATTGTTCAACAGCTCCATGAGCATTTTTAAGATTTTTATTTTGAAATCTTTATCAAGAAGATTGGTGATTTCAGTTTCACTTAGCCCTCTTTCTGGGGTCTTCTGTATTTTGCTTGGACAACATTTTGTTGTTGTTTCATTTTTTTAGCATTTCCTACAGAATAATAACTTTATGTAGGTGGTGCCCTCTAGTGCCCAGAAGCTCTGCTCTGTGGAGCTGCCAAGCACCTGTAGAAGTGGTGGGGGTTGCAGGGGAGCGCCACTGGCACCTGCTGGGAGGAAAGAGCTCTTTCCTGCTTCCTGGCTGTAGCATTTGCCTCCACTGCCATGTACAGTGGGCCAAGCATGCAGGGAGGAGCCTCTGTGCTATACCACTATAGCTTCTATAGGTGGGGCCATCCTCCGGCTGGCCTGTCCTGATTGCGTGGACAGCAGGTGTACGGGACCAGTGCCTGCTGGGAGGAAGGAGTGGCAGGCTGCATATCACAGTGGTTGGCCTCGGGGCTGTGTTGCCAGCAAGGAGGATGGAGTGCCTGAAGCTCTTGAAAGTTCCCAACCTGATGGGCTGAGTGTGCCAGGATGATTTTGTTCACCTGCCCTTTCTCCTGAGCAGCAAGCTCTGTGTAATATTTGCCCCTTTAGCACCCCTCTGGCTCCCGGGAAGTCTTTCAAAGTGCCTGCGTTTCTTTTGTCCTGGGGGCTAGTTGTGCATACCTATTGTCCACAAGTGGCTGGAAAGTCAGTCTTTCCCAGTATTCTGCCTCTCTTTCCTTTCCAGCCCCACTAATCTCCAGAGCACCATGTAATGTGGATTCATGCTGCTGAAGCAGATCTCTATGGCTGGGTGTTTAGCAGTCCTGGGCTTCTACTTTCTCCCCACTCTATTTCTCTTCCTCCTGTCTGTGAGCTGGGGTGAGGGGAGGGCTTGGATCCCACTGGATCGTGGCTTTGCTACTTTACCCTTTTCTGTGAGGTCTTTCTTCCAGATGTAGGCAGTCTGTTCTGCCATCTTCAGGTCACTTTTTCAGGATTAGTTGTATTTGCTCTTTTTGTGTGTTATATGTGGTTTTGGGAGGCGGTTTCTGCCTTACTTCTCATGCTGCCATCTTTTCCCCTTGTAAGGGATGCACTTTAAATATAAAGACAAAGAGGTTGAAAATAGAAGGTTGGAAAATATGCAATATAGTCACACCAGTCTGCTTTAATATCAAAGAAAGGAGTCTTTTTTTTTCACTGTCATCACTGTTTATTTGACAACAGTTAGTTTAGTTTGCAAGTTTAAGGCAAACATAACTAATGCATTTTCTTTTCTTCAGAGATTATAAAGATTACATAAGGTCTGTCCCAAAAGTTCTAGGACATATTCATTAATTAAAAGTATGTTTGATTATGATGCCTTATATGAATGGATACATGAATGAACTAAGGCAGTATAAAATGCCTTTTAGAAGTAAAATTCAAGAGACGTTAAGGGTGATTTTTATCTTGTTTGAACAACATATTTTGAAAGGATTATAGCTCAAAAATTACTTAAAGGTAAATAAGGTTGGCAGCCAAATGAATATGATTCATAAAATAAACACAGTTATAGAGGTTACTTAAAGACTGAAGTTTGGGCTTTTGAAAAGGAGAGGTGCATAATGTTTGACACCTGTCTAGGGGAGCACATAGGTGTGATGGCCACACCTGTGGGTGGCCCCACTCCATTGTTTCTCAGAGAAAAGGATGGTAGATGCACTTTGTCAGCTGTTTCTTTTGTTCCCAGTGAGCAGTAAATGCCTAATATCATTAAGAAAACAAAAACAAAATCTGAAAGAAGGCAGCCCTCAAAGAAAAGAGTCTTTAAGAAGAGGAATATCATAAAGATGAAGTTATTTCATAATGTTAAAAGGGTCAAATCATAAAGAAGATCTAATGATCCTAAAAGTGTATCTTCCTTCTAAAGGGGTTTCAAAATACATGAAGCAAAAATTGACAGAACTAAATGGAGAAACAGATATATAGATTTGTTAAGAATTTTTGTGTCTATAACATGGATCTGAAGATCAGTTCATTAAGATGTCAGTCTTCCCCAAATTGGTGCATAGATCTCATTTAAATTCTAAGCAGGCTTTTTTTTTTGTAGGAACTGACAAGCTGTATGTAAAATTTATATAAGAATGCAAAGAACCTAGAATATAATCTTTAAAGAGAATAAAATTGCAATTTTTATAACTGATTCCAAAATGTATTAGCTTATTGGAAGCCACAAAAATCAAAGTCATAAAGTATTGACAAAAGTATAGATGACTAGATCAATGGAACTATATAGAGAGACCAAAAATATATATACATTTAAAAAAAGGAATTGATTTTTGACAAGGCATCAAGATAATCAGTGGAGAAAGGAAAGTCAAAACTGATGTTGCTATAACAACAAGATACTTTTATGGAAAAAAATGATCTCAGCTGCTGCATCATATGCTACATAAATATTACCATGATATGGTTGATGGGACTAAACTGAAACTATAAGGCTTCTAGGAAAATATCTTCATGACTTTCTGGTATACAGAGATTTCTTAGAACTCTAAAGCACTAACCATAATGTAAAATTTACATAGTGTAATTTATGAATATTAAAAACTTCTGTTCTCAATGAAACATCAATAATAAAGACATAAGCCACAGACTAGGAGAAATATTTGTAATAAGTATATCTGACAAAGGGCATGTTGGTAGGTCAATAAAAGAACTCCATACTAAATAATAAAAATCCAAACAATCCAGTTTTTAAAGTGGGCAGAAGACTTGAAAAGATAATTCCTAAAAGATAATATATATGAATAGCCAGTAGACACATAAAAGGCTGTCTGTATCACTAGTCTTCAGGAACATTCCTGGCAAAACCACCATGATACTCTACTCCCTATCTACTAGAATAGTTAAAATTAAACAGACCAACAATACTAAATGCTGACAAGCATGTAGAACAAGAAGCATTATTCTACTTTGGTGGTGGCAGGTTGAAGTGGTATGACCACTACTTTGATGGTTTCTTATAAATTAAACCTACACCTACCCTAGGACCCAGCAATTTCGCTCCTGGTTTTTAACCCAAGAGAAATGAAAACACACTTGGTGGTGGCGTTTCTGAGCTCTTTAAGTGATATTTTCCTAAACTTTCTAAAAGGTTAAAGCATACTTGTTATTTCCATTTCCTTACCTTTCATTTACTCCTCAAATCACCCTTATTAAATAAGCATCATTCTCTTGATTTCCCTGAAATTTCTTTGGCAAATTCACAAATGACCTCCCAGTTGGCAAACTCAAGGGTGACTCGAGTCACTTTTTTACTCAGTCTCACTGCTGTGTATGGTGTCCCTGATGACTTTCTCTTCCTGAAATTTTCTTCCTATGGTTTACTGATTATACTCTTACCTCTCTGGTTTCCTGACTACTTCCTTTTATTCTTCTTTGTTGAATTCATTTACTCTGCCATCCTTCCTCATTAAATGTTGGCATTCTTAGGGTTTTAGCTTTTTGTTCTTCTTACCTTTTATATATTATAATATATATATTATATATATATTTATATTTATTTATTATTTCTATATTCTATATTGTAATCTTGGTGATCTCATATATTTCTCTAAATTCAACAGCCATCTTTGTGCCAATGACTCCCAGGTTTTTATTTTCAGCTCTGGTTTCTTTCCTAACTCTGATCTATATATTCATTTCTGTAAAGGATATCTTTATTTATATAATCCTTGATCCCTGTCATTAAATCCCACTTAATTCCTGTTTTAGTTATCCCTAAACTAAATTGACAAGAGTATAGATAAATAGGACTGTTATCCTTTTATTAAGGCCCAAGTCTGGGACCCCTGGAATATCCTTTATTTTAACTTTTCCCTCATTTTTCACTTTTAATCTTTTACAAAGTTCCATCAAAACGACTTTCTAAGTTTTCTTATTCCATCCCTTTGTCTCTGAAATATTAGTACCATAGTGCAAGGCCTCACCATTTTTAAATTGTATTACTGACATAACTTCATGGCTGGAATTTCTGCTTTCAGTCTTTCCTAAGACGCAATCACTTGTAATTCCCTGAATGTGACATTGGAATAGACCCAAACAGAGATGTGTGCTCACAGTTTCCTCAGAGACCAGGTGCCTTTCCCATCATAGTTCTATATCAGATGAAAAGACCCTGCTTCCCTCATTTAGCATAGTAGTAAAGGAAGAACTAATCTGGATTAATTAGATTCCTTCCCTAGGAATTTCCAAACTAAAGGTTAAGGAAGAGAGTTATTTCTCCTTTCAGGTCAGAAGACAATAATTCTAAACCCAGAGCTTCTATCAGCTAGGTCTCATATCTTATGGAGAATCTCATCTGAGAGCAGGCATTTGGCCTAGAGAGAGAAGCAGAAATGAAAGACAGGTTGGGGGAACAAGAGTCCTGGGTTTGTGATTCCAGTGATCTAGCCCTACTCTTTTCAATGTTTAGTTATGTAGATTCAAAGAATTTCTCTTTTATCAGATTGGTTTTCTGTCCACTGCAACCAAAGAGGCTTCACCATTATAGCCTAGCTTTTACCCACCCATTTCTTTAACTCAGAACTCCCCCCTTGGAGGGTTCTTCCTAGCCTCTTTCATTTGGATAACACAGCCATCTTTCAAGACCCAGGCCACGTGTTGGAATCTCTGGTAAGTTTTGAGTGATCTAAGGGAAGAGACTCTTTTATTTCTTAATACCACACACAATTTGTTAAATAAATACAAGAGGGAGTGAATGAATTAGTCTCACACCAGCTTGTTATTTTTGGTAAGAATATGTGAGTGGCTAATGCTGCATTCATTAAATCAGTCATTATTCATTTTATACTCTTTCAAATACTCTCCAAACTCCTGCCTTTAGATCCATGGGAATCTACTCAGATGTATATCTTCTAGACAAATTTTTCTTCCCTAGTAAATTGTCTTTTACAGTATTTAAAAATATCTTTCCTTTATGATATTCTAATTTTGAATTCTACCTGTCCAAATCTCAATTATGATTACAATACTTTATTTACCACGTGTTAAAATGTTCACATTATTTCTCATGACTTTGCAGTTAAAATCTAAATCTATAGGCCGTATGCCTTGACTGTAAATAATTGGCTGTTTTTCAGTCCTTACATAATTACACCATAGCATCTGAAACCAGATCACTCCATCCTTGAAATCCCTCTTCCTTTATCTTCTGTGGAACCTTTTTTTTTTTAATTTCTCTCTTTTTTTTCTTACCTCTCTAGGGGATGAACACTGATCAGCTCAGATTCAAGTAAGAATTTTAAATTTAACTTTCTTCTTAAATGTAGTTGAATGAAGAAAGCAGCCATGCAAAGGACCAAAGCTTTGTTTTTCAGGTGCTTGAAACCTCATAGTCATTAAAGAATCTCCCTTGGCTTGAGATCGTGATGAGTAGTGTTTAATAGGGTTTGTTATTCCTAACCTGCTCGGTCATATCCTGGGTAAGGATACGCATATCATAGTGTATCTTTTTATTGACCATGTTGACTCTATACACAGCCAGCTCTGTGACTCAGCTAGGCAATGGGCCCACAGATTCCCATTCTAGGCTTTCTTATATCCCCCAGTCCTGACCCACCACCCCCTAGTTAAAACCACTATTACCTCCTTTTTATTTTTTCAAGAAGCCTTTCCTAATGGCCCTACCTCCTCTCTTATGATACCCATCTACTCTTCACAGTGCTGGGTGAGTAATGTTCCTAAAACACATTCAGATATCTAACTTCGTGTTTCTTTTTGCCTACAAAACAGTGTTCCTATTCCTTCAGGTGACATTCAAGTCCCTCCATGATCTGGTGCTGACAGCACATCCTGGTCATTTTGAATACTTGATTCCAACTCAGCTGACCAGGGCAAAGTTTCAGATAATAATATCTCATGTTTATTGAGGGTCTGCTGTGTGCTGAGCACAATTCCTCCTTAACATGGTGGTCACAAGATTTGACCTGAAGTGATCCGTGTCCTAACCTTACTCTCGCTCTGTCGCTCTGTCATCCCACCCAAACCACCAGCTCCATTAATTTACTTCCCTTCTACTCCAGTCCTCTGATTATGGCATCCTGATTTTTTGGCGTCTTTGGTTGCTCTGCCATCTTTTTTTTTTTTTTTAGAGTTCTGTCTTCCCATCATCATGAGGTTTGCTCAGCTTTCCTGTTTGTTAACTAACCCTCGGCTTGTCCTCTGGATGCCCTCCTTGGAATTACCACTGCAGGAAGCCTGCTGGCACTAGCCCCAGCAGTTTGGGCTCTGCTTTGTTCTTTGGCTTTGATATCACGGGGTGGGCCCTGGGCGTCTGAACCTAGCCTTCCTGATGAACTATAAACTCAGACTATAGATTGCCTAGAATCTTAGGATTAAAAGAATCCCAAAGTCTACAACAGTACTGAGTGAAAATCCCTGTTCTTTCTATTTGCCATTCTTTATAATAGTACTTCAAATATTTGGTGGCAGATTTCATATCCCAAACTCTTCTTTCTAATCTAAACTTCCCAGTTCCTTTAGTCACTGTCTCCAGCCTGACTTCCTCTAAATTAGTTTCATTTAATTACTGCCCCTTTTACAATGGCTGGTAGGTCGAGTTTTAAAACAATGTCCCAATTATGAACATATTCTAGCCAGTTTGGACTAGAAGAAGGTTTTATATCATTTACGATTAACTTTTACCTAGCTTTTCCCATGATGCAGATTTGGATCTTTTAAAATCCTTGTTCTGGAATCAATATATTAGCTATTTCCTGCTTTATCTTCAGCTTCATCTCTGACCCGAATCCTGAAGGTGGGATGAGAGTGGGCCATGCTTCTTGCCACAGGGCAGCGGCTTCCACTCGTTTCTCTGCAGCGATTTGCAGACACACAACAGACGGCTGTGGGTCCATCCAGATGGGTCATGAGTGTTTGAGAGTTCTGCTCAGTTCTCTCTAATTGTAGTTCCGTCTCCTCTCCCATTCACTTAAACCACCTGAATGCCAGGAGCAAGACATTATTAGAGGGAAAACCTTGAATCCATGTCAATTTACTTTTCATTATTATTAACAAATTCCTTTTCACACGCAACTGACTGAGACACATCAGTGTATCTGACAATGAGATTCCCCCTCATATGAAACTTCTTCTAGGTAACTGACCCATCCTCCCAGGACACACTGTATACTTATTTAGTCAGGTACTCTGGACCATGTCTACCCCAGGGGAGAATCCATTTCTTTGCTTTTTCCAGGTTCTAGAGGCCATCTGCATTCCCTGACTCATGGCCACCTCCTCCCTGTCACTCTGTCTCCCTTTTACAAGGACCCTTGTTATTATACTGGAACTACTTCAGTAACCTAGTATAATCTCCTCATCTGAAGATTATTAATCATATCTGGAAAATGTCTTTACCACGTAAGGTAACATATCCACAGATTCCAGGATTAAGACATGGATGTCTTTGGGGGCGGGGAGTGCCATCTCTCAGCCTGCCACACATTTGGCCTCAGCTTCTCTTTTCCAAAATGATCAGTTTCAACTAAACAAACATTACTTGGATTTTCTTTACTATCTGTATTTTATTGCCTTTTCTGTTTGTTTGGTGCAATGCCACCAATTTGTGTCAGGCTGGGTCTATTTGGGCAGCTTTATCGTTCTCTCTTACTCTCACTAGTACAGACCACCACAAAGGACTCATTTTGCTTTTTGAAACAATTCCCTTTTTTTTTTCTTTGCTTTCCCATTTTCCTTCTTGCTGCCTTTTTACCTCTTTATTTCAAAGTTTCCAAATTCAAAAAGTACGAATATACATAAAGATCAAACATGTGCTGTGTTTCAGGTCCAAAGCAATTTCCTCAAGAATTTGTTTATGATGGCAGATGGCCGTTTAAACATAGTAACCCATATGTTTCTTTTAAATTCAACAGAAAGAAGATAAGAATCCAGTGAACAATCCTGGATATTTAACATAAGAAATCTGGGATTCTTATGTCCATCAGACAAACACACTGCAAAAAGTTATCTGTATAATATTATCAGCCCTTCTTCCTTCCCATAGCAAACTGAGGACCCAAGATAAATTCCTTTTTTAAGATTACTTGCCATCTGTCCTTCAACGATGTCTAAGCCTGTGGAAGTCTATTTCAAGTGCATGAATTAAAGGTAGCACCACATAGAGAATAACAATGCAGGTTCTGGAATCAGATAAGTCTCAATATTTCATTTCAGCTACTTGGCTGAAATCAGACAATCTCAACCATAGCTTTATCTATTACTGACATTGGGAAGATTACTTAAGCATTCTAGTTTAGTTTTCCTATTGGTCGGATAGCAATACTGAGCTGTATAGTTGTGAGTACTAAATAAAACAATACATGCAAAGCACTTAATCAAGGACAGGTGTGTAGTAAATTCTCAATAAATAATAGCTCTCAGTTCTTTTTATCAGGTCCCATTAAAAATACTCCAGACACATCAAACAGAGATTTGTTCCTCAGCTTTGGTCAGCCTGAAAAACAGAAATAACCCGGAGCAATGGCACCACAGACAAAACTTTTAAGACCCTTATTCTCCTGTGCATTTCATGAATATTGGCCTCAACCTCACTTACTGGCTAAAAAGAAACAAATTGGTTTGTACTATCATTATCCTAAGATTCTGAGGATATATTTCTTCAAAAGGAAACAGGAAAAAAAGAGATGATCTAGCCTTGTAGAATTTCTCTGTTATGATTAGTTACATTTTTCATTTTTTCTTCCAGATAAATCTACAAAAACACTTTTTAAAAGACTCCTAAAATTTCTTCATTTTGGATAGTTTGAAAAATTAGGACTACAGTTATTCAGATACATCCTAGAGGAGCCCATGTTCCTTCTGCAAGGCAGAAAGAAGGCCCAAAAGCAGACTTTGGTTAGCACGGGTGAAGCTAGAAGAGACTCATAGTAGGATAAGTTTCTTAGGTCAAAGACAAGGATAGAATTCTAGAGTTACTTGCCTGAAAATTTTCTGAGCAAATAAAATGAATGAATAAATCTGGTTGCTCACCTATAGTCATTTAAAAGAATGATGTAGCAGCTCTTCTCATTTGCCAGGATTTTCTTAAATCCTTCTTTATCTGCTTAAGTATTATCAGATGCCCACAGTAGTAAACTCTGAAGCACCGGAAGGGAGAAAAAATGACTTTTGAGGCATAGAGTCAAAATTTGCACGAGGCATCAGTGCTCGGCCAGACGGCTGGTGAAATTGTTCCTGTGTCTTGGGGTTTAAGCCTCATTATTTCCCTTCAGTGTGGCATTTTTACCAAGCAGTTACGGCCAGGTCCTTCCCGCCTCCAGGCCCTGTGAGAGTGTGGAGGGATGCTGGGCAGCTCTGCAAGTCATCTTCTCTCCCTCCAAGGTCTTCTTTAGAAATTCCAGAGGTGACTTAGTGGTGAAAGGTTGTTCAAGTACCTTCCTCTCCTTTTTATTCTCTTTAGAGCAAACATTCAAACACTCCTTAAGCCAAAGCGATGCCTCACCCCATGTCTGCATCTCAAAGCCCTGAATATTTATAGGTCTTTGAAAATTCCAAGCCCCAAGTTTAGGGCAAAATGCTATTTTTACTTGGTTGCTATTCACTTGGTTGAAGACTCACCTATTATGGTTAACACACTAGGCAGTAACTTTTCAAACTGCCACTATAATATATTCTAATTTAGAAAATGGAAAATAGTACAAATAAGAAAAGAAGAATAGCCATAAAATCATCATCAATCTAACATTTTGATCTCTTTTTCTCTTTATATATGTACATGCATATTAATACACAACACTTGGATGTTTATGATGCTTTCAAATTTTATATACAATTTGTATTCTGCTTTTATTAATCTATTTTATTATTGGAACACAGGTATTTTCTCATGCCAATAAGTATTTTTTGAAAATGTTATTAATTAGCTAAATATTATTCTGTTATATCCTTGCATAACATAAGAAAAGTTGTTCTCCTATTTCTCGCTAATGTGGCAACTTGGAACTAAGTCAGTGAGCTATGAGGCAATGCCAAGCAATAAACTTATGTATCTGTAATTGGAGTCTACAAAGGCAGAAGGACAGGTGATGCAGAAAAGAAATTTGAAGAAATAATGGCTGAAATTTTTCTAAATTTAAGGGAAGCTATTAAATTACAGGTCCAAGAATCTTAACAAACCCCAAACACAAAAAAATATTGAGAAAACGATATGCAGGCATATCAAATCAAATTTCTTAAAGCTAGCGATAAAAATATCTTAAAAGCAACCAGTGTAAAAGAGATTTTGTTAACAAAAATAAAGATTTTTCATTGGAAATTCAGAAGACAGTGGGACATTTGCAAAGAACTTAAAAAAACCTGTCTAGCTAGAATTTATACCAACACGAATATCTTATGAAAGAAAAAATAACCTTTTTCGACATACAAAACTGAAAGAATTCATCAGCAGCAAATATGAATTATGAAAAATGTTAAAAGAAGGCCTTTAAGCAGAAGGAAAGTGATGACAAAGGAAAATATGAATCCACAGAAAAGAATAGTAAGTGCTGGAAATGGTAAAGATGTGGTTAAATATTAAGTTTTTTCTTAATTTTTTCATATCTTTACAAGATAATTAATCATTTAAAGTAAAAATAACAACAATGCATTATGGGGTTTATTACACATGTAGAATTAAAATGTCTTATTACCACAAAGGCTAGAAGGGGAGAAAAACAATATACTATTATAAAATTCTTATTTTTGAAGTGGTATAAGAGTAAACTGTGGTAAATTAAAGACAAACTATGAACTGTAAAGCAACCACTAAAAACAAAAACAGAAGAATAATTCTTTAATAATGGAGATCGAGTGGAATTGTAGAAAATATATATAATCAATACAAAAGAAGGCAGACAAAGAGGAAATATGGAGAAAAGGACAGATGGGATTTATCTTACACCATACACAAAAATCAACTCAAAATGGATTGAATTGAAACTGTAAAACTTCTAGAAGAACACATAGGGAAAAAGTTTCATGACACTGGTCTTGGCAATGAAATTATGGATACAACACAAAAACAAAGGCAACAAAAACAAAAATAGACAAGTGGGACTACCTTATACTAAAAACTTGAGCACAGCAGAGAAAACAACCAACAGAGAGAAAAGGTAGCCAATGAATGGGAGACCATATTTGCAAACCGTATATCAAACAAGAAGTTAATTTCCAAAGTATGTAAGGAACTCATAGAACTCAATAGCAAAAAGAAAACTAACAATCCATTTTAAAAATAGGCAAAGGACTTGAATAGATACTTCTCTAAAGAAGACATGCATAGAGCAAATAAATGTATTAAAAGATGCTCCACATCACTAATCATCAGGGAAATGCAAATCTAAACCACAATGAGATATCCTCTCACATTTGATGAAACAGCTATTATCAAAATAATAAAACAACAAGGGTTGGTGAAATGAGGAGAAATTGGAACCCTTGTACACTGTCAATAGGAATGCAAAACGGTGCAGCCACTATGGAAACAGTATGCAAGTTTCTCAGAAGAATAAAAATGGAACTACCATATGATCCAGCAATCCCACTTCTGGTTATTTATCCCAAAGAGTTCAAATCAGAATCTCAGAGAGTTATTAGCATTCCTATTTTCGGTGCAGCATGGTTCACAACAGCCAAGATGCAGAAACAACCTGCATGTCCATGAGTGGATGGATGGATACGGAAGATGTGGTATGTGCGTACGCTGGAATATATATGATTGAGCCTTAAAAACGAAGGAAGTCCCGCAATATGTGACAATGTGGACAGGCCTAGACAATATTATACGAAGTGAAATAACCCAATCACAGAAGGACAAATACTATATGACCCCATGTAGATGAGATGGGAAAGGAGCAGGGGAAAGAGAAGCCCTTTCCAAGGGCAGGAGGGAAGGGGAAACGAGGACCTGCTAACTAAGGAACACAAAGTTTCAGTAACAAAAGATGAGTGAGTTCCAGAGATCTGCTGCACAAGTTCTCTTACTAGGCACAAAATTGTTTAGAATTTTTCTCTAGACCATAAAAAGGATGAGGTCATGAAGGAGAGTATCTAAAATAAGAGAGTCAGCATGGAATCTACAGTGCAGCAACACTCAAAGAACATGTGAAAAGATTGTGTAGAAAATGAGAAGGAAGAGCCAGAGAAGTAGAAGGAAATTCAATGTAATGTAATATAATGGAAACCAAGAGAGAGAGAGAGAGACTCTTGAGAGTTGATGCAAGTGGTCAACTGCCAATGCTGAAAAAATGCTGAATTAATTGTCCATTGCATTCAATAATGTAACAAGGCTGAAATTTCCACACTATAATGCACAAAAAAGTGACTTTATTATCTATTATTGATTTGCCCTTGCCCTTGAGTCACCATTTCTGCTGATATCAGGAAAAAAATGGCTTAATAATTGAAAGCATTTCCTTTTACTTTTAAATATTTTCATTACTCAGCCTTTCAGACTGGCCCTTTTTCCTCTTTGAGGATAGCATAGGGCATCTGGAGACAGTAGGGCTTGTTGTCCCATGCTGTTCACTGGTCCTTTCTGGCCTCTGCTGGATGACCGTTGTCTTGCTCTGTGTAGTTGGTGTAGCTGGTCCTGCCTGTCTTTTTTAGGCATGGTGAGAACTGTAGACCTTGCTATTGCGTCTGGTCCTAACATTTCCATACTTGGCGTTTCCTGATCCCAGTTTCAGGCCACTTATGTTCCACTAATCTCAGTCCTCTTTTTCCAAAGCTACTCTTCTGCTCTAAAACGTCACTGGAAAATGCTGAAAATAAATCTTCTCTGAGAAGCTTAAACTCTGGGGAAGGGAGATATTAGCCCTTGCGAGTCTCTGGCTCCCTCAAGCTTATTTAAAGAATTCTGGTGCAATATTCTTCCCATAATATTTGACCCCAAAGCAGAAAGTGACATGGACATCATGATATTTGACCCCAAAGCAGAGCATGACATGGATGTTTGTTTCTATTACCTCACCATTCCTTTCTCTTTCTTAACTCCTTCTCTCAGCCCTAGAACAGCTTTATCTCCATCTGTGTGCCAGGGACTTACGTTACATCCTCTGAATTCTCCATATTCTAGCTTATTATATTAGATCTCCAAGCTTTTGCTATGTTAGGGGTATTTTCAGAATGTAGAAAAGTGCTTTACTTTCTCTATATAGTTTGCCTTCTAAAACCATTGTCTTCCTATGGATTCAAATAAGTCTGGCTTAAAATTTAAAACTGAACAATGATTCTTTCTCTCTGGGTTCTCTCTGCCTTCATGAAACAATGAATGGGTGAGAGGGAAACCTTGGGACACATAGGAATTAGTGATTTCAGAAATGAAAATCTGCTGGCTTCATATTTCAAAATTATCCCCAATATATCAGGTAAGAGATTGTTAATAACGTTGGTAGGAACAGATTCAGAAGCTAGATAAGAGTTGGTGGCACTGACTGAGAAGCATGAGCTCATCCCTTCTAGAATCTTGCTGTGACAAGAAAGGTAGAACAGGGCTGGAACATGTAGGAAGGGCAGGATTGGGAAAAAATTCTGTTCATTTTTTTTCTTAAGATAGAGGAGATTAGTCTCTTATAAGAGCTAGTAGGGATAGGAGGTTGAAGACAGGAAAATATGTGAATGATAGTCCAGAGTTTCAAGAAAAGTGAGAAGAGGTGGTTGCAGACAGGAGAAATCCTACCAAAATGTAAGCCTCAATCAATGCTTTCTGGGGATGAAAGCCCACTGAATAATTAAATACTTGTTTTATTAGAACAATGTTTCCCAAATACAGACATAGGAAAAGCCAGGGATATTTACTAAAAAATTGGATTCCCAGGCCCTAGCTAAGAGATTCTAATTCAGTAGGTCTAGGATAGATTCCAGGAGTCTGCAATACCCCATGGAATTCTCATGATGAAGAGAGCTTGGGAAATATTGCCAGGACACGGTTAAATGGCCATAAAGCATACAAGTGCATAACATTAAGGGTTAACTCTAAAATAACTAGACCACTTAAATAAGAGGAACTCAAAGAAATAAGGAGAAGGAGGGCCTTATGAGATTGCACAAGGGAAAATGAACTTGTTTGCTCAGTTTTCTGCTAGGAGCAAAAAGTGCTTTTTCATGGTGCTGCAGAGCACGTCCACAAGGCTTGGCAAGGCAGTGACAGAAACTCCACTAAAACACAGTTCCTTGAGGCTGCTGCTTTTTAAGTGGGCTTCATGTAAATATTCCTAAATATCTAAATACCAAATGTGACCTCAAACCAATGTAATAATGTTCATTTTTATCATGCTTCCAAACTCCTATATTTAATGTCACTTCTTGGTGAGTTTTCAGTATGATAGTATCCAATGTCCTAGTAACTGAATGAATTTTAATTGCATGAAGTTGAATTAAAGAAAGTTTTTCTTATTGGGAATGTTAGTTGAAATTCTTCACAATACAATTCAATATACGAGAGATTCACTAAACCCTCTTTGCCCCACAAAATCAGTGTCATCTCCTTATTATTCTCTTCCTAAGACTGAAACATTGCTTTTCAATCGCTGAAGTAATTTTTTTTTTTTGCTTCACCATGTCCCCAAGAGTCCCTAACAATGAAGGAAGAACTAAAAACAATAAAATTGTCTCTGAATAGCCATTGTCCTTCACTAAAAAACCCAGCCATGAGATTCCATTCAATTCATTGTACTCTTCTCAAGCAAGCCTTACAGATGAACCTCTTTTGAGAGAAATCATGTTCTTCAATAGCAGCAGTCTGAAAAGCTACTGCACGCATTTTTTCTAAGTGAAATTTTCACTATCATTGTGCCTAAAATAAAAGACATTTCAAAAGACATTACAAATGTCCCTTTCCTCTTTGCGGGGAAGAGTGGCTATTATGAAATCCTTGCCAAAACTACTTGCTAATGTTGTATTAATTTAAATATTTATTTTTTTCTTGAATTATGTTAAGATTCATTAAGTAAGAGGTAAAGAGAAGATTCCTAGCCTTTTGTTCAGCTATATACAAAGAGATTCCCTAAAATAGCGAAAAAAATTACTTAAGGCATATGTGTAAATTTTCAAAGAACCATTGTGTCTGAGAGTTGGAAAAGATCTTAAAGTTTCCTGACAGAAACTCTGCATTTTATGTACAAGAAAACTGGAGCATCTTAATGCATAAGGTGATTGACCCCAACTATTACTTGGTAATTTTAATGGTTATTTCAATTGGTATTGGCAGTTTCCTCAAGTCTGCTATTAAAGAAAAGAGGCTTTTCTGGAAATTCAATGTGAAAAACAAATTCAAAAAGATTTTTCTGTTAGACCATTATGAATCAGCATTTCATCAAGCAGTTTTTGTGGGGCTTGTACAGCTTTCCTTTATTGGTAAATGATCTTGAGTTCTATTTCATATTCTTCCTATACCCTTCACCCAGAGAAGGAAAGTTGATGGTATAGGTACAGGGGTATACTGTCATAATTTTTTTTCAACCTGTTAATTAGTCTGGTTTGGCTATCACAGTATCAAGTAGGAGATGGCAAACTTGCCCGTCTCAAAAATTCAAACAAACAAAAAAATGTTCTGGTAGATTAGAACCAACATTACCCTAAGTCTATAGCAAGCTTTGAACCCATTTCTAAGAAAATCAGACCATGAAACTAATGGGAAATGACTGTTGACTGATATCCTAAAAGCGCTTATGAACCTTCCCACATAAATCAACTGTCGCTTCCTTCCCATGACAATAATAGGCAAATGAATGAGTTAGTTTTATGTTCACATTTATAAACAACATGAAGGATATCCACTTGACAGGGAAGGATGGGGCAAGTGCCTTCTATGCTTCACTGTAACACCAGTCAGCCAGAAAAAGCTGACAGTCATGTCCAATATAAATCACACCCACTTCAGAGTCCAAGACAGTCAAGTAAAAAAATTCCCTTCTTCCCAAAGACCTGACAACTACTGTGGAGGTGTAAGACCTACCTGTCTCCCTTACTTATCTTCAACTTCCCTTTAAAAGTGCTCATAACCAGGGTCAGGAAGAGGAGGTAGGACCTCTTTGGTCTTTAGGGAAGAATGATCCACTGTTTTTTCCCCCCACACCATCATTGAACTTCTGGAGGTAGAGAACCCAGCACCGTCTCTAAAAAGACTTTATAAGTGCCCCAGGCTATGGACAAGAGTTAGGTCTCAGTGCAGCCTCGATGGAATACAAACAGGGTGTACCACTGGCTGTTTATTAGAAGGCCCTCTGGGCAGTGATGACAACAGACGATTGACTGCTCTGCCCGGTGATGAGATGGGCCCTACTGGATAGTAAGGGTGATCTTTCTGTGTATACCTTGGCCCAGCCTCCAGGCACTTGCTGGACTTTGTCGGGTTCTCCTTGCTAAATTTTCTTCTTCATGAGGCCTCCTCAAGCCAGGTTATCCTGTTTAGCACAGGTCGTACTCCATTTCCTAGAAGGTCTGGTGAAAGCGCCCTCTTCCTGTTACCCCAGAACAGAGGAAAGGTGGGTGGGGTGAGCAAGGTCATGTTTCTTCCCTATAGGCCTTGGATTTTTCAAGAATCTGCTTTTTTAATATAAATTTTATCAAAATTACCACCACCCGGATCAGGCAACAGAACAAAAACAGAGCACAAAATGTCCTGTTGTGCCCCTTCAAGTCACTGTCATCCAAGGAGTGACAAATATCTGACTTCTAATAGCCTGTAGGTCTGGGAGGAAGGGTGTTCCCAGCCCAGGGCAAGGCCCCTATGACACCTGTGAAACCAGTATAAGTCAAAGGAAAGGGTAGGTGGCAAGAAAGGCTTTTATGTCATGGTCACTAGTCAGGCTTGGTACCACGCATCTCCTCCAGCCTTGGCTCGCGCACTCTGCTCCCCCCAGCTGCCCCTTCCAGCAGGAACTCTATGGGCAGGTCCTTGGTGACTGGCAAACACCAGACCAATTACATGCCAGGAACGGAGTAGAGGAGAGAATGGCCATTTTCTCTCCACTTTTACCCCAGATCGTCAGGAGGTTGTGTCATGGTAAATACCTATTGATATGTAAATGAACTAAGGCTAGGTGGGAGATTCTGGAAATTCTGCCATTTATCCCATATACCCTATATTAGTTTGCATGCTTTTCAAATATATGTAAGTGAAATCATATGGTGTGTATTCCTTTGTAAATAATTTCTTTCACTCAGTATTCTTTTTATGAGAGTCGTCATACATGAATACTACATATATGGCATTGCATGCAGTCATGGTTCACGAAACTACCTTTGAAATTTAAAAAAATCATTGACTAGTCTTTCTTTGTTTATTGAGATATATTTGACATATAAAATATTATGTTAACTTCAGGTATACAACATAATGATTTGATATTTATATATTGTGAAATGATCACCACAATGATTTTAGTTAACATTCAGCACCACACAGTTACAAATTTTTTTCTTGTGATAATAACTTTTGAGATCTCTTAGCAACTTTTAAACATAAAATACAGTCCTACTAACTATAGTCACCATGTTATATATTGTATCCTTATGATTTAATTTACTTTATAATTGGAAGTTTGTATCTTTTAATCACATTCTTCCACTTTGCCCACTTTCTAACCCCTACCTCTGGCAACCACCAATCTGTTCTCTGTATATATGAGTTTAGGGTTTTGGTTTTGTTTTGCTTTTTAGACTGCACATATGAGAGCATACACTATTTGGCTTATTTCACTTAGTATAATGCCCTCAAGGTCCATCTGTATGGTCACAAATGGCAGGATTTTCTTTTTTTATGGCTAAATAGTAACTCTATGTGTACATATACTACATTTTCTTTATCCATTTATCCACTGATGGACCACGTAGGTTACTTCCGTGTCTTGACTATTGCAAATGAAGCTGCAATGAACATGGAGGTACATATAACTTTTTAAGTTAGTGTTTCTGTTTTCTTTGGAAAAGTAACCAGAGGTGGAATTTCTGGATCATATGGTATTTTTTTATTTTATTGAACTACAGTTGACATACAATATTATATTAGTTTCAGGTATACAACATAGTGATTCTACAAGTACATGTATTATGAAATGTTCACCATGATAAGTATAGTTATCATCTGTCACCCTACAAAGTTCTTACAATATTATTGACTATATTCCCCATGCTGTACGTTTCATTCCCATGATTTATTTTATAATTGGAAATTTGTACCTCTTTATCTCCTTCACCTATTTTGCCCATCACACCACACTACTGGCAACCACCAGTCTCTTTTCTGTGTTTGAGTATATTTCTGAATTTTGTTTCTTTGTTCTTTTGTTTTTTTTTAAAAGGTCACATATAAGTTGAAATCAAGTGGTATGTCCTTTTCTACCTGACTTATTTCACTTAGCATAATTCCCTCTAGATCTATCCAAGTTGTCACAAATGTCAAGATTTCATTCTTTTGACTCAGTAGTATTCCATTGTATACATTTACACCACATCTTTATCCATTCATCAATTGATGGACACTTAGTTTGCTTCCATATCTTGGCTCTTGTAAATAATGCTGCAATAAACATAAATGTGTATGTATCTTTTTGAATTAGTGTTTTTGTTTTCTTTAGGTAAATACCCAGAAGTGGAGTTACTGAGTCCTATGGCATTTCTATTTTTAATTTTTTGAGGAAACCTCCATATTATTTTCCACAGTGGCTGTCCCAGCTTGCATTCCCATCAACAGTGCATAAGGGTTCCTTTTTCTCAACAGACTTGCCCTCATTTTTTACGTTGCCTTTTCATTTTGTTGACAGTTTCTTTTGCTATGCAGAAGCTTTTTAGCTTTTTAGTTTGATGCAGTCTCATTTGTTTATTTTTGCTTTTGTTGTCTTTACTTTTAGTTTCAGATCCAAAAAATTGTCATCATGGAGCTTACTATCTGTGTTTTCTTCTAGGAGTTTAATAGTTTCAGGTCTACTATTCAATTTTGGGTTAATTTTTGTGTATGGTATAAGAGATTGGTCAAGTTTCATTCATTAACATGCGGCCATCCAGTTTTCCCAACACCATATATTGAAGAGGCTGGCCTTTTTCCATTATATATTCTTGGTTCCTGTGTCATAAATTAATTGGCCATACATGCATGGGTTTATTTTTGGCCTCTATTCTGTTCCATTGATCTTTGTGCCCTTTTTAATGTCAATGCCATACTGTTTTGATTACGATAGCTTTGTAATTAAGAAGCATAACTATTCTTTCTATTTGCATTTTCTTATACTGATCTAAAAATCTCCTTGTAGCAATGTGGATACTTGTGATAAACACAATCAGTCAAAATCTGTGTAATAGAGCAAAAGCTACAATAGAAATGAACAAACCATTAACACATGTAATGAGATAGATGAATGTCAGGAGCATTGAGCTAACTGAAGGAAGCCAGACATAAAAGACTATGTGCTGTGTAATTCCATTTATATAAAATTCTACAAGAGGAAGACTGTAGTGATAGAAAGCAGGTCTGTGTTTTCCAGGATCAAAAGTGGTGGGAAAGTGGAGAGCTTTACTGCAATGGGGCCTGAGGGAACTTTTTGAAGTGATGAAAATGTCTTATTTCTTGATAGTGGTGATAGTTACTAAATTTTATTGTATAAAAATTATACCTTAATAAATATGTTTGAAAATACTATGAATAACAATATAAAAATACAAATGCTCTAGAAATAAACCTAATAAAAGAGAAATAAGCCATTTATTAAGGGAAGAAAATAAACTTTTCTGCAAGATATTAAGGATAATCTAAACATGTAAGAAATGTAGTTTGTTCATTTATTAGAAGACCCAATACTTAAAAAATGTCAGTTCTATTCAAAGTGGTCTATAGATTCAATACTATTTTAATCCAAATCTCAACAATATTTCTTTGTGGAGCCTAACAAAATGAAATGACTTTAAAGTTTATATGGTAGCACAAATACTAGAATAATCAGGACATATTTGCAAAAAAAAAAATCGATGATACTTGCCCTATCAGATAATTAACACAATGTAATATTTGTATAAGATTAGATTAATATCTTAGAAGAAAAATCAAGAGAGCCCAGAAACAGATCCACAAGGACATTTAGTATATGACAAATGTGTCATGACAGAGCCGAGGGAGGAAATAATGGGCTTTTCAATAAATGGTGTAGATGCCTATGGTGTAGGAACAATTGTTTTATCATCTTAAAAAGACGAAGTTGGATGCCTACTTGCTCTATATACAAAAATCAATCCCTAGTGGGAAAAAAAAACAACTTCAAGGTAAACTACGAAACTTTTGGAACAGCATGGTGGAATTTTACACCTGAGAATAGAAAGGATTTCTTAATTATGATACAAAATACAAGCCATAAAGGAAATATTGATAAATTTGACTATATTAAAAATTAAATTATATTTATTGAAAGATACCAAAAAAGTGAAAAGACAGGTCATAAACGGGGTAACAACATAATATGGGTCACACACTGGGTCATAATGTTTGCAAAACAAAAAACCAACAAAGGGCTAATATCCAGAATACTTATTATATATTTAAAAATCTCCCAAGAATCAATAAGAAGACAGCCAGCCACCAGAGAAACAGCAAAAGAAACGTATAGCTACTTCACAAAAGAGCCTGCTCAAATGATCCTAGAGCGAAAGGCCCTTAAAAATACAAAAAGATGTTCAACCTACTTGTAATCAGGGAAATGCAAATTCAGACCATTATAAGACATCATTTTATACCATAAGAAAGGCAAATTTTTGAAAGCCAGACAATGCCAAATTTTCATTAGTGTTCAGTAGTGGAAACTCTTACTCACTGTCATGGAAGTATAAATTATTTCTGCCACTTCAGAAAATAGTTTGGCTTTCTCTATAAACTTGAAAATGTACATATCCTAGAACCCAGAAATTTCATTAGTATGTATAGACTCCAGAGAAATTGTTGCACCCTAAGTTAATTCTTACACATTAGCCAAGAACATGTAAAATAATGTTTATAGAAGCTTTGTTCATGATAGAAAAAATGGAAATAGCCCAAATATCCATCAACAGTAAAATAGATCTATAAGTAGTGGCCAGATCTTACAATGGAATACTATAAAGCATTAAAAATGAATGACAACATGATGAATTTTGCAAAAATATCATTTTGAGTGAAAGCATAAAGGCACAGCAGATATACTATTTGATTATATTTATGTGAAATTCAAAACCTGCAAAACTAAATAAAGTTCATGTAGGGCTACCTATACAGGTATAAAATCTCCAAAGAAAGCAAAGAAATGATTAATACATAATTCAAAATATTGGTTACTGCTAAGTGAGACAGTTGCAATCAGTGAGTGGCACCTAAGAGGCTCTGGAGAATAGAAATGCTCTCTCTCTTGGACTTTACAGGATAAATACAGGTGTTCATTTGCTGCCCTCTAACATGTGCAGCTGCAGGCACTATTTTTGTGTATACCGTATTTTAATTTTTCTTAAATTTTTTTTTAATTGAAGATGAATTGGTGTGGTTCCAAGGATACAAAAACCAGATATTTTGATTCAATAGATTGGGATGGGCCCAAGAAATCTGAATTTTTATCATGTTCCCATGGTGATTCTAATGAAAGAAGCCTAAGGGCCACGCTTGGAGTATCTGCTTATTATTCTGTGGTCTTGAACTTCACTCTTGGAACTTGGCATTTCAACAAGAGCTACAACATGATGAAAGCAAGCAGTTTGCAACAAATAAACAGAGAATAAACTTCTCATTCCAGAACGTATTACTTTACTCTACAAAAAACTAGACATTTACAAAAGAAAATTTTTTAAAGTTGCATTTATAAACCACACTGATAAAGTTACACAAGAGTCTGATGAACAAACAACATCATGAAACATCTCCGTACCATGTCAGTACCATCCAGAGAAATCAAGTCAACCGTTATACCACAGGTTGAAGGGTTTAGTACCTAAAAATCAACCCAGTGCCCTCTTGGTTTATCATTTGCTTATGAAAATATAAAAACCCAACACTTTTGCAAAACACGAAGTTGTTGTCAATTGACTTTATAGGAATAAAATTTTTGTTAAAGGAAATAAAATATAAAAAGATAACATAGGTCAGCTGCCAGTCAATATGAATGCTACATTTTTCTAAGATACATTAAGTTATGACAATTAGTCCAAGCAACACATTTCAATTATTTTAGAGATCTGACTGTACAGTACTGCTATTCTAAGCAATCTTGTGATGGCATAATTTTATTTTACATATGTACAGATCACATTATTGTATATACACATCAAGGAACTGCTCCAGTCATCACGTCACAATGGTAGTGTCTTATTTAGGCAGAAAGATTTCCTTTGGCTTTTAGTTTACAGCAAGGGGCACAGGCAGCCATTTCTTTCCAAGAGTTCACTGCATTGAGGGAAGTCTGGACTCTGAGCTCATTGCTTTCCTCATGGAATGATGAGCAGTATTAAGGATTCGAACTGATAAATAATGTCTCTGGTTGAACATTTCAAACATTAGCTACAATTGATCTCTGTGCTTCTACGAGACTGTATGACCCTTTCAGGTTAGCTTTTCTAGCAAAGTAAATGATCATTCCAATGGCAGGTATTGTTAAGCAGGATGCACAATAGAGCACGAGAAGTTCAGGCGAAAAGTAGTCCTTGTTATTTTCTCTTCCTGAAAATGACAAAATGGATGCAATTAATGTCTAGCACAAAAAAAATTGTTTAATAATAATACTGCTACATGTTTTATTTTAGTAGCACAACTAGTTCTCTAAAGTGAAGTGAATCAAAACGGGGATAAGAACCAACAGGACCCAAAATGCAGATTTCCCCGAATTATCCAAATAATCAGTTATTAGTTGCTATGTTCCTGGTGGGTCTAAAGATGACAGCCATTGACTTCCACAAACTTGATTCAAACAGATTCAAGTTCATCTGTAGAATGGAAGGAAGGGTGCAACTTTTAGGGCTCATTTATAAGAGCAAGAACTGGAGAAGAGCATTTGCTTTGGGAAATACAAATACCTACTAAAGAACTAGGACTCTGATCACTATGAATTGAAATAACCAACCAGTTCTCCAAGAAAATATTTGTAACACCTATAGTGTAACCAATATAGTCAACCACCATATATAAAGTAGTAAGGGAAAGAATTCTTGCCAGTGGCTTTTTCAGAGATATATAAAAAACTTTTAATTTTGTATCTCTGAAGTAGGGCATCTTAATATCTGCTATTCCTCGTCAGTATTTATATTATCTCTTGATAAACTGAAGTTCTTTGGATAGTATCGTATTTTAGCTTAAATGTGACCGACACCAAGAAGCATTCTCCGATGCACATCTTCCCCAGCCTAAATTAAGAGCCCTAATATACTTTTCATAACCCACTACTTTCCCTTCATAGCTCTTATCACAGCTTGTAATTAAGCATTTGTTTATATGATTACTTACTAAATTTCTTTTCCTCCTCGGACTGTAAATTACATAAGGACATTTCCTTTTTGGTCCACCACTTAATAGCCAGTACCTTGACTCACTGCTTAGAGCACTTGGCATCCAATGAATATTTTTTAAATAGAAATATATTCTTTCTTTCTACATCCTGTCATGTTGTCATTTACTTTTAAATTGGGTAGAGAAGGTAATAGTATACAGAAATTAAAATTAAGATTAGCATTATTTCTAATCTAATAAAAATCACCTGACAGCTGCTATACTATTTAACATCTTAACCTTATCAGAAGACACATTTCTATTTATGCTGTAGACTCATCTCTAACTTATATTTGTATTGCATTGAATGACCTCACAAGTATTAAGCCTCTTTAAGTGGCATATATAGTGTTTAGCCTAGAAAGAAACAACTGATCTGACTTTGGTAATCACTACATTCTCTCTAGAGGCTTCTAGTCACTGGAGGTAAATCAAGTAGAACAGAATCACCAGGGTCAGGTAATGGTTAAGTCAGTTTTTTCAAACTATTGAAGTTAAAAACACCTCACCTTAAACATAATGATATGACCTCACTTTCCTACTTTCCCTGCTAGGGTAGAACTAGTGTAGAGGTATAAGGGTAATATTTTAATGGGATGTCCATTATCATAATTATGATCAGGCATCAGTATTGACATGCTGGGCAATGGTATTTCTTCTCCTACTGTTTTCTTTTCAATTTAATAACTATTATCTTTTGCCTTTGGTTTTACCCTCAGGCATTTGGAGTAAAACACAAATTTACTGCTGAGTCAGTGTTACCAGGACAACCTTCAAATATAATTTTCTATTAGCTGTATAAATGCTGAAAATCCTAAACATGCCCAACTGTTCCTATCATTGCAATACATCCAAGCCAAAACCAAACAAAAGAAAATTAATTATAAAATGCAGCTAAATACAAAGGAAGACTAGTTCAAAATACCCAGGAGAAATGTAAACTTTTTCTCTCCATTCATTTGTAGTTATTTTAAACCATATTTAGTTTGGAGGCCTGAATTTCTAGCTGAGTGCCTAATATGATTTGTTCATTTGTTTATGAGTGAAAAATGGCAAATACATAAGTTGCTTATTTAATAAAGGAATTAGAAAAGACAACAATGTGTGAGAAAGAGTTAAAAAGTGGGGACGCTTTGATATGTGTGTCTTTAAAAGAGTATCATGAACTACAAACTGAATTACAAGAATGTTGGTAGTCTATTCGCTGGGCCTGGGCTTAATTACGGGCATCCTGGGGGTATGAAGGATTACAGGAAATAGGAATGAATGAATTTCAACCTACTTACAAGGAGATCTCAATCTGCCCAGAGCCATCACCCCTGACCTTACTGGAAGCACTGATTACGTACACCCCTGTGTCATTTTGACTGACAGGATGCAGGATGAATGTTCCATTCTTTGAACATGTACTACTTTCACTGGCCACATCAGCTCTTTTCGGGATACCCACAGCAGGTGGATGACTAAACGTCTGACAGATAATTGTAATATTTTGCCCTTCTTTAACATTTCTACATGGATGTATTGATATTGTCATGTTTCAAGGAGGTACTGTGAAAACAGAAAACATGGTAAGGCTTGCGATCTTGAGAAATTTGGCCAGGTGAGTAAAATTTTATCCCATTTTTTGACCATTTCTGACTTCTGACCTTCATATTTTTTTTACATTGACAAGCGATTGCTGATAGGCCAAGTACCCGAGGCTCTTAAAAAGCTGCATTTGTCTGCAGTCCTGTTCACTCCAAGCATGGCTTCCAGTGCACAGTGGGAGCTCATGAGCATGCAAGGAGCAGGAGACTGATCTGAAAAGGCTGACATATTCTGCTTCCATCTGTGAAATCAAACGATGCTAGTGTGCATTCCACAGGAGGGATTAGGAAGTTAAGGAGCTCCCGAGTAGCTCTGCTGAGGCCATTGTCCGCTCCCCCTCCCTCCTAGAACAGGGTGGAATGGACTAGGGGCTGGGGTTTTTAAGGAGGCAGTTCTGTAGTCTAGAGGTTCTTGTCTGTCGTTCAGCATCCAGATAACCAGCCACTCTGGTTATTATCCTGAAGAGAATCGATCCAGAAAATACACAGGTATTCCATGTTCAGAGAATGGCGTTTTCTTCTGGTAGGAAGGAAGAAGTCTGGATAGAAGCCTTCTTTTTCCATGTACCAGCGCCACTTCTTTAATTTCCTTATATCCCTCCAGGGAAAGACTTTGGAAACATGTTTAAATACTTGGAAAATGCAAGACCAATGATGAATTTTCAACTTTGAAAAAAGCAAATGGAAATTCTACATTCACCCATAATATCAACTTCCTGGGTAACCTCTGTGGGATAAGGCAGCTGGGCATGATTATTTTAAGAATCATTAGGAAATGACCACAATTAATATGGAATTCAGCTCCTTTTTGCCAGGTCACTCATCTAAACCTAGAAATTCTTTACAAACCTCTGATCTATAAAAATAATGAAAAACCAAAAACTAACCTTTAACATCAAGTGTTAAACTTCTTAATTGCAAGCCAACCTCATTTTCAGATTGACATTCGTACACTCCGGCATCCTCCAGCCGGGCCTTGTGGATGGTATACGCGCCGTCTCTGGACTTCAGCACCATGTCTCCTGTCTCTGCTTTTTTCTTTAGGATTATCCAAGTTTGGGGAACATTTCCACATGTACAGGAGATAATGACAGTGTCTCCTTCTTTGACACTCTCAGAAGGAAAAACTGTAAGTTGTATGTCTTTTGGAGCAACTGTAAAGAGAATTTAAAAGGCACTTCTGATTGGGTTAAATACAGACCAATTCTATATTAATTTAATGACAGCAATAATAGCTGTCAAGGAACTATTTGTGCTTCCTGTTTGCATGAAGTGTTTAGAGGGGCAAGTGAAGAAGTCAGCGTTGACTGGCTTGTTGTAAATGATCATGTTTTCAATAAGAGAAGACAATCCTATTGTTTCACTCATATATTAAAATAATTCTTTACCCGATCTAGCCAAAGAATAGGTCTTTAATAAATAGCTATAGAATTCAACTGTGGAAAATAACTTTCTTTTTTTGGTCACACTGCTGTGCAAAATTTTCCCTGAAATACAAAGGCCTTTCCAGGTTTCTGAGTTTTGAGCTGGATCCTCCCAGATCAAGAAATTGAGTTGTGCAGAGACAGCTTTCTTGCTACCCTAAACAACTACCATTTAGCAAATGCCAGGCACTGTGCTAAGTACTTGACATACAGTATCTCTATGAAAACACAACCCGTGGAGGGAGGTGCCATATCACCATTTTATAATTGAGATTCCCATTAAATTCATCAGTTTTTGTGATTTGAGAATCTTTCCCCAACCAGAGCTAGAGTACCATGACATCTATCCTGAGGACTTTCTTTAAGGTTGTTCATTGCCCTCCAAGTTTCTTCCTTTAAAATACAAATGATCATTGAGATGAAGTAACAAGAAAGTCACTAATTCCTTAGGGCAAATAATATCAAGAGTGAGAGAGGAAATAATAGCCCCAGTGAAAAAAAGGACTTTAAACCCCAAAGGGAAGGTATGGGGGGAAATCCAAAATAGTAATCTCATGGGTTTTGCCAAAAACTTCCCATGAGTTCAGCCTAGGAATTGTTCTAGGACTTGTTTCATTTTCAGTCTTGGCTTTCCATCCTGGAAAGAGGGTGTAGATCTAATATACGAATCAACTCTCACGGTTCTTATACCACCACACTGATGAATCAGAGGGCATGATCGCTGTTACTCTTAATCTCAGAATTTAAAAAAGGTTTAAATGCCTTATAGGCTTTTAAGCAAATACTAACAGGCATCTTGTAATACTATCCCTCAGAGTCCAGTTTAGCCAGATATGGAAGCTTTAATCCTAAATAATTTCCAAATATATATTTGTACCTCTTCCTCTCCTTATATCAACACCATAATCACTGCCTCCTAAGTGTAACTGGGACTTCCGGCACAGATCCTGGAGCTAGCCTTCCACTGGAGGTTAAAAGAATTTAGAATAAATTACTTGGACTGGATCATAAAAAAGTCATGTTCCAGGAGCTTTCCATGCCTAGGAAACATCATGAGCTTTTCAAAACCCTCAATACCTTTTTTTAGTTAAAATTTTGTTTTCAAAGAGGACTTTGATCAAAGCCAGTAACACAACCAAAATAATATTAGCACTAAGAACTCATTAATCACACTTTGCTCACCTTGGATAATTAACTCAACTTCTTTTTTGCTTATTCCAGCCTGGTTAATTCCTTCACACACATAAATACCAGAATCATCCATTTTTGTAGAAATTAAGGTCAGAGTTGAATTCTGAGAAAGAGGCTGTAGATCTCCATTATTTAGCCTCTTACTCCACAGGATTTGGGGAGCTGGAAGGCCGTGGCTAGTGCATGTCATATTCACAGAGCTACCTTCCTCCAGGATGGAGGAGGGGCTGACCAAGATGGTTGTATCCCTGGGAGCAACTGAAAAAGTAGGGACACTTGTTAGCATTACCACTTCTTCCCTAAGATCCACAGTTTTAATAATGTTGCAAAACTGTTCTATGGATTCAATGGATTATAATTCAATTCATTATAAATGTTCATAACTTTACCAAAGGAGGTTTCTGTCCCAGTTACTTTCTCAGATACATAATGACAGAGAGCAAAATGGGACACATCATGTGTATTTTCTAATGGAAATACGTTCTATAGAAACTCTCAGTGGATGATCAGTGATAGTATGTATTGATTGACATTCCTGGAGCATTAAACATGACCACGAATTGTTTGAATCTCCTATAAAAAGATGGAGTCTATTTTTCTACCCCTTGAATCTAGGCTGGCCCTGTGACTCAGTGTGGCCAGTGTAACATGGAAGAAGCAACACTGTAGGACTTCCAAAGCCAAGCCTTTCAGAGGCTGCTTGCATTATCACCCTCTTGTAACTCTCCACCCAGGTGACTAAACATAGGCCACCTTCCTTGAAGATGAGACAGCACATGGAGAAAGAAAGACCTGGACATCCCAGAGGAGGCCCCAGACACGTGAGGGAGGCCATCTAGGACCAGCCATCCCCCACTGACCTACCAACTAACTGAAAATATATGAGTGAGTTCATCTGATACCATATTGAGCAGAAGAACTGCCCATCTGACCTCTTCCCAATTGCCAACTCATAAAATCATAAGGTAATAAATGGTTATTATATTAAGTGTTGGGGGTTGTTTGTTAAGATAATCATTATTTTTTTTCACAGAAATTTCTTTTCAATTTTTTTTTTTTCACAGAAGTTCTAACCTTCAACCTCATGTTAAGTATTGCCTGGCAAACATGATAAAGAAATCCATGTTGCACTGTGGATACATCACACACCTACTTACCATTAACATAAAGTGTCTGTGTACTTTGCCTTTGTTTGGGTTCAAGTTCCATTTCATCAATATGTAACTTAGCCCGACAAACAAGGATTTTTCCATTATCTTCAGTGGTGGGGATGAAGGTCATTTCCAAACTCTTGGTCTCTAGGGATTTGTCATCCACCTCATCCAAAAAGTTTTTGTTCTTCATAATACTCTCCCCCTTAAGTAATTCAATCTCCAGCAGGTGAAAAGGATACACATTAGGAACCTTGCAGCTTACAGTGACCGGGTTTTCACTCACTAGTGGACCACTTATTTCAATTTCTGGATCTCTAGGGAATGCTGCAAATATCAAGCAAAAATGATGCCCATATGAGACATTCAACGGAAGAATGGAACTAATCTCTGTTACATGCAAAGAGTTACTCATAGTGACAGTTTTAAACTCACTTGGGATAGAATGATTAACAATATAAAAATAATGACATGAAGTATAAATATTTATGATATTAAATATAAATAATGCTGGAACAAAAAAATACTTATTACATGAAATAATCAAATAGTAAATACCCTTCTTATTTTTCTCTTCTTAGTGAGGCAATCTTGCAGACAACCAAGACTGATCTTTCCAAAGGACACATGAGCTTCCACCATCTTATTCAGTAACTATATATTTTAAATGCTTTCAGTATTTGCCATGACATATTGAATATTTACTATGTCCTAGTCCCTTGATACTTATTACCTCAGTCTTCCAAACAGCCTGATAAAATGAGTATTATTTAACTTATTTTAAAGCTAGGAAAATTTACAAAACTTACAGAGGCTCAGAGACTTTCACTAGGCACCATGCATCTAGTAAGTCACTGAGCTGAGATCAGAACCTGCATTTCTCCGAGCTCAGGGACAGGCTTGGTTTCACAGAGCCATACAGCCTCTGGGATCAAGTAAAACCCACTGGGAAGGTCTCAGTTTAGACATTTTAATTTCCAATGCCCAAGGTTAGGCAGCAGGTTTTAAATATTTCTCATATAATATCTGTAGTTAAGAAAAAACTCTAAGAGATTTATATTCTGAATAATATTTATAATGCATCTTATGTGAGCCAATAAACACGAAACTAACATAGTTACCAATAGTAATGCTAAAAAAATTGTTTTTCCTTAAGCAAAATGTTGTTAAAGTGATACAGTCTCAAGTATTTCCATAGTGCAATAAGACGTCACTGCTGGCTCTCATTTCTGCGGGTGATGTGCCGACATCAGCAGATCTTGGATTCTGGGTAATATGACACAGTGAAATTCACCCGTCTTTTGAGAGATTCAGATCCCTTTATAGACATACTCTAACTCATTCTGAACAAAATTCTGAGGGGTAGGTAACACGAGTTTGGACAGGCTCTCTGGCTGAAATGCTCTCCAATATGCTTCTCTTGAATTCTGCTGAAGAAAGCAAAGCAACCCAACCCTCTCAAATAACTTTGCAGGCACTTTGTAGGTGTTGTCCCTCACTCATTATAAACTGAGGAACTCCAGCAATGTCAAATTCATAGCGATTTGAGGTTGTAAAGGATTTTAATTAAAGTGACAAGAACAGCAAGAAAAGGTGTAGCGCACGTGTGGGGTGTCAATCAACACCAAGATCCAGTACTCACCCCGGGCTCTGCTTTTCCCCTGAGGGGTGGCCACTGACCCTCTCCGCCAGCCAAGCTAACCGTCTTCATGTTTGGTTTTCCCCTGCTCTCTATTGCTTCATTTTATCCCAGCCTTCCGGTCAGCTTTGCAAATGTGGCTTCACACCAGGAGGTCCAGGCCTCACCCCCAATTCGAACAGTCGAGCAGCAGTCACCCCCACCCAGTTATCTGAATGGGCACTGACCCTCAATCCTTATTTCCTACCAACGCTATGGGTGTGTGAATTCCCCATATACACACAAAGGGGATGGGAGGCAGTGAGCATATAGTGGGTTCAAGTGCATGATGGGAGAGTATGGACAAGACATAAACTAAGAATTGTGGATGCAGTGTATATACATAATATATACTGAAGGTGTAGGTCATTTAAGTTGCTTCAAAAACTCTGGTTTATAAATTTAGGAACCGTTTACAGTGTTAAACTTCCTTTCTAAACACACAGATCTCGTATATCACAGACTTGTATGTTTCTTCTAGTGGACTGAAAAAAAAAACCCAAACAATAAACAATTCTGAAAAACACTTACAGTAGAGGTCCACCGTGGTTGCCTTTTCCACTTTCTTACTTCCACAAGTCATGGAGCACAGGTAAGAATTTTCATCCTCAAAACTCACAGGGCTTAGGGTCAGTGTGGACTTGGCCTCCCCAGTGTCCACCTGCCCGTCCAGAGAGCCCTCTGTCTGGGTGCTCCAAGAGAAAGATGGGGACTCACAGCCCGTGACACCACATGTCAACATGACTGAGTCGCCAATATGAACAAGAATCTTGGGTGCAGGGAAGAGCTCAACGGTAAGTTGTTTCTCTGGGAGAAAAAAAAAACAAGACAAAAAGAAAATAAAATTCTTTTCTTCTTTTACTAAATTCCAATGCATGGTGTTTCTTTCTTTCAGCTGACATCTTGGCCAAAAGAAATTATTCCTTTCTACCTGACACACAGTCTACCTTGGGTTGGCTGTTGTCTAGGGAAAAAGGGAATTCCAAGTCTACACTCTCTGTTCCTCTAAAGAAACCGGAGGGATTGGGTAACTCTGAATGTGACAGATGAGAGTCCACAGAAAGCACTAAAATTGTTCTTGTAAATATCAGGCTGGAGCTGGAAGAAAGAAATCTCAACCTGTAAACAATCCAAAAATGTCACATTTTGCAGAGTTCTCTTCTGTACCGGAAGTTGTTTTTCTCAGATTTTTGTCTGTGACATTGTAGTGTCTTCCAAAGAAGGCTTTCTTCAAATTACCTCGGTAAATAATGCTATTTGATTTTGAAAGAGGGAGATCATTCAGAATAACAGCCAGAGTTTCCAAATTCTTTATATATGCTAGTGTGAGAATAGGGGGCTTTCAAAACAGATCCACTTCTTGTCTGGGAATAGTTCTCAGACCATTCCCCACAGGGGCTGCGTATGTTACCCTGTGAACCTGGAGCTCCTGCAGGAGTAAACTCTAGGTGGCTGAAAGGTCCTTCAACAGTTCAATTCTCTCTTCCTCACTTAAGGTTGCTAGTATCCTGTGATGCAAAATGCAAAACAGCCCTCCCTAAACCCCCAAGCGCATTTCCTTTTCACACGGAAATGGGATGCAGCTTATTATGGGGCGGATTTATTCCAGGATGGATGATTAGCTTCACGTACTTTGATTAATATAAATAAAATAAACCTTCCTGCCCTCCTGCGAATGTTAATCTAACACCAACTGAATTAATCTGATGGTGAGTTTGAATTTTAGTTTTTTAACCATCCCAAGTTTAAACCCCATGTTTTCACGTTCTAAAACTTTTGTGTTACCCATGTTAACAATTTATTCATTCAACACTTACTGAGCACCTGCTGTGTGACAGACACATGCACATACACACACAGTTCCTGACCTTAAGGAGCTTACAGTTTAATGGAAAGGCACATATAAACAGATATGTTAGTTTGGCTCTTAGTAAATATGTACATCTACTTATAGGCTTGTCCTTCCTCCCTAGATTGTAAGCTTCTCCAGGCAGGGCAGTTGCCATAACTTTTTCATGTCTATACTGACAGCATTAAGCACAATTCTTGGATTCTTAGACAAGGGTTCTTAATATGTGTTGAACTTAAGTGCATAAATGTCTGCGAGAAGTGTTGAGTGTATATTAAGGCAGGAATGACCAGCTTTGCCAAACACAATCTGGAATTGGGAGGCTGACATGAACTTTGTCTTGAAGGATGGCTAAGATTTTGCCAGGTGATGGAAGAGCATTCCAGGCAGAAGGAACAGCATGAACAGAGATACAGAGTCACCAGTGAAGTTGCAATGGTAGCTCTGACCAGATTGTGAAGAGTTTTAGGCAACTATTTTAAGAAAAGTGTATTTTAATTTACATGTAATTTGAAGCAGATTTTTTGTTTAAGTTCATAGTTAGCCCTTAAACTGTGCACAGGATTATTTTGGAGACAGAATGACAGTAGGGTGACCATTTAAAGACAATTAGCTATAGTTGAAAAGCCATGGAATTTTGGATTAAAATAAGCCTGTGCTAAAATCGTAGCAAGTGTCACTAATGAGCTGTTTGTCTCTAGGGAAATTATGAACTATGCTGAGCCTGAGTTTTTATTCAGGTCATAAGGTTGTGGTAAAGACTAATGAGATAACATATATAAAGTTGGAAGTCAAATGCCTGACAAATATTAGGCATACAATCAATAGGAACCATTATTAATCTCTGAGACAACATTCTCTCACCTGTGAAGTGGATATAAAATACTCTAATTATTTCTTGATGATTATAGCTATAACATATATAAAGTACTTGGAATATAGCTGGTGTTCAATGACTGTAGTTATTTAAGAGCATCTTTGAAGAGTTCAAGTGAGAGATGATAAACTAAGGCAATGGCAAGAGGGTTGAAGAAAGAATTAGATTCTAGGGATCATTTTGAGGTAGAACTGACAGGATTTGGTGACTTGGAATGGGAACATGAATTGGGCAGTAAGCAGCATATAATAATCCAAGTTTTAGGATTCTAGAGTGGAAGAGACGAGGACCAGAATGGTAAATGAAGAATCCCAATATTCGGGGCAAAAGGAAGAGAGACGGCCCAGGAATAAGGCAGGGAAGGAATGGGGAGAGGTGGAAAAGAATCAAAAAGCAGAGCCAGGAAGAAAGACTTTCAGGAAGTATGAGTAAAGTGAATATAAGATTTGCTAAAGTCAACAACAATCAGATGGGTCATCCATCAAACTTAAGGAAGCAGTTTTGGCACTGAAGCTGTTTCACTATTGCTCAGATCCTGAAGCCAGCCCCTTTATCCTTCCTTTTTCACATCCTACTCACCTTGAACAATCAATTCCACCTCTTTTCTGTTTCTCCCAACCAGATTAACTCCTTCACACACATAAATTCCAGAATCTTCCAACCTCATAGCAATGAAAGTAAGAGTTGCATTCTCAGAAAGGAACTGTGGACTCCCATTATCCAGTTTCTTGCTCCAGAGAATCTGTGGAGCTGGTAGACCTTCACTGACACATGTCATTGTCACAGAGCCACCTTCCTGCAGCCTTGTGGAGGGATTCACAGAGATAACTGTGTTCTTGGGTGAGACTGAAAAGGCAAGGCACGGTATTAGTAACTGTTAAGCTTCATCTTGATCCAACAGAGATAATGCAATTGTCTCACAGGCTGTTTTTATGTGTTTTCACAAATTTGACAAACTTATTCTGCCAAACGAGTATAAAGAATTGCAGTCATAAAAATTCATCAGTCCAGTTTCTGACTAATTTGGTGTACTTTTTTTTTTGATGTTTAGTGTTTTCAGATGGCCACAGATAATCAAGAAAGACCTTTGGAGTGATGTGCTTTGATCTCCAGGTAAGGTGGGAGTACCATCTCAGCATCCTTAACAGGTGCTCACCTGAACTGGCTTCAGTATTTCTGGCATAAGGCCGTCTACTGCCCTACAAAACAGTCTATTTGATTTTGGGACAGCTCTAATTATTAGAATGTTTCTCTCCTATTGAGCTGATATTTTCCTCTTTGTAACTAACTATTGCACATTGGACATAGTTCAGTCCTCTGCTGTTACAGAATAAGTCAAATCCCTCTTCCACATGACTGTATTTCAAATACTTAATCATAGCTCTCTTTTCCAAGTTTTGTATTCTCTAGGACCAGCATCCCGTATCTCGACTATTCTTTTCAAAATACTGATAAAAGCCTTTCCATCTCCTTCTCTTTCAGCTAAACATGCTGTCGTTGGCAATATTCTTTGTGAACGTGGTGTCCAGAGCAAGACACAGCATTTCAGTCTAGAACAGAGCGCAGTGAGTTCACATCTACATGATTCTAAGACTACAAGACTGCCTCAAATTCCCCGGCAGTGTGAGGGAATGTGGAAGAGGTCCGACCTCACCTCCACCCTCCCGCCCAACACACACGTGTGCATGTGAGCACAGCCACATGTGCACCGCACACAGAAGAACTGCTCAGCTTATAAAGTCTCTATACTTTGGTATTTCAAGGCATATTTTATTTTATAAGAGTTTACAAAATATGATTAAAAACATTTTATCATTTGAGCCTATTTTCTCCTACCACGTCCGGTGGTATTATCATTCCCCTTGGTTAGATCAGGAAATAGAGAAATTAAGTGGCCCAAGTTCACACAGTGAATGAAGCCAGAACTTAAGCTCAAGTCTTCTCAGCCCCAATCCACTGCTTTTTTCATGGAATTGTACTGTTGATAAAAATGGAATAAAAACTACAAACAAGTTTCTTCTTGACTTCAACTGTAACTTTCTTCCCATAAAGACTAGTATACATCCACAGGTACTTACTGTAGACTTGCAGTTTTTTTGTAGTCTCTCTTTCTTTGAGCTTAAGATCAATTTCATCAATGTGTAATGTAGCCCGGCAAACAAGAGCTTTTCCAGTGTCCTCACTGGTAGGAGTAAAGGTTACTTCCAAACTCTTGGTTTCCAAGGACTTTCTTTCCATAGGCTCCAGAAAACCCTGATTCTTCATGAGGTGGCCATCCTTCAGCAGATCCACCTCCAGCCTATCAAATGGGTAAACATCAGGAACGGAGCACCTGGCGGTGACTGGCTTCCCAGCCTCCAGAGGGCCGCTCAAATGGATCTCTGGGTCCTTAGGGAAAGCTGCAAAGTCAGACAAATACATATGAGCGGGCTTTTTGCTCAGACTATGTAAGGCCCCTTACCGATTTAATGCAATGCAAAACATTTAATTTTTTTGCTAATACAATCTTCATTCACTGTATAAATAGCCTTTCATGGTTTTGAGCAACTTTATGAATTGTAATCAGTCACATTTCAGAGCTCTTCAGCTCTGATCCTGCATGTACAAGGGTTTGCATGTTATTGGAGTAAAAGAAGGCAAAAGAAATTAATGTTTATTGAATACTTATTTGTGCCCATCAACATCAATGACTTTATTTTTATCCTCACAATAACTCTAAGAGATAGAGACCACATTTTACAGATGTGAAAACAGATTAGTGCATTTGCGTTATTTGCCTAAGGTCCCATAGCCAGTAAATGGTAAGTCTGGGATTTAAACTCAGGATTTCTGTTATTCTGTATTGCCACTGCAGGTTCATGTTATGTTATATCACATTCTCTTATTTTAGTCAGATATATTTCCACTTGACAGATAAGGAAATTGAGGCTCAGAATGTCATTGCAAAGAATAGTTATTGGGCAAGACATGCTGAGATATGAAAGCAACAATGTAAAATATTGGTTTCTGAAAATGGTGCCTCTGACAGGAATTCATCCACCAGAAAGATATGCCTGTGCAATCTTTAAATTCTGGGAGGCAAGTTTTCCTCCTGTGATGCCCAGCTCAGCGCACTAAGCAGTACTCCGCTGGCACCTCCTAATGCCAAAGGAATGCGCTATTTCAGTCGGCCCTTGCTCCCGCTGCTAGGCCTGCCTGTTCACAAGCTGTCATGACGGTAACACAGCGCCTGGGCTCAAGACTCTGCATAGTTAGAACACCAAGGTCTCAGCTCTAAAGACTATTACAATCGAATGTGGGGTGTACACAGGACTGTTAAACATAATGAAGGACAGACATTGTTGAAGAAAAACCTCAGGCTAGATAATTAAAGCCAGAAGGGTCTTCATTTTTTCTTTTTTAAATCTTCAAGTATTCGGTACTTGTGAGAAAAGGCAAAGGAACTGGAAATGCTCTGCTATGTGAAACAACACCGTACATTTCATTTTTCCACCAATGATTTCTGTCCTCTGAGTCTGTAAGAAATATGCCTACAATCCACACAGTTTGCTGTCAAGTAATATAAGAACTTGCTACTTTTCCCTGTATTTACATAAGGGGGCTTTTCAAGGAGCTCAAGAGGCTGCACAGATGTAAGCTATGCATGTACAACCAGCATAACTGAAAACAGATGGCTGGGCACAGTGTTTTGGACAGCATTAGCAACACATGGGGCTTGTTGAAGTCTCAAAGTAACGAGGCAAAGTTGAGCTCCACTACAGCAGAAGGGAATCAACAAAATTATAAGATAATCACGTGAGGTCTAGTTTTTTTGAAGGAGCAGTCATCAGTAACCAAAGGCAAGTGATTTATTTCAGTTAGATTTTTAATCCTCTTGCTAACTTTATTTGCGGGATTGAGAATGAATTGGGGTGCATTTTGGTAGAAGGATAAACTAGGGGTATTCATTCACATTCATGAGGCAAATCTAATTCATTACATAAAAATCCTTGAGGTTGAGTGGTTGAGCATTAAGTCTTAATGGCACCATCATCAACGAAAACCTCCTAAATTTATCCATACCACAGTCAAGTGAGTGAAATGTTCACAGATATTTTATTTATGCCTACAGGGAAAATTTTTGCACAGAAATCTATTATCAAATTATAAATCCACTTAAACTGGTTTTAAACACCAAACTGCATAAGAATAAATAAATGGGAAAGCCCTGAAGAATGGAATTCATAAATCATTTGGACACATGGCCAAGTAAGCACATAAGGATATATATCACACAGAAACTTTTGAAAATAAAATAAAAAGATGTTCATTTTATGGCTAAGAAAACCAAAGCCCAGAGAGGCTGAATCTTGTCCATCATCACCATGTTTGTGGCAGAGTTGGAAATAGGAGCCACGATTAGGTTCCTAGTGTTAGACTCAGCTGTCTCTTAATTTTCTTGGAGCAGTGTGTCCTCTAGCCAAGAATTGGACATGAATATCCTTATAAAACATTTTCTTTTACAGAATCCTTTTTTAAAAAATCTCATGTTAAAGCAAAATTTAAAGAAAATCACAGATTGTCTCAAGTACTCACAGTAGATCTCCACCTGGTTTCCTTTTTCCAGTTTCCTAGATCCACAAGCCGCTGTGCACAGGTAAGAGTGTTCATTCGCGAAACTAACGGGATCCATGATCAGCGTGGAATTGGTTCCCTCATTTCTCACCTTCCCATTCAGTGGACTGTCTATCTGGGTTCTCCAAGAGAAAGACGGGGGCTCGCAGGCTCGCAGCCCGTCGTGCTGCAAGTCAGCGAAACGGAGTCCCCTATCTGAGCAACGATTTTGGAATCAGGGAAGATCTCTATTTTAAAAGCTTGAGCTGTGAAGACAAAAAAAGGAAAACAGACTTTGTTTAGTGTTCTACTCCCACCTCTCAGTTCTGGTATAACCTCCAGAACTCAAAAATCTGGCTGATCTCCCTCCTAAAATGCTTCTAACTAACAGCAAGGCAGCCCAAAACCAATGGCATCACTGCCAAAGAAGGTGCTGGGATCACCTTTACTTAGGAGAATTCTCATTTCCATTCGTGATGCCCATTTATCAGAGTTGTTTTGTTATTTGCGAAGTTTGATCTCATTATCATGTGCAGGAAACCAAAGAGATAGACCTTACTGGAGAAAGAATTCAATTACTCACTAGACATTGGATAAAAACAAAAACATCAGTTTACAGCTCCAGTTCTGACAATATAAGATACATAGCAGAACTCAATAGCACTTTTAAAGTAAGGTTAAACTAAGTTTTCCCACTATTTAAAAATCCTAGTGCTTTCTTCACTACCATAGAAAGCCAAACTCAGGGCTAAAATGGAATGCAAGCATTTGGAACAAAATCAAGAACTTACAAGCTACGAACACCATCCAAAGTATATCTGAAGCTCCAAAGATCATGACCATCTTCCTCCACATTGTAAGTTGCTGCTGTGATGAGAAAATAGTGGTGCCAAAACCCTTCTTACCGTCCCACCTGAAAGTGCCTGGGAAGAGGCTTTTTGCCCCTAAAGCTGGGCAGGCTCAGTGAGGAGTGAAATAGAAAGTCTGCTCTTTATAAAGGGTCTTGTTGCAGAGGCGCAGAGGCGCAGAGGCGGAGGGAAATCCCTTCAAGGGGAAACCCAGAGTAGAGCCAGAAAAAAAGTTTAAACTGACACTCAGCCAAGTCCAACATTAACCCCTTCAGTTGCTCTCAGTACTGAGTGTATTCTCTCTGCTCCAGAAACAAGAAACATTTATGAGGCAATAAAGTTAAAGCTTTTTGTGATTTTCCCTCCAAAAGGGATATCTTTGCAAGAAAGATATAAGGAAGTGCTCATGCAGAATGAGGCTTTCTCAATCCAATGGGAGAAAAAGAGAGAGAAGAAAATAATAAACTGTACTCTAGTTTTTGAAGTAGCTAAATAACCTGTGTCATGGGAACTGATTTTTCTCCTTAATATACATTTGCAATTCTAAAACAGGAACTAAATTTTGTCTTTCAAGAAAAAGGAAAAGTTCTTAGCTTTTGATGAGTTAGTTTGAAAAAGGAAACAACATTAATTCTTAGTTTTATACTTTTTATTCATAAAAAATAGTTCTTTTGACAGTAAACATCAATTTTCTGAAATTATTTTCTTGAAACTAAATGAATGCTACCAAAAAAAGAAATTATTTATCTGATTTGCTTCAGAAAAGTAACCAACCCTTCAGTTCAATTGCTGGAAAGTTGGAAGTCTTTTGCAGTCTTAAATGCAAATGTATGGAATTCATATGAAGTTGGAAATCTCTTGGACTGTGAGATTTTACCACGAACACAGCTAAAACGCAAAAAACAATTTTTTTTTGTTATATGGGCAGTGATGAAAACCAATTTTATGCTCTTCCCTTGCGTCGCAGTGAAATTACTTTTTCAAAGCTGTTTTAAATGGCTGTTTTAGCCTTGCACACACATAGTTCAAGTCTTTGCAAAATGCTTGCCCATCAGAAAGAAACTGTAATGGCCACTTCCTTGAATTGTACCCACGCAGGTTTACCTCCCCCATTGGATCATCAGTTCCTTGCCTGGCCAGGACAAGTTCTCATTCATCATGGTGTCTACCTCTGCCCTCCCAATAACTAAATACATGGTTTTGTACTTAGCAGATCCTAAAATAAAGTGTAATGAAAACTATTATAAATTAAAAATTGGAAAAGAAACTTCCAAAATGCTAACAATCATATGTAAATACTGCATGAGAAAAATGTTGGATTCTACAAGGAAATCCCAAAGCTCACCAATGCATGGGGAAGTGCATCATAGACAGCCCTGTGCTAGGTGACAAAGACTGTAACTGAGGGATGGAGTCTACACTTGCCCCTCCACAGGCTGGAGAGGTTTCTGGATCTCCGTTTAGATACTGATGAGGCCCCACTAAAGAATAAGGAGAGAAAAAGAAGTGGAAGAAGCTATGCTAGGCATGTGTTGGTATGTAAGTATGACCTACTATCTAGGGACCAGAAAAGTGGTTTCAGGCAAAATTAGCTGATAAACAAGTAACCGAGAGGCCCTTTGCAATGTAGGTCTCATAAGAGAAAATGATCAGAACCATTTATGCTGACTGTATAACTTCAAAAAAATCTAAAGGGTTATGAGAGAGTGTTAATTCATTTCTCTGAGATGCAAAGGCAAGTGACCAGCAAGATCCAGAATGGGATCCCAAAGACCAAATCGTGGCGAATAACTTCCGTTCTGATTTGATATGATTCTAAGCTTGGCACATTGGAGAAATACCTCCTCTACTGGATGAGTTCCTAGTAGTTTCAGCAAAATGCTTGATTGAGGCCCTCATCATATCTGAGCTGGATACCATTTGAAGTTTGATCTGCTTCTTGCAGGCTAAACTGATAGCAGTCTCTTCTGGGGCCTTTACACGAGGGCATGCTGGCAGTAGGGCACCTGTCATGCTGCATTTATCTGTTAACATGTCTGTCTTTCCTGACTTGCAAACACAGATGGTTTCATTTTTCATCTTAGAATCTAGCCCAGAATAAGATATGCATTAAAATTTGTGCAGTGAATGTATGAAAGGAGTTGAATGTGTAAAGTTAGCAGATTGGGACTGATCTGCCTGGATACTGTTACTGTGTTTTGTCAGCAACACAGAAGACATGATAATCAAATTTATTCATAATTCAAGATTGGGAAAGAGAGTTAACCTTAGCAATGACAGAATCAAGATGAGGAAGATTTTCAAGGATGAAATTTAATGGGAATGCATTAAAGCTAACCATTTAGATGCAAAACATCAAATAGGTGAGTACAGTATTTGATGAGGAGGAAAGTTGACTTAACCATAATCCATAGGAAGACCCTCTGGTTTTAGTGATCCATACAATGAACACAAGCCAACATAGCCATGAAAAACCAAAGCAGATGCATATGTTCAGATTGCAATTACACCATTCAAACTTCTAATCAGCTGAGGCCACGGTCCCCAAGACCATATTGGGAGCAGGGGTGTCTAATTCCAGATGGGACTGCTTAGAAGAAAGACTGAAAAAATGGAGGGCATCCGAAAGAAAGTGATGAGGAATGTAGACAATTCCAAAATTCCAGACCTAGTAGTAGCTGTTGAAGGAACAGGATATTTTGTTTGGATAATAGATGCCTATGAAGTCACCTGTTAACTGAATGACTGATGTTTAGAGGAAGAATATACTTGTTATTCTGGGTTATACCAAGGAATAAAAGTAGGACTCATTGATAGGTGGTTACTAGATTATTAGCTCTAGGAGGACCAGGGATGTGTGTGTCCTTTTCACCATTAGAGCTTCAGCACTTAACATAGTGGCTAGTAGATAGTAGGGGCTCAGAAAATCAATATTGAATGGATAAATAATATCAGTTTGAAAGAGAGCTTGACTCAGAGCCCAACAGTCCTGAGTTCAAATCCAGCTGCTCTACCTAGGAATGGTAAAACCTTCCTCAAGTATAGGTAGTGTCTCTAATCAAAACTGACCATGTGAAGTCTCTTCAAAATAAATATATAAACTGTTCCTTCAACAGTTACTACATATATATCTTATAAAACATTAAGATACAATCGTAGTAAGTTCATTATAAAGAAGGACTTCCCAGTTCTTAAATCTTTTCAACAAAGGAATGGGTCACCCTGTGAATTCACCAACTCCTAGTCATTGGAAGTGGTTGAGCGAGGTTGGATGACATCTCCTAACAATGTGGCAGAGGCCAAGTTTTGCCTTATATGAGATACACAGTTAGATAGCTACTGAGGTGCCCTCCAAAGTTAAGATTTTGTTATTGTGGTCAGTGCTATCCATCCTTTCTAGTCTAACTTCATCAATCCCCTCATTGTTTATGCAAAAATTTTAAACATCTTCTAATGCTGCTCTGGTTGGACCCTGAGATGCTCTAGGAATACCTCTTTTAGCCTGAGTTTGTAGCAGTTCCAACTTTTTCACAACCTCCAATCAGGGACCACCCTGGAGCAGAGTTTCCTAACTTTTTCTTAGGTGACCTGACACATCTGAGGGAAGTGACATTCCCAGTAGTAACAGTGGCTTGTTGCTACAGTTATTATGAGGTGAGAGGAAGAGCAATTTCTTTTTTAGAGAGCATATCGGGATGGGGTGGGGAAAGTGAAGAACCATGGCAGTAGATTCTAGTGTCAATTCCTCCCTACTTTGAGAATCACTATTTTAGATGGTTTCAAAGGATCTATGTCTGTGACTCCACTTGGCTCTATGAACAGAAATCTTTTACAGGGGCATAACTAATGTGAGGTCCAAGGGTATGCAGTTCAGGGCTGTCTCAGGTACTTGAAGTAAACACTGAGGACCAAGACTGGTTCTAGTTTCTTTTCTGTCATCCTCAGCATATGGGTGACCCTAAGATGGCTGCTCCATCTCCAGACATTGCATCTGTATTCCAGGGAGGAAGATGAAGGAAAAATGAAGGGCAAAAGGACAAGGCCTGTGGAGTTTATCCCCTTGGGAATATTGAATATTTTAGCTGAATACATTGTTGCTCTAAATCAGTCAGGATTCTGTTCATAAGAAAAAGAGAAGAATGTGTGATGATCAGACAATCAGCAATGTCTGTCATGGTTCCTTAATTCAGCTCAGTTCCCAAAACGTTCATTGAGAAACTACTGTACAGACCCTGTGCTAGTACTGGAAATGTATAAATGAAGACATGGGCCCCGTTTCTGATTCAGAATGAAGAACTGCACACATTTAGTGAAGAACTTGCATGTAGTTCAACTTGTGACTCCGAAGAAGGGCTGTGTATTTATCTCTCATCTTTTACTCAATTTCATATTCCAGTTCTCCTGTTTGGGATGACCTTCTCCTACTCTCTGCTAATCTCCATCCCTGGCCTTCTTAAAAAAATACCTTGCCTTGCAATTGCTCCATTACTTATATTTTCAGCAGGGGCTTTACTTTCTCAACAGATTTTAACACTTTGGGTATAGACATCTTCCCTGTTTTTACGTATTACCTGGTCTGATGCTCCGTCTGCCCCAGGGACCTGTGAAATTATATGAAATAAACAAGGGCATGCTTTCTGAGCCACTGGGTGTTATCACATCCACAGATAATTACCGAAGCAATAATTCAGGACATTTCTTCAGTTAATAGCACTTGGCATTTGTGTTTACCTAAAGAGTTTTCCAAAATGCCTTAAGATCACTGCTTATGAGCCTCATCCTATTAGAGGTAAGGTGTCTGTTTTTACCTTCACAGTGTCATCCAGGAAACTGAGGCTCAGAGAAGTTTAGGCGAGCAAGATTGCCCATATGGTCAGCTGGGTCTTAAACCCAGCTCTTCTCGTTCCCAGCCCGGTACCTGGTGCGCTACGCCAAGCTGCCCCGGCCTCGGTGTTTGTTGGAAGGAGGCACCTTCCTGTTAATGTTGACACTTAAAAGGACCCAGGAGCCTACATCTCTACCTCCAGTCTGACACAATGAGTGTGACAGACGATCTAGGAGACTGTATCCACTTCTCCTCCAACTGATGACTGTAAGTTTCTTAATATCACTGTCTGGGCCATTTTTGAGGTTCACGTACTGGAACAACTTATACTGAGCATTCAGAATCTTGTGCAGGTGTACAAGAAAGGGAGGGATGAGCAGGCAGTATGGGAGCCCCTTCAATCTTAGGGGGTCAAGACCTAATTCAAAGAAGGAATTCTCTTTACCTCTTGTCAGAGCATAGAAAGAAATTTGATGGAGCCCCTGAGCATTAAAACACACTTTCTACCCATGTTCTTCTAGCTGCCTCCAGTCAGCCCTAAGTGGGATTTCCTTGGAAGCCAACTCATAAGACTACCATACTTTCTGGCCCAAAATGAATCAAACTCCACTCTTCATTTGCAACATGAACAACACTAAGGAACTGAAGAGATGAAGATATATATTCCCACCCAGAAATGATTGCAAAACATCTGTTTGCATTGTGAGAGGTGACTTGGAGAGGATACTCTATGAGCTTGTGGTAAATAGGGATAAATAACACATGAAAAAGAAAAATGAGGCAAATATCATGAGAGAAAAGCACTCTAAGCCACAATGTATTAGATTTATTAACAAATTACTTATTGAACTTGGGAGTGATCTCGTAATTTACAATGATCAGAGTTTTGTACAGAAAACAAATTTTAAAATGTATTTTTCTGTCATTTGACTAGAGCACAGACATATATCCCCCAAAATGTAAGAACTTTTGAAATTCCCCTTTAAAAAACAATGATTTTAAAAACTTGTGTGCTAAATTAAAGTTCCAGTTTTCATAAACAGCATATTAGATTTTCTTTTGGAGCTTAGAACCAGTACAAGAACTCTAGCTCAGCATTGCCCTGCTAAACTGTTAAAAAATACATTTTGACATTGGCAGTGTGCCATGAAATAAAAAGAAGTAGTCAGGAGTAAGGATTCCTGGGTTCTTGCCTCTATTCTGTAAATAAAAGGGTAATCTAAGGCAAGAGTCTTAACTTCTATGGTCCAAGTTTTTTCACCTGCAAAGAAGTGTCAGGATATATAGTCTCCAAAAATCCTTCCCTTCCATTGCTATGACTTCTGGGCTAATAATAAGTAGTCTAAGAACCATAGACAAATTGGCCAAAAATCTGCTGGCCCGGGCATTATTACTCTAAGCAAAACCACACAGGTCCTCTTGCAAGGCACATACACTTTTGCAGGAAGTTCCTGGAGAGCCTATTTCATATCTTTAGGTCATTGCTATCACTTTGTTGTGATTTACACTGACTTTCTGCTAAAAGTCTGTTGGCTAAAGCTCTAAGTTCTAGGATTTACTCTGTATGTTCTAATGTTTCTATGTGAGCCCCTGGACATGGACATGTCTATCTCCCTGCCAAGGCGAAGGTCAGTGACAAAAGGAATATTTATTGAGTGCCTCCTGTGTGCCAAGCACTGCTCTAGGTGCCCAGGAATACAGTGGTGCCGAGTAAACAATATCCCCACTTATGTGAAGTTTATATTCTAGTGGAGCTAAGCAAAGAGATGTGCAGAGCAGAGGGAAGGTACATTAGAAAGGGCAGGGGAGCAAAGCCAACACCAAGCGAAGTCCAAACCGTTTGAGCAAGAAGATGGTGGGTTTCTCTCAGGAGCTGTACTCCTCTTTCCCTTTCCCTCAGTCTATTTTCAAAAAGAGGTTTTAGTGGCCTAAGATATAAACTATGGTGTGAACTAAATACTTTAAGAAGTCACATACTCAAAACATTTGCTGGCTTTGCTCCAGCCGGGTTTAGCCAGGACAGTGCAGGTTCTGAATGATGTAATGTTGACTTTACCAAAGTTGGAAGTTTGCCAGATGAGGATTGGAAAAGAGGGTGACTTTGGAACATGATCGGTAGGAATAATAAGACAGAGTCAAAGATGGTTAACTTGGGATTGTAGCGGAGTAAGTGAATTGGAAAAAATGTAAGGAGGTGGTGGTCAGAAAATGAGCATCTGGATATCAAGATTTCAGTTAGGAACTGCGTGGGTGATGACAAGATGTAGGGAGTGACTAGGAGAGGGACTAGCTAAGGCTAGGCAGAGGCGATGATTATCACAGGCAAAGAGGTCAAGGAATTCAAAGGCCAAGTTCATGAAGGTATTCAAGTTACTAAGAATTAAGATAGGAGAGGTGGAGAGGAAGACATTGAACCACAAGTCAAAATCATTAATGAATGAAGCAGGGTCACCAGAAGGAATCAGGAGGTTAAAGATGGGCTTTGCACAGTAGTAGAGAGGAGAAATGTTTTGCAATTGCAATGATAAGAAAGAGGATCCCTAATCTAACCTGCAGGCCCTGTGGCATCCAAGGTCACCATCTGACAGGGCTGCAGTGGAAAGAGTGTTATCAAACTAAGCCAGGATCCCATGAGAATAGCAAGATGCAGGAGAGCATTGGTGGAGGTAGAGACTGTCAGAGATTTTGTAGATGACTGATCTAGTTCTAGAGGGCAGTGAAAATCTTAGAAGACTCAGAATTGTCTCAGAGTAAGGAATGCACAAAGAGGTATTGATAATTTACCCCGAACGGGTCCAGAAGTTCGGACTTGTCAAGAAGAGTATAAGGAAAGATGGGATTCGCCCTGATGGTCTCTTACAGAAAGATCTAGAAGCAGACCTAATTACCACCACCTTCTGGGTCTGGCTTCATAGGCAATTTGTAATGGTAAGACTAAGATGGGCAGGGGAAGGGTGGCTTTTTCAGAAGTTCATTAAACTTTGGAAGAGCAGAATGGAGGAAGGTGGTTTTACCAGGAATAATAGGAACACAGTAGGCTTTCCTTAAGTCCCTAGGGGAATCAATAATATTTGCTGACTTTGCTCTAAAGAAATACTTGGATAGACTTCTGAGGGTGTAAACAAGTTCTAACGAGACATACACCATGTCCTGGCCAGGGATTCACGTCACGATCCCATCCAATTTAAACATGATGTATTGAAAGGTGTTATAAAGATACCTTGCATTTGTCAAGTGCCTTGTAATTTTTTTATTTTACCTTATGTGAACCTCCTAACAATCCTAAGAAGTAGGCAGGGTATTTTTATCTTTGTTAGAAGGAGGAAAACACTGGGTCGGAGACGGTAGCTGACCCGCTTGAAGGCACACTGCTAGGTAACAGGAAAACTAGAACTAGGAGTTACATTTCCTGACTCTGTGTTTAGTGTTCTTTCTGTTCTAGCACACTGCCTACATTCAAAACAGTCTCAATTCAGCTCAATCCCAGACCTTTTTTGGTCTTCCTGTACCAGTGGCTGTCCAGGAAAGCCTTGTAGATAACAGGCATCACCCTTTCCTGGGATGTGGTGTTGTCAGATAAACTATTTTTACCACTTTTTCCTTCTGATCTCACAAAAACCAACTTTCCATTTCCAAATTACACTTACAATTCACACCCCTGCTAAGCAAATCTATTCGAAAAAGTACTGTAGTGAAGTAAATCAAATGAATTCAAAAATTCCCTGCTTTCCATCTCTGTATATTTTTGTTGGCTCAGAACATAAGCTGTGGAAATTCCAAGACATCCATATAAAAAATGAGAAAAGCTTGCTTGTGATTTGCCACATTATAGCTAAAATGGAACTTAAAGAGAATATCCTGTTTTTGAAGATTTTGTGCCAGGATAAATAGGATAAATACTAAGTGATTAAGACGTTTAAAGGGGATATTGTAACAAATATTGCATTGTCCTTACAGAGATTAAAAATATTTTCTAAAAATGCCCTAGGCATTCTTTTAAGAATCCCAAAGGAAAAATAAATAAATCCCAAAGGGAATAAATAAACAAATAGTTTTAAAAAATTAAAAGGATGAAGGTAAAAATGAAAGTAAACAGCTTTAACCTAAAAGATTTCCTACTCAAAGGATCAGGCAGCCTTCCGAATCAGAGGGCTCTATTATATCCTCCACCCTGGGTCTGAGGCCATCCTTGCTTCAGGTGACAATAATCTTCATAAGCCAGCAGGCAGTGGGCAACCTGACATTTTCCATGCCCCTCAGAATTCTGTAGGAGAAATTATGGAGCAATTATATTTTCTTCTCAGGGCTGTTGTTAAGTTTTTTCAAGAGATTGTTACAACACCTTTTTTCCAGATGAGCAAACTGAACAAAACTTGGAAGTCATCGTGCCGTGTGACTCAGGTTCAAGGCTGTAAACTGAGAAAGACCACAGTGCAGGTGTCTTGGACAGAAGTTCCAAGACCATAGATGAAACGTTTGTGTTGGAAAGATCTGAAAATCATCTAATCCTGTGGTTCTCAATCACAGAGTGGTGATCAGGTATGAGTGTTATCACCAATAATTTATCATTCATAACAATGTACTGCCATTTGGAAATGATTTATCTATTTATTTTATCGACGTATAGTTGATATACAATCTTGTATTGGTTTCAAGTACACAGCACAGTAGTTCGACAGCTACCCGTATCATCAAATCCTCACCCCCACTGTGAGGTTACCACCTGTCGACATAGGACGATGTTCCAGAACCACTGGCTATATTCTCCATGCTGCACTACCATCCCCGTGACCAACTTATATTATGGCTGAGAATTTTTGTGCCCCCTTAACCCCCTCCCCTATGGTAACCACCAGTTGGAAATGACTTATTTTTTGTAAATAGATTGCCAGTAATTTCCATGACAACATCATCATGCTTACTTGCGTTCTGAAGTGCTTTCTTGATTAGGTACTCCTAATCAAGAGCTGGAGTTACAGCCAGCTTGCTGTGAATTGCTCATAACCCTCAGTGTATAGAAGCTATGATAGGCTGAGTAAGATGACCAACATTCTGTTGATTATTATGGTTGTTGCAATTAGGAAAAAAATGTCTGCAGTCATGTGTGTTTTGCACATATGCAAAATATTTACGGGTTTCACCCAAGTCTGGGTTTGTGAATGTGAAAATCATCTATTCTATACTGTGGTGGAAAAGGATTTGAGTCCCTCTGATCAAGCCGCCCCATTGGATGTGAATGAAGCAGTCAGTGGATGCCAGAATCACGGTGAGCGCAGCAGAGCCGGACTGGAGCTCAGACCCTGAGATAGCTCTCCTTCCCACTGATCACTGGTGACACCAGAACATCAGCCTCTACAGTTACACATTAAAAAGAAAATAATTTTTGACTTGTTTCATTGAATGTCAGCAGACAAAAGGAATGCAGACCACTTTGAGGAAAAGGACATAAAAGTAATTCTCTAAGTATCAGACATGAAAGGATAATAAAATAGGCAATAGTAAATGTATAAAGTAGCATTTGATTTGTTGTAGAAAGGGAGAGTAGGATCTATAATATTTCAAAAAATAATATCTTGTAGCCACAATATATCCTTTCTCTATAGCCTTAATAAATATTATTCATTCCCACATTCTCCTCGGATGACAGGCCCATTTTGCAGAACGAAAACAGTAAAGGGAGTGTCTCATGGCTTTCCAGTATTATATAGTTGGAGGCAGAATAGTACAGCAAATCCAAGTCCCACCACTTTTTTTTGGAGCAGCATTAGGTAAATTACTTTGCCTCTCTAGGTCTTTGTTTCCCCATCTATAAAATGGGGATAAATGTAAAACCTGTCTAAACAGGATTGTCTCAAAAGTTAGATGAGATAATGCAAGTAGAGTTGACACAGTTCATAGTAAACAGAAAATACTCAATAAATATCAGCTACAGAGAGAAAGGGAGATCGTATCTGAACTCTGATCGTGATCTTTCTGTTGGATTCTACTGAAAACTGATGGTGTACTAGCCAAGCTGCACCAATATTTTTATCATTTTAGGACAATTATGTGAGCTAAACTGTCTACAGTTTTGAGCCATGAAGACCGGAAGAATGGGGAAACTGACTGACTGTATGTGTTTGCCCTGTTCTCCATTTTCTGTGCTCCTGGGGTGTGTGTGTGTGTGTGTGTGTGTTTCTGGGTGTTTTCATAGTGATTATTACTGGAAAACAGAATTTTCTGAAACCTAAAATAGAAGGTTTGGGTATCATCTCAAAAGCTGCCCATTATACAGTGGGGACAAAGTTGATACAGAGACAATCAGATCACTGCCACAGCCCACAGGGTTCCTCCAAGCGTGATCCCCGGACCAGCAGCATCAGCTTCACCTGGAAACCTGTTAGAAATACAAATTTTCAGACATTGCCCCAGGTCTACTGAGTCAGCAACTCTGGGAATGCGGCCCAGCAATCCATGTGATTCTAATGCTGCTCAAGGATGAAAACCACAGCTCTCCAAAGAGCCCTTCCCAAGGAAATCCCCTTTTCTCCCTAGGACATCCAGCAGACGGGACCTGAAACACATTCGTGTGACCTAAATTTCTTTTTAGCACAGGGCCTACCCTATGTATCAGTAGTTTTGCTTTGGAGATGATTAAATCGTGGAAAGGTATGTCAAGATGAAAGGAAATAGTATTTTACGTTCTTGATCCAAAAAATTAGGAAATGAGGGTAATAAGAGGCGTAATATTCTAATTTCTATCATAGTTTGCTTTTTCCTATAGTTTTAATAGCTTAATAACTTAAGAGCTGGACAAGATGGTCCAATTAAAGCCTAGAAGGGCCACCGTCTTCCCAAACACATAAGGCTATTTGCAGCAGAGAGCCCAGCGACAGCCCAGGCCTCTAGAATCAGCTCACTGTTCTCCCAGGGGACTGACAGACTGTGCTACTTTTTGTAAAATAAAAATGTCATGGCAATTGAGAGACCTTAAGAGGACTTTCTTCTAAAATTCTAATCTGGTCTGTCACTGAACCCAGTTTCCTAACGCTTGTTTCACAGGCCCTGTAAAAGGCATTTGCTCAAATGACTGGTGACACTATTAGTGTCCAGGAGCTGATCATCCAAAAAGTCATGGAGAAAATTGTCCTGAAAGTTATAGGGTTAAGTGGGGGGTAGATGGACCAAAAACTGGTTGGGGAGGGCATCAGAATCTCTCAGAAAAAGGCCTTGGGGTTGGAGACCTCCCACTCCCCAAGCACAGAAATTTGCATATCCCAGGATAATCTAAGAGGGGTCTCCTTCTCCCTCTCCCTCTCTCAAAGTTGACATTTAATCATTGCTTTTGATGAACTAAGTTTCCACTATGAATTATAAGATGCCTTCTCCCTTGTAAAAGGATTCTTTGAGCATTGAAGTTCAAAGTGCCTATAGGAGATAGAAAAGTCTGTGCAAGAATGTCTGGAATGACTGTATCAGGCTTTCCTGGGGCCTGAGAACCTCACAGTGACAGGAGAGGCATGGCAGTACAGCCGCAAGGGCTGCCCTGTGACAGTAACAGAAGAATGTGGGACTTTTGTGCAGAATAACATTAAAGACAAACAATATATACATGATGACTGAGTGATTTACAAGATAGCATTGTTCTGACGCTCAGATTATATATCATGAAGTATTTGTAAAATATTTTTAAGGAATCGATCATAAGGTGGCTTTGCTCTGTCTGTTTTTCCCAGCAAATTTAAATCTACTCCTTTTCACAAGCCTATGGTGTCGGCCATCCATACATTTCACATACAAGGAATACCAATTAAAAGCCTGCTACCCTTTCCTTTTCAGATCTTCAGGAATCAGTTATCCTCTTGGAAATTCAACTCTAAGACCTGTGCCATGTAACCAAGTAAGTCATATACATTTGTTTGTCCCTGATTTTAATGCAAAGGTGCTATTTCTCGCACATCAGAAGTTAAATGAGATCACTGGAGTTGCAACAGCCAACAGAGACTTTGCACATCACAGATCACTGACCTAGCTCTGCCAGTCACCGATTATGCTGCGTTCATGAAGGAGAGAATGGGTGGGTAGCCCACAGGAAATGTAACGCAGTGAATCTAACTCACTTTCTAGTCTCAGGATAGGACAAGTTTGTAGAGGCAGTGTGACGTGGCGCAAAGAATAGAGAAAAACCCCGAGGTCAGAAAAGAAAGGTCACCTCTGCTTGCTGAATGACTGGAGCATCTCTCTTAATATCTGATCACCCCATTTATTCACATTTAAATGGTAATGATGATAATAACAGCAAACTCACATATAAGAAGACATGGCAAAACCCCCCAAAACAGAGTGTTTTCAATATATTCTAACTGTATCGCAAGCAATTCTGCTCCTGGAGTAGAATTATAGAGTCCAAATAGATTCTCACGCACATTCTTAAGGGTCATATACGTGGGTATTGACTTCAGCGTCCTTTGGGGTGAGGTGACTAGAGGTAATCTAATCTGGGGGAATGCATAGGGAAAATTATTTATCATTATGCACATTTAGCCTAGGGAAAATATACACGTTGTGTGGTGGTTAGAAGTAAGGGACTAAATGTATACACAGTAACATGGATGAATATTAAACACGTGGTCCTGAGGGGAAGAAAAATTTTAAACACATAGGAATACAAAACATGATATTATTTATGTAGATTAAATGTACAGAAATATGCACTTTGTAAGAACACACGCAAACAAAAACACACATTTAATATATTAGAAGGCTGCCTGTGGGGAGGTGAACTGGGAATGACAAATAGTAATAAAATGGAAAAAAATGAAAGAATACAAGAGGAGTCTTGCTTGGACCAGAGATGATCATGTGCCATGAACTGAGGGAATCATTAACTCAATCCTCGGCATATGATGTCAAAAAAAGAGAAAATTTTTTACATAAATGGTATTTGTTCAGATAATTATCACCTCCTACTCCAAACCCTTCATCTCTTTCTTTCAACTCTTCATTGAAGAATTTTCCTTCCTCTGATCCTTATTCATCAACTATAGCAATTTTTCTATTAGAGAAACTGATATGAATGACTCATTTATACGGTTTATTGTTTCCCATTGTCTTATTTACTCTAATAATATTTTTTATTACTAGACAGAAAGAATTGCTTAGAATCAAAGACCCTTTCCTTCATGGGGGAATTTAAGGCCCATGCAAATGGGTGCCCTATTTTGGAGCATGGAGAGTACTCCATTGGTACCAGGCCATAGACATCAAAGCCTCAGAGATCTGAAACTGCAGAGTGAAATTTGAGGAAGATTGCATACAATTAAAGAAAGAATATCACAAGTGACTGATTATTCTTTTCTCTCTTTGAAAGCGTGTTCAAAGTCTAAGTTCTCAGGTCAAGGTGGCCCTCCTACCATTCTTCCGCAACACACACATGGATTATTCGGTGAATACGTCTAGTTTTATCTATTAACACCTTTGAGATTTTGTGAGTGGAGTGATGAGGAGAAATGAGGTGGAGTTGAAGACTTGAATAACCAGGACTCAGGATAACAAACCGAAGGTGATTAAGGTAAAATGTAGCTTGCTGCATGCATTGTCCAGAGCTGCCCAGGAAGCGCTCTCCCACCAGGTGCACTCGCTGCCTACTCATCTGGTTAAGGAAGTGAAGGAGTTACAGTGAGAGGCTCTCTTTCATGTATTAACAAAAGGGCAGGTGTTTGTAGGTGTGCTGCGGAGGAGGCTTCTGACATTTCCTATTCTGTGGATTATGTTTAACTTGTCACCTTGTCATCTTTCTTTTGTGTTTCTTACCTTCCCCTTTAACATTTTCACCTTGTTTTACAGACTCCTTTGTTCCATGAGATGTTAAGGGTCATCAGACTTTTAAAGCCATTGTCAAGACACTGTCATTTTTTTCAGGAAGATCCATCACTGCATTTGTCCCGTTGTGCCTGGTAACTCCTATGTGAAGTTTAAAGTGTTAAGACACTTTTCTTGTTCTTTGCTCAATCCTGATTACTCAGTCTCCCAGACCTTGTAAGGTAATGAAGGAACATAGTATCTGGCCTTCCCTCAAGAGGTTTAACTTCCAAAAAAGTTGACAATAGAGCATTTACAAAGAAGAGCATTGACATCTCCTGTTCTCTCTCATTTTTTTTAACTTGATTTAAGAGCATTTCTGTAATAATTATTTTTTTAACCAGCATGCTCTGTGACTTCCAAGAAAGATCCAGATACTGAGTTGTCATTTGCTCAAAAAATAAACGATTTTAAGACACCATTATTTCTAGTATATTGTGTTAAGTAGTGGATTTTAATTGTAGTCATTTATGGGAGTTTAAATTCTATTACGATGTCCAAAGAAGAATAAAATTCCATCTATGTTGCTTGCCTGGATTTCATGTGGCTTATCATTGCAGGGCATTGGGAAATTCATCTCGGAGATGCACAAGAATGTGTTGGCGGGGCCGGACGCCATCAGTCGCTCTAACGAGCCACAAGCCAGGGTTAGAAACTAAAGGCACGGGAGGGATGTTTTTTCCCTGTGGGTTTCTAAGGAAATACTGCTGCAGTTTAAGACCCAAAGAGAAGAACTGGGTAGATGAATGATATTCCAGATAATAAGAGCAGGTGTTCATGGCACGGCCTTCCCTTGCCTTTTCTAGGAGCATTTGAGACAACAAGTTTTCCTTAAATGTATTTCTCCTCTAGTGCCTGGGCCAAAAAATGTATAATTCTTTAAAAACCTAATGATTCAGAGAATAATCTTAATTGTCCCTTTCTCTTCAGAAAGATTGGACAGAAAAGAACTATGGCAGACAAATCTCCAGAAAAACTAGCCAGATAACCAATAAGCCGGTCATTTCTTTTAGCATTTTCTTTACATTACTTTAATAATTTCTTATGAGAAAATCCAAAATCTACACTTCACATGTTATTACAGCTGATGTGATAGCAAATACACAGTTTGTGAGCTTTTCCCCCACCAGCCTTAATGTCACCACACATGTGATGGGGAAGAAGATGGAGTCCAAACCCATAAAAACTGGGAAGAGGCCCGGCTGGAAGGCAGCTGTGTTGCAATTAATGAGGATAATGGGTGTGGGGATGACAGTGGGAAAGCATTAGTCAAAGACTGAAGTGAGTGGGGAAATATAGCTGAGAAATAAGCTGAGGGGGCATTTTGGAACTGTGCTCGCTTCTCTCCAAGCTCACTGCATTAGAAGGGCTATTCCTGTTTGCTGTATTGCCACTGCAGGGCAGAAAACCAGACAGGTCAAAGCAGTGCTGGCCAGAAACAGGCAATGCCATAGCCCGGCCAGAGGAGCAGATCACAACAGACACAGACGGAGCAGCAGAGCCTGAGAGTTCCTGAGAGTCCCTTTTCTCTTCCTCCCTCTCCATATGTTAAGACTGTCGTGGCTTTGCAATGTGTCAGCTTGGCTAGGATGAACCACATTTCCAAGAATTCATTTCTCTGCATCTAGTAAAGGTTTTTTCTGTGCAGTATTGGAGAGTGGAAGTGAAGCAGCACCCAGATTGTTTTTTTACACTTAAAATGTCAGAGCAAGATAACCAGGAACTTTTGAAGTTCATGCACTTTGCTGGCTTACTTCATAGATATGCAGATGATCCAAATTTCCCTGGAACCTCCTTCAACTTTTCTGAGTCAAGAGCTAGAAGTGTTTAGCTCCATGAAGGGTTCTAGCTTTTCCCTGCCTTGAGGCTGAAGACAGTAAGAACTGACATGGTTCCCGTACATCCGTGTGGATTCCAACTCATTCTCATGTTCCAGTTTGTTTTGCCTTCCATGACTTTACATCCATCTTTCTTTCTGACTGACTTCCCTACAGACCTTAAATTCCAGCATCAGAAATGAAGAAAACAGCCTTACAGAGACTGTTTAACCAGCTCCTTTAACTGTGCAGGTTTGAATCCCATAACAAATCCCTTAGTATAGGGAAATAGATGGATGTCCTTCAAGTGATTCTGCCTAGACTGATACAGAGATCTAGCATATTACAGGCAAAGGAAAAAGCTTTCAAAAAGATCAGGCCCCTAGTGAAGGCATGACAAGATTTTCTGGGAAACAGGGTCAATTGTTTGTAGGGAATGGCAAAGATGTAGTGTAAGAGGCCTGGGTCCCTACTGCGATGACTTCCCTACCCTACCCCTAGTCCTTATATCTACCACAAAGTTCATAGTTAGTCTGCAATTTAGCCTTTTCATGAAAGTTAGTTAATACTCCTGGGAGAATATGAGCTCACAGGCATGCTTATAAGACAGCTGATACTGGCATTAAAAAACAAGCTGAAAAAACTATTCCTGAAGAATAAGGCTTAATCAGCCAGAGAGATTTAAAGTAAGCATTATAATCACCTTCAAAAAAGAGAGAGGTATTTATTAGTAACATAAAGAAAGAACAAGCAGTTACATGGTATAACCAGGTGGAAATACTGTAGAAGAAATATGAAATTTGAAATAAAGAACGCAACACATGGTGTGACAGAAGAGTAGATACAGTTAAAGAACAAGTTAGTGAGCTGGAAGATAAGAGTAAAGGAATCTATGAAAGCACTAAGAAGAAATAAAGTTTTGGGAAATACAAAAAAAAATTTAATAAGAGATGTGATGGTAGAATTAGAATAGTCAACATTCATATGAGTCATAGAAAAAAGAGAAAAATAATGCCAAGTGAAGGGATATTTGAAGGAACAAAGTCAAGAATTTCCCAAAATTAGAGAAAGATAAAATATCTTGAAATAAAAGGGTTCATAAAGTACAAAATGGCATAAATAAGATAAAACCTGTAAAAAAAAGGCTTAAAAACTTAACTAAAATTTATTGCTATTAAAAATAATAATAATAAGCAAAGAAAATTTCAATTCTCAAAGAATGTTTTTTCAACCAGAACTAAAATTTTAGAAAACTGTATCAGCCAAAGGCTAGTGATAGAAGACTAAAAGGAATTATTTTTAAAAAGATGAATGTGTCAAGATGTTAATCAGTTTGCATAAAGGAAAAATATTAAGGGTAATAAATTGATAGAAAAAATAAGCATGTGTAAGTAACCCATACCATAAGAAATTAGAATATATAAATTTTAAATAGCCAGAATATAATTTAATCTACTTAGAGTCAGGAAAGGATTGTTTTTAAGGAAACGAAGGTAATTCGAAGATATGAAGTGAATTAGCAGATGTAAGTTTTAATGTAAGAGTAATCACAATACAAACCTATAGATAAACTTAGTGATCAAAAGAGGAGAGTCTCAGTTTGTATTTGCAAAACCAAGACTGAGAATAGTAGCCTACAAGAGTCACACCATTATAAGAAGAAGGTTAAGAGAGTTGGAAATCAAGGAAGAAAAGGTATCAACCAAAAGAAAACCAGGATAGAAATTTTAGTATCAAAATACATTTTAAAATAAAAGCACCATGAGAGTTAAAAAGGGATGTTCTATAATGCTGAGAAAATGAGTGGTTCAAGAAGTCACAACTGGTAGTTGGAGATATTAACACATCTCTCTCAGAAAGTGACCTATGAAGCAGAATACTTCTTGAGAATTAAATTTAATTGGCTGTGATGAAAAGAGCATGGAATTTCATATCAGGTTCAAATTGCTGTCATCTCAATTGGGTTCCAGTTTTCATCTCTATTTACTAGCTTTGCTTCTTTCAACATGTCATTTATCTTTGAATGTCAGTATCCTTTTCTCAACAACACCTAGCCAACCAACTGTATGACTTTAAATTTGCCTCTCTGATTTTCAATTTCCAATTTCTAAAGTATATATTTAAAAACACCCACTTTACCAAACTCATCAAGTTGGAGAACCCACATAAGAAAATGTACGTAAAATATTTGGCATAATGTGATGTCCTGTGAATGCTATTATTGTTGTTGTTCTTATGTTTATAGTAGCAATTTTCTCACTGGTTAGCTGTACTGTTTTAAACATTAGAACATGTCTATAATAATACCATCACATATGCATACGAATACATGTATTTTCCTATTATTTTCACCATCCAAAGAGTTAGGTATTGATATCCCCACTGTGAGGACAATGGCATTGTGATTTAGAGAAGCCACGGAACCTGACGAGAGTTACACAGAAAATTACGGAGATTGTGCTTAACCTGTATCTTCTTGACACCAATGTTACAGTACAACACTATATTCCCTAAGTAGAGCATGTGTAATACACATTCTAGCCAAGTAGTGAAAATAACACACTGAAATGAGTTAGAACAGGAAATGACCCCTGAGTCCTCTAAGAGGTATGCAGGATGTAAGGAAGTAGTTAGAGAAGGAGTCAGCTTTCATAGCTCCTCAGAGCAAGAGGGAAGCTTCAGTGTCGTAAATGCAACAAGGCGCCTCATTCCCTGAGTCCTCAGCCAATGGTAGCTGAGAATGGCACTGAAAGCCCTTCAACTGTCAACCGTTCCACACAACACTCTATTTCAGAAGAAATGTATGGGGATATTTTGGAGCATTCCAAAACACATGGAGTTTTCTCAGAAAGCACAAAATGAAATCAGGTGCTGAAACAAAGAAATGGCCTTTCTTAGCAGGGGTGGAACCATCTCAACCCCAAGGCTGTGTTCTTCTTTGGTTTATCAAGAACATCCAGGAGCCCACTACCTTTCTAAGCAGGGAGGAGCAATCCATGTGCAAAGGAGGCAAGAAGATAAGAAGAGTCTCGGTGGTGGAGTTGGCTAGAATATACCCAAAGCATCTGCCAAGTCCCTTTCTCAGTGTTAGTGCAAGGAGGACTTAATTAAAATTGTGAGGAAGCCCCTGTAAGTCCTCCACAATCCACCATTTCATATTTCAGAATCTCCTTGCTGGGAAATCACCATTCCCCCTTCCCCTTACTGGGCAGATTTCTCCTGCTTCCTCATTGCTCTGGGTACAAATTTGCTTTTAATCATTTATACCTCAGGATAAATACCAAAGCTTTGTTCTGGGAGCAACTGTTTTTTAAGTTTCATCTCTAATTGTTGACTAAGAAACTCAACTACCTCATCAAGGCGGCTGTGGGGAGAAAGAAGAGCTTTGGGTGGAAGAAGCTGAAGGTCCCTCCCAGCCTATGAAATCTCAGAGCTGAGGTCAGCCAACTTACTCCCAGGACTACAGGGCACAGGAGTGGGCAATCCCCTTTTCACTTGCCAGCGGTGAGCTCCAAATCACACCATTTACTAGCTGAGGATCTTAAGGAAGGAAATTTTGTGGCTACCTGCCAGTAGGGGGAAAGAAATCCCATTAGGGGTAAGTGGCCCATTTTACCAGCCGCAAAAAGGAAATTTCAATCATATCTCACTGAAGCCTGAAGCTATGCTGTTTTTAGGCCAAGAGTAACTAAACCAAAATTAGGAGAAAAACAAACACAAATGAGATTTTATATTAAAGCAACATATTTCAGTCTTAGACTTTTCAAAGTGTTGTCGGGCAGCTGCATCTGGGGAGATCTCTCTGTGCACTAGGTGAAACCTCAACTTGGACAAGGGAGCGTTCTTGTCTCTGATAATGAGAGAATTCTCGAACAGGTTAGACAAGTTTATGTAAGGAAGGAATTCATTAAAGCAAGAATAATAATGAATGGCAGCAGCCGTGCAGGCAGTAGAGAGCAAGAAAGAACAGAGAGAGGAAAGGGAAGTTCATGGAACTCCCGCTCGGCATAGGGCAGATCCCTTCTCAACTCCTGGAGCTGGGTCACCTGGTGTCTAATGTCTGCTTGAATCTGCATAGCATGGGAACTAAGTCCCCACCACTCCAGGATTTGGGGGAGCCACAGAGCACTGGATGGAGTGAGATCATGTTGGAGAACTTCCCAAAGGCAAAGAAAGGAGACTTTCAGGCAGGCTACTAAAGAGCACAATCATACAACTGCAGTCCTGTCTGGGTCACGCAGGCGGTGGGAACTTGCCAGCCCAGATCAGAGATCTTGGTATTCCTTCCCAACTTGTCTGAAGTAGGACAGAGAGAGTGAAGACTTGTGCTTAAGTGTAGAAAATTGAATTAAATAGCAAAGTAACAAAGATGCTTACCACTGGGAAAGGGGGTCTCTCGTTAACCTTCCAGCAGCGTGGAAGAGTCCAGAGGAAAAAAACATAGTAAGATAAGCAGCAAGAAGTCTTTACTTAAGGCAAAGTACACACTGGAAGAAAGGGAGTGTAAGCAGCCTCAGAGAGGAAGTGTGCTGAAAGGCTTAGGATTTGTGCTTTTTATGGATTTCAAGGATGGGGCAAAGGATCAGGGGGGCATAGGCTTGACATGTGGTCTCATGATGTCTGTCTCTGGTGAGGGACATGATGTCAGCATCCATCGTCAGTCCTCTAGATATTCCGTAAGATACACTTAACACAAGGAACTTATTGGTTCTGTTCCTCTCCAAGATAGTGGTTACCCTCAAGCGTGGAAACATACTATTTAGGACTGTTGCCCTGCCTTAAGATGGGGTCAGTTGTTGGCTAATCACTATAAAATATGTTAGGAATCTTACTTCCTAATTCCCTGGTTTTTAAAATGGAATCGTAGCCTTAAGGTGGAGTCCCTCCTTCTTACTATACTATTTATAGCTTGGCATATTTCATCATAGGCAGGAAAAGTTAATCATGATGCCTGTGCCATGTCCCTGCTGTACCTCAAAAGGAAGGTAAAACTTGAGATAAAAAGGACTTAGCTTTTTTACTTTTAGCCATAAAAGTAAAAGTCACCCACATTATGGAGTTCTCAAGAACAATGTACAGTTGGGGTGGGATGTAGAAAATGGACTATTAACTTTCTTTCACCAGACAGTCTATAGTAGCCTTGAATGCAGAGATGCATATTGTTCACCTTTTACACGCAGTGTTTGGCATGTAGAGGACCATGGATAGCACAAAGGTTTTCACTTGCCAGCTACAATCTACCAGTACTTACTGGGAGCTCTGTGTCGAGGATTCTAAGGCTCAGAGGAAAGGAGCGCTGTGACCCGTTGGTGCTGTCTTCCAAGAGTATGAGCTGGGGAGAGAGTGGGTACAGATACCCAGAAGTATTTCCCATTCCCTTGCTAAAAATGCTCAGTAAGTGATGCCTGAATCAATTTGCCTGTCACAGGAAAAGAGATGAAGGAAATTTTGCCAATGTAAAATTTCTTCTGTGAGATCTGAAGGACTTCTCTGCAGAGATAACGAACCGTTTGGGAGGAGCTCCAGTTTCCAGTTCTGCATGTGAGGAGTTGAAAGTTGCCACTCTATCCTAACAACAAGTTAAAAGCTAAACAGACTGAAAAATCAGCTGTCTTTGGATCCACAGAAGAGGGGAGAACACGGGGCAAACCACAGCCTCTGGAATTGGAGTTAGAGACCAGCAAATACAAGGAACCCTGACCCACCAGACAAAGCCCATCGGTGAAAACCGCCATGGGAGCCAGTGCCGGGGAGGAAAACCTGAACTGTACGTGCCATACTGCTGGGAGCTCAGTGCAGGCGCCTCGGCGACGCAGAATCTCCAGAGAGACCCGATCATGGGGGATTCCCGCCTTCCCCCGGCAGCACTGCAAGATTTATCTCCAGAAAGTTGATCAGGTTCCTGTAGTAAAAATTCCTGCTTCAGGCAGGGGGATGGGAAAAGGAACAATTTCGAAATATGCCAGAGCTCTGTGTTCTTCTATACAAGGTCTGCCCTCCGGGGAAACTAGTTAAACAGAGCCTGACTGACCCGGGAGATGGAAAATATCCAACACCGGCACCCCCTAGGCTTCCATGTGTATGAAGGGAAATGCTCAACCTCAGACCGTTGTGTCCCACCTAAGAGAGGAGGGAAATCACCTGAGAAACACTTCTGGAGTCCAGGGTCCAAAGGCACAGGCCCACTGAAAGACTGAGACCTCATCATAGGACTACAGAACTCTTCCCCTCCCCTAACATCTTACCACCACATCACTAAATAAAGGCCCATTTACAGCAGTTCCTCCTGTCCAGCTGTCAGGAAAAAATTACAAGGCATAGAACAAAAGGCAAAAAACACAATCCGAAGATACAGAGCAATCATCAGAACCAGGGTGTTGGAATTATCAGATTAAAACAACAGTGATTGAGATGCTAAGGACTTTAATGCATAAAATAGACAGCATGAAAAAACAGATGGTCCATGTAAGCAGAGAGATGGAAATCCTGAGAACCAAAAAGAAATACATCTTAGAAACAACCAAGATGGCCTTCAGCAGGTGGCTGTATAAATAAATTGTAGCAAATATTCCAGACCACAGAATATTACTCAGCACTAAAAAGAAGTGAGCTATCAAGCCATGAAAAGACGTGAAGGAAGCTTGAGAGCATATTACTAAGTGAAAGAAGCTAATCTGAATAGGCTACGTGCTGAATGATTTCATCTCTACGGCATTTAGAAAAAGGCAAAAGTGTGAAGACAATAAATAGATCATTGGTTGCCAGGGAAAGGCAGGGGGAGGGATGAATAGGCAGAGCACAGAGGATTTTTAGGGCACTGAAAATACTCTCTTTGAAATTATCATGTTGGATACGTGTCATTATATATTTGACCAAATCTGTTAAATGTACAACATTAAAAGTGAGGCCTTAGGACTTTGGATGATTATGGTATGTCAATGTATGTTCATCTGAAGTTAAAATGTATGATTCTGATGACTGATGTTGATAATGGGGAGGCTGTACCTTCGTAGGTGTAGAGGGATAAGGGAAATCTCCTGTACCTTCCTCTCAATTTCACTATAAACCTGAAACTGCTTTTAAGAATATTGTCTGAAAAAAAAAAAAGAACTATTTGGCTATACTCTCAGTATCTGACCACTTACACTAAAAAAAAAACACAAAAAGCAAAACACTCAAACATCTCTTTTCAGTAGTGGGTCACAGGACCAAACCTGTCTGTAAGTTGCTCAGCTGTTTAATAACAGGGCAGTACGGCTGGAAGGCCAGAGCCAGGGGTGGAGCCCAAAGTGAGGGAGACCACATGGATGCTACATTCATAGCTCTCTTCTTTGGTTATAAACCCTCAATAAAACCATAATTTTATAATAAACGTTTAATGGAATTAAACTCAAACATCTCAGAATTATAGTAATTGCATTATCTTTCAAACACAAGGGCTGATTGAGCTGGGCTGACACCTGGAGACTGTTAATTAAACAACAGCAATGGCAGAGGTGGGGAGGTACTTCAAGTGCCCTGGCCAAAAATATTTTTAAAACAACTATTTTGGCTAAAAACTGCAGACCAGCCACTTTCTGGTTAGAGAGAGTATTGAGTCACAGTTTGAATGGCAAAGAGATTTCCTGTACAAGAATAATCTTCCTCTGCCTTCACTCCAGTTGCAAAGTAAACTTACTGCAAGACATTTATTTTTCCTAGCGAATGGATGATTGATTGCACCCAAATGAAGAAGGGGATTTAGGAAGAGGAAAAGATAAATTTGGGCATTCCTCTGCCCAAAAGAAACATTCAAACTCTTGTGTTTAGCTCATGGGACAGGCCTTTCCCCATCCTCCACATGCCACAGGGGCCAGTAGGGAGCGATTCCTAACAATGTCTCTGTGCATAAGGCAAGGAGCACAGTGCAGCTGCCCGATGCCCTCGGTGTAGCCAGAGTACATAGCATCCTTTAAAACAATGATTTTATAGTAACTATTCTCACACTGTCATGGACCCTGATTAAAGCCTGGAAGAAAATCTAAGCTTTTCTGCACCTCAACCACTGCCTGGATTTGGAGAGGGAGAAAAGACAGAAAGAAACAGATCCAGGGGAGTGAGCAGCTTGTCAGGAAAGAGTTCATAGAAAGGATAACCCTTGAGCTGAGCGTTGCAAGATGAGTGGGATATCCTTTTGGAATTCTGAAAGAAGGGATGGCCTAAGCAAGGTTCAGAGGTGAGAAACAGCCACACACATAACGTTCGTGTTTTCCATATCACGCACGTTCTCCATCACGAGCTCCTGTTTGGGATGGTGGCCTCATAGCCTGCACTGTTTAAGTGATTTTCTCTCTGACCCTGTTTCTGGTGGCTGGGGAGCCAGGTCCATCGTTAAGATGATCTACCCCCAGGAAATGCAGCCTCAGAGTCTGAAAGCACAGATAACATGATCAGAGTTGTACTTCAGAAATATCACTCAAGCAAGAGAGGAGCATGAATGGCAGAAGGACCCAAAGTGAGGGAGGACCGGAATAGTCCACTGTCTTGCCAGTGGGTTTCAGCTCCGAGCAAGTTCAGTACAGATTCAGTGAGACCGAGGAATGACAGTCGAACTTTCTTGGGGTGATAGGATTTATTACCCGCTTGTTCTCCTGGAGGCAGGTGAAGCACAAGAATCATGTCTGCATCCTGCCGTCTGCAGGTCTGTAGTCCTTCTTCGTCTCTGCCTCCACCCAGAGCACTGGGCAGAGCTCTTTATACAGTGACTCAGCTAATAATAGCGTGTTGCCTAGGGTGTGGAAGCCGTGGTTTAGCAGCAGGCCAGTTACATCACCAGGTAATTTAGGTACAGGTGAGGATCCCGGCCATAGGAACTTCGATTTTCCCCACACCCGCACACAGCGAGAACAGTGAGTGTCCTGAGCTCAGAGCCAGATAAAGATACGTAGGGAATCTGAGTAGGCTAGTTATTTGCCTCCCCTACTGATACTTTTTCATATTTGTTCAATATTTGCTTAGAGAGGAGCCAAGTGCTAATCTCTACTTGGCAAACACACGGCTCTGCGTCCTGCGGACCCACCTGCTTCCCAAGGCAGTTTGGTGGCCATCTGATGCTGCTGAAGCAGGCCCATGAAGGTCTCAGCCCTCACTCCAAATGCTTTTTAATACCAATGCAGTGTTCTGAGAGGATTACTGGAATAAACAAGATTTCCAATGGATATAAGCACACCCTTTAGATCAGCAGCCAGGCCCTCAGCTGGCTTGACCTGCCCCTTGGCTCGTGTCTGCTTAAATGAAATCATAGCAGAATATTTAGGTCTACAGGTTTACCATTGAAAAATAGAATCCATATGATCTGGTAACTGAACAGCAGGGTATTAAAAAAAAAGTCAGCAATGGATAATGAGCAAGAAGAGTTGGAAAGTAGGAGAGGAAACTTGAAATACAGTCTTAGAATCTGTATTAGACAGGATTGACTAACAGCCCCCAAGTCTCAGTAGCTTAGCATATAGAAGTCTCACTCATGCAAAATCGAATGTAATTCTGAGTAGAGAGGTGGGACTTTGCCATCCTGTGGTTTCAAAGTTGCCAGCAGGTGTTTAGAAGATTGTGCACCTCAGTTCACAGATGATGTGCGTCACTTCCCCCCACATTGCTGGCAATGACCAGCCATAGAGCCCACCTAGACATCAAGGGAACTGGCAAATTTATCCCTAACTGGGCACCACTGTCCCTCAACTCTACACCCTGGAAGGGGACCCCAAAACAATTGTCACAGCTCTGCCGCAGATGCCAAGAAAAGACAAAGCTCAAACACATGAGTAACTGATAAACTTAATTTTTACTAAATAAGTGAATATATAGATAAAATATGGTATATACATGACATGGAATATTATTCAAGCTTCAAAAAGAAGGAAATTCTGATACAACAAATTCTGACCAACCTGAAAACATTATGCTAAATAAAATATACCACTCACAAAAGGACAAATATCGTATGGTTCCCCTTCAATGAGGCACCTAGAGTAGTAATCTCGCTGGTTGCCAGGAGCTGTGCGGAGGGAGAATGTAGAATTGTTTTTTAATATGTACACAGTTCCGGGGAAGATCAAAAAGCTCTGTAGGGGGATGGTGATGCTTGCGCAATGGTGTAAATGTACTTAATGCCACAGAATTGTATGCTTAAAAATGGCTAGAGTGGTAAATTCTAAGTTATATATATTTTACCACAATAAGAAAAATGTTTAAAATTTTTCATGAAGATGCTTAGCCCTGTGTAAAAATACCTAATATTTATCAGGCTCATCCTTCTAAGATAAGGTCACAAATAAATAGAAAACACCTAACTCAAAAAATTTTTTAAATACGGGTATTGTTTACTCTAACTGATGAATAACAACAAAATATTTTTCTCCAAGTTGACCTTCAACCCTAGTGGGGGGACTGAATCCCACAGGTTTTTCAGGTCTAGGTGAAAAGCAACTGGGTTTCTTTAAGGCTTTGCCTAGTTCCCTTCAGGCCTGGAAATATACCTCAAATTATTGGCAACGTGATCCAGCACACAAAAAAGTGGACCAGAATATCACTGGAAGAAAAGCATGATGGCAAACCCTGTATCCACAATATGACATTTCTTTTTCACATAAATATAGTATATATATACACACACACACACACACATATATTACTAAAATATTAACAGTAACCTACTCCAAGCAGTGTGATCACAAAAAATGGTTACTTTCTCTGAATATTTGTCTTCTTTTTTCAAAGTGTATTTAATAAGCATGTGTCACCTTTAAAATCTACTAATCTAAAAAGGCAGATAGTTCTCAGGCTTTGAAACTGTTTTGTTAACTTTGGGAAAAATCTTCCAGAGTGTATGCAAGAGTGGATCGTTGAGAATCACCTACCCTCCAGAGATTTCCTTTTTTTTCTTTAATTCAAGTACATTTGACACCTTCTAATGTAGGCTTATTTGTTGTTATTTAACACTTTTCAGAGGACCAGAAGACAAGTCTCTTGCCAAAGAACTTGCCACATAAACAACTTCTTCAGTGATTTTAACCTTTGTAACAAATATTTGTGTCCCAAAGAGCACATAAGTGACAGGATGTCCAAGTAAAATATGCAGCAATGGCAAGAAATGCATTTATGAAATGGTCCCCGAAGTCCTGCAAACACAGTATTTGTATTCCATTGTTCCTTTTTGCCCTCCATTCTTCTAACTCCTTTGTTTTGATTTTCTCATTGTCTTGTCTTTTTTCAGTCACCTCTGCAGCATCCTTTACGACAGCTACCAGGCAAAAGGGACCATGACCCAGTGCTCATCTTATAAGGACACAAAGCCTGGTACAAAGCAAGCAGTGAAGCACTTTTTTTGAAAGCAGATCCAAGATTGAAGCCTGCTGTGACAGTAGCAAGGTAGAGTTTAGCCAGTTCTTAACGCAGCCCTGATTTCAGGGAGGCTTCAGGGAGGCCAAATTTGTAAACCCTTAGGGAGGAGCTGAGACTGACTGACATGCTGGTCTACTTTTTTGTGTGCTGGATCAAGTTGCTGAGAATTGGAGGTATATTTCCAGGCCTGAAGGGAACTAGGCAAAGCCTTAAAGAAACCCAGTTGCCTTTCACCAAGACCTGATTCATTTTTATTATCCTTAGAGTAAGGGGGAAAAAAAGTGTAAATTCAATAGCACTTCTGTTTTACACACTTTCACTAACGTTAAGGTGCCTAGAATTTGAAAACAAAACTTCTTGCATTTCTTCTTGGGCTTAGTCACACCTTTGTCTTTAATTGCTGTTTTGAATGAGTGGTTGCTTATATCCTCCAAAGTGACTTAGGGTTCTGGAATATCAGAATCATGTTTTATGACTTCTCTGAGAGTTAAGCATTTTGCCAGGCACATACTAGTTACTTAATATGCATATGCTTGTTTGTTTTACTCAAAGAAATATATGTACTTTTCAAACAACAATGATAATAAAAATATTCTAAATGTTTAAAAGAGTTGCCTAGAAAAAACAACAACACAGTCCCCTGTACACACCCTCTGTCTTCCACCCATCCTTGACTTAGGCAACACCTTTTGAATTTTTATGGCCATTTCTGCTGGTACTTCTTCCATATTGCTTTCCAATGTGCATACTGTTTCTTGATTTATCAACGTTGCATCTCCCTGTTGACTTTTTGCCTTGGTGGAGGATTTAAAGCCCTTATACCAACAGTGTTTACACACTCAGTTCCCGTCTCCTCTCCTCCCAAAAGAATTGTAACACAATTCGGTGTTAAAGAAATAACCAATGCTCTGTGGTGATGATGATGTTAATTTTATTCACTGCAAAGTCAAAGAGTATTCAAGAATTAATTTGTCTTTATCAACACTTCTGTTTTACTTTCTTTCTTCATTGCAAAGTTTTCTATGTGACTAATTATTCCATCAAATCTGTCAAATGCTTTGTCAAGTTTTTAAGAGCTCTTTCCTTTCTCTTTACCCTAAAGCTCTCCCTTCTGGATTTCTGCATTTTTCTGCAGAGCATCATTCCAGGCCTTCCCTCCATGGCTGCTATTCTTTACCTAGCTGTGTCCCAAATCTTGTCTTCCTCTTTCTTGTTTTATCCATCCCCAATAGCTTTCTATGACGGGATACATGGAATTTACATCTTTTGAGATCCTGGATGTGTAAAAATTGATTGTCTTTCCACCCTCGATTCTGAATCTGAAAGAAACAGTGAATGGGAGAAGGAATAACATGTGCAAAGGCCCAGAGGCAAGAAAGCACGGCACATTTGTAAAACCATGAAAGAGAAGAGTCACAGGTTTGCACCAACCAGACGAACAATGAGAAACTAGATGGCAGCGTTATTTTCATAAGAGGATGACTTTAAATGAGAACAAAAGAAGTAACTTCAGCTGACTATTCATTAGGTAATTTATGTAAGCCAAGAGTCATCTAGAAGAGCACAGGAGAGTCTTATCTATATAGTGGAACAGAGTTAGAGAAAATAACATTCATGATTTTATATTCTAAACCAAAATTCTAAACAGCAGCAAAATCGTGTAAGGAAAGATGACTCAAAATGTTTGTCTGCTGCCTTCAACAATTTATCCTACTTCCATGTTAAATTATTACAGCTATTAAGTTATATGGTGGTTCCCAAACTTGACTATGTATCAGTACTATCAAGGAGAGCTTTTAAAAAAAAATCAAGTTCCAGTTCTCATCCCAGACCTGCTGAATAAGAAACCCACTTGGTCAGAGTTTGGGAATAAGGATATGGGGTGAAGGGAAAAGAAATGGAGATCACTGTGGGATCGACAATTAATGGAAGCCCACCTCTCTTCCATGCTCTTACAGCATCCAATTACCCTTCAGTTCAGGGAGCAAAGGCTACGCCTTGTCACCTCACTGCACTGCAATGTCCAGAGCACTCTGTGGCTAATGGCACCCTCCACAAACTTGTGTTGGATAAAAGAATACTCTTCACCTTAAACTATACAGGTATCCCCTGCTTTTGGAAAGTTCCAGTTATGCCACTTTGTTTTTAATAAAAGATCTACACTAATATCTCTTTTCACTGATAGCAAGAATCCAAGGAGAATTTTCACTTTAACAAAAAATAAGGAAAGTGAAAATAGCCTTCAGCATTAGTTCTGCAGTAAGCCGTTTATAGAGGCAGCGTGCACCCCCAGCAACAAGCGTGGCCCCACCAAGATCCTCCTTGGAAACCACACTCAGCATCTCAGCAATGGGCCACCAGAGCTTTGAACTGTGTCTGTGAGCTTCTGGGCTTTCCCTTGATTTATTTTGTGCACCTGTTAGCAAGAGGCAACCAAAGGTCTGAGAAAAGCTTGAGAGAGGCTATTTTGAGGGTCGGGGAATGCTAAAATTTTTTCCATATAAATTAATGGTAATTGCTTCTTCTCTTTATGCCATTTCAGCTTACAGAAGTTTTCATAGGAACGCTCTACTACCTTCAGATGGGGAGGAAACCTTTAAATGCTGATGAAGGGAACTACCCCACAAACCCTGCCAATCCAAACTCACCTGCAAGATACTTGAGGGCCTTAATGATATGTGTTATATCAGCATACCTAGGTATAATACCAGTGGTATAAATACATGAAACAGCAAATATAATAAGAAAGAAGTTATTGAAATACAGAACAAATAGAGTGTATAAATGTAGTATTGATTTTAACTGGTTGTTTTCTTTCTGATATCAAAGGCGCAAGTCAAGGCATGCTACATTTTGTTGTCATTTTTTAAAGAATATCTAAGCAAAAATGAAACTTCAAGATGGGAGATATGGCTGAGAGAGTGGGACAGTAAGGAAGTCAAAGACCTCTGGGACACTGTTCCATGCTAAGACAGTATTGAATAGGACGTCCTATTAAAAGGAAATCTTACAATGTTCTTAATACATTAACTCAATTAGCAACATACAGTCTCTGTTAGATTTTCAGATAAATATTTACATCATGGGAACTATCTGACTATTTGGAAGAGATAACAAAAAGCTGACTAATACCATCTTTAGCAAGGACACTGAAAACTTCCTCATCCAGGAAGACAATGCTTAACAGGGTAAATTTAACTAATTAAGTGCCAGTGTTTAAAAAAGTGTCAAGTAATAATAATACAAGCTTCAAAACAATTTGCCCCAAAATTTAAAATTCAAGGATTGAGACTTTTAAGTCATTGAAACCAAACAAATCTTGAAATACACATGCCCACACACATAATTTTGGTGTGTAAGTCTCATGCAAGGACAAACCGTGTGGTGAGCAATTTTCCTTCTCTTCCTTTGGGGAGAAATAGAAATTCTGTCAGAATATCCTATGGTCATATTGTTTCCTTTCAGTTTTAGATTTTTTTTCTGGTTATTAAAATAATACGCATTTATTTGTGGAATCCATACAAGTGTAAAGGAGCATAAATAAAATAATTCAATGTTTTAGAATATTTTATTGTTTTTAACCTTTTCATATTCCTTACAAAACAGAACTGTAGTCTGTAAATTTAGAAACTTGAATTTTTTCCATTTATTGTCTTTGTTAATAAATTTTGAACTATTTCTGATTATTCTATTGTAATATATTCCTTAAAAAAATAAGTATGGTGTGAAAACTTTAAGAATTCTAATATATACAGCAAATTGCTTTCTGGAAGTTTTTTACCAAATTACCCATCACCATTTAATGAGGGTGCTCATTCTATTTCACTCTAATTAGCACTGGATTTTTAAAAAATTATTCTTTGCCAGTCTGAAAAACAAATATAAATTCCTGTTTGTTTTAATTTGCATTTATTTTTGTACTTGTAAGCCTGTTTTTTTTACTGGCTAGTTACATTTTTCTTATGTGAATGGAAAATTCATGTCCTTTGCCCATTTACCTCTCAAGGTGTTACTATTTTTATAATCATTTTGTATGAATTCTTAATATGTTAAGATTATAAACCTGTCTGTCATGTTTCTTGAAAATACTTCTTGAGTCTAAGTTAAGATGCCATTGATTAGAAGATACACCATTACTCTAATAATACCTTTTAAGAAAGAAAAAAAGAAATACTGTATTTATAAGATGTAAGACATCTTGATTTCAGAGATGTTAAAATGAATGAAATGATAAGGTATTAAAATTGGAGAATGTTGAAATGTAAAGTTGGCTCAGAGTCAGTACAATATGGGTTTATTGTGGATTCTTATAAATGATCATATCACCTGATGAGGATTGATACTGGACAAAGTAACATTGCCCAGTATCTAAAAGTGTACCCCATTTGATGGTATACATGGATTTTAATAGGTCAGTGACCTATTAAATCAGTGACAGTTAACTGAATTTGGATCATAAATTAGCCCATGCTGTTTAGTTGATAAGTGCTGTAGAAACTGATGGGCAAGAACTCTGCTGTGAATGCTAATGTCATTGTTCAGTTATATTTTTTACATTTATAGGAAATTACATTACAGGAATTTACATTTTCTGAGTAAAGGTCATTCTAGTGTCAGGAAACTTCTACCTATCTATGTATAGTCATACCTATATATATATACATATATATATATATATATACGTAGCTATATCTGTCTGTCTTGAATATGTATGTATATGTGTACATGCATGTACATGAGCACATGTGTGACTGTGTGTGTGCGTAATGACCTACTAACATAGGGTGTTTAACATTTACAAAAGCTGACATCATGGGGCCACTTTTCCAAAACTCTTTCCATATCCATTACCCAACAAGAATCATGATACATCCTAGAAAATGTGGTGGTTTTGAAATATGAAGATTTACTGATGTGGAGTTATATATATGTAAAATTTGTTATAATGGCATAATCTAAATTGGACTTCTCTTATTGTACCAAAATACTGAAAGTGGTACTGTCATTATCGTTTCTTACAAGTCACATGTCTAGGGCTATTTGTAACACCTCACAATAGCAATAATTATGTAGTGAGTGTATGTTCATGTGCTAATCACTGTGGGGGATTTTTTTAAGGTAAAGTAGTTCAGGCAGAACCAATAAACTGGCTCCAACTTACTCATTCCAATATGTGGGCTGTTCTGCGTGCTGCAAGTACTGGGGCAAACAAAAGAGGTAAGGGCCCTGACCTCCCGGTACAGATCCTCCCTGACTGATGATGGGGTTACATCCCAATAAACCCATATGAATTGAAAATATCATTAAGTCAAAGGTATATTTAATATACCTACTGAACATCATAGCTTACTTTAAATGTGATCAGAACGTGTGTATTAGCCTATAACAGGGCAGTCATCTAATACAAGGTCTATTTTATAATAAAGTGTTGAATATCTCATGTAATTAATAGACTATTGTACTGAAAGTGAAAAACAGAATGGTCATGAGCTTACTGGTCGTCCACCCGTGTGATCACATGGCTGAGTGGGAGCTGTGGCTCGCTGCCTCTGCCCGGCCACATGAGGTCATTTGGTGCCGCACATCACTTGCCCAGGAATAAATTACAGATTCAAAGTACAGGTTCTACTGAAGGCATATTGTTTTCACGCCATCGTAAAGTCAGAAAATTCTAAGTCCAACCATTGTAAGCTGGGACCATCTATATTCACAACATGGTGAGTTTGCTATGAGAACAGACAGTAAACAAGTTAACAGCTAAGTAAGAAAATGTCAGAGTGTGAGAAGTGCTTGAAGAAAATAAAATGCAGTTGTGTGACAGGTGACCGGTGGAAAGGCCTGTCTAAGGAAGTATATCCTGAGAGGGCGCCCAGGACGGTCCTCTTTTGAGTCCCCACCCACCTGCATCTGCCACTTTATAATAAAGCCTTTTCTCTAAGACCCACAGATTGGGGCTTTAAGTTAGTTGAAGTCTGTTGGTCTTGCTTTAAGTTTGATGCAACTTGTCTGTAGTTTATAAGAGTTTATACTTGGGTATAAATATTCAAGATACAAGATAATGGCTACTTTTTAGTGATAAAATTCTAAATGGTTACTGACTGTCTTGTACATGAGCAATATGGCTGCTCTCCATAAAAATAACTACCTCAGCCCCCTAAACAAAAGGCTCTTTTCAGGCTGTTTTTCCAGGGTAGCCACCGACCAAGGCCTCCCCGTCTGGAGGAGGCAAGCGGTTCCTTGGGATCCCAGGGTTGCCAAAGCGAAGCTCACTCCAGGTTCTGCACCTTTGAACTCCATCTCTTTCCTGGAATGACGAGAAAATGCACTGTTTGCTCCCTCGCTGGTCTAGAGACGTTTTTCCCTTTACCGTGGATCTAGGCATGGTGCGAGGGAGCAGTAATGCGTGCAGGCTTTTGTTTTGCGCACACCTAGGAATTTACATTTTCTGAGGAAAGGTCATTCTAGTTTTAGTTGGATTTTTTAAATTTGCCTCTAATTAGGCAGCATGACCCAGTCTCAATCTCCTCACCCTATCCCAGCTCTATTCATCATGATTTTTTTTCACATCAGTTTTGATTTTTTTCAAAATATTGCATTAAGATATTATTTACCTTGATTAGTTAGTGTTTTGGCTCTCCCTTGAACTTTGCCCCTGAGATGTGCGCCCTGTTCACCTCATCCTCGTCCTGATCCTGCTCTGGACGACTGTGTGGAGCAGAGCCCACCTACCGACCACACCAGGCTGGGAGAAATCAATGTGAGCCACTGAGGTGTGGAAGCATTTGTTACAGCATAGATATATATAGCTAGGCATAGGTATAGATGATACAGATACAGATTTCAAGCAAAAGTTGCTCTGTGTTTACTAAGACATTTCTGTTAATTTAAATAAGTGCACCTGGCTCAATAAATTATTATCCATATATTATCACACATTCAGGAAAGTTTCCGAGGAGTGTATCAGTACAGTCTTCTCTTGTGATTCAACCGGGTTTCAAATGATCTCTTTAAAAGTATTGAGTAATGAGTAATGGGGTAACCTATACATCGGAGGCTTGCTCTTTTCATTCCCCAAGGCAGAATATCTACTTCTGGGAGAAGAATCCATGGTATGAACAAGAGAAATATTCTTTTTAATGACTGGGAAGTTTGAAAAACTGTACAGGAAGGAAGGTGAACCAAGGTGACTGCTTCTTTGAATTTTTCTGAAGCAATGGCCAAGATTTCTGTCAGAAATCTTGAAGGATTGAAGGTCAGAGGAGTAACATTTGTAATCAAGTTAATTAGAGTTTTTATCAACTTTGGGTTTGTTTCTTGGAGATAAGAATCTTTATTGTGTGTTTACCACTCCACAGGTAGATCCACAAACCACACACAGTCCATTCCTAGATGTGGCAACGCTTAATCCATATAAAGTGTCTTCACCAACTGAAGTCATTTTCCTAAACGATTACAGTTTATTCATTGCTCCTGAACGAACTGCACCCTGCATACCCAGTGGATGTTTCTTAAGTTTATCCTTTATCTAGTAAAAACTTCTATTTGTGTATTATCCAAAACTTTTCTTGTGGCTAACTCAGGAGACATGCCTGACGATTAGCTTCTACTATTATTTTGGAATCCGTTAAAACGCTTACATCAGTGGTTCTGCTCAGAACTGTCTCCCAGTTCTGACAGCATACACATACTATTCTTGAGAAGTAATATAGCATAGAGGCTATATGCTATGGAGTCAGATATTCTGAATCTGAGCATCAATTTGGTGGACTGCATGATCTCAGACTAGCTACCAACTTCTCTATAGCTCAGTATCATGGTTGTCTGAGGAATAAATGAGATAGGACTTGGCATAGAGTCAGTACATGATAATTATTAGTGGTTATTATTCTAATTTCCTTTAGACTGGAGGCTACTTCTTACCTCTCCTACTGTGGTATTTGGTGTAAAAAGCCAAACTGAGAAGAGCAGCCCTGATTTGTCTTAGCAGAATCATTGATATTAAACAGAAGTTTGAACTGGGATTCAACAAGCTGTTCCGTAAAGAAGTCGTGGGGCAGTCCAGTTGCTGGGAAGTCAGCAATACTGGTACTGGTCTTGGTGTGGGTGGGTCACAGGAAACTTGGGGGCTACCGTGTCCCAGAAGCTCAGGGACCAAGACTGGCTCCAGAGAGCCTAGGTTTTCACCCACAATGGGAGCTGTCAGCAGGGGAATTATAAATAAGGATGGAATCTCCTCTCTCCCTGAATTAAATTCCAAATATGCAACGGTGGCTAGAAATAAGATATCTTTGCCAAAAAGAAGTCAAGAAAAACAATGGACATTAGAATTTTCTCTTGAAGTTGATTTCCCACAGGGACTTTTTAAAAACTTTTCTTGCTTGTTACCTGTAAATGCCTCAATTCACAGAAAAGATTAGTAACAACAACAAAAAAAAGAATATTGCTATAGTCCCCATTGTCCCAATGGCTATTTACAGAAGAGAAGTTATAAGATAAAAGAATTAACTTTTTGCTTCAATTTACTGAAAATACTTGCTTCCTGAACACTGGAGCTTAAGCCAAGAGTGACCTTTGAAAGCACTCAGACACCAATTTTTCTTTTCTTTTTTTTTTTGCAGTGAGAGAAACAAGGCCTCGAAAGGAAGTAGGAGCTGGGCCCCCGACCCTTGCTCTAGTGCTTATTATGATTCTTTGCCTGGCACACACTGTCTTCCTTGAGGCTCTGTAATCAGACAACCGTCCTGCAATGACCTGCATGCTGCCCAGAGAATTCATGGAGGGACACTGATAGCATGGTAACACTTGTAAATTCCAATTTCATCTTATACTCAAAGTATTCAAAGTGGGAAGGATCAAGCAATAGTTTTGAAATCAAAACGAATATCTACTTCAAAGAGAGAAGCAATACATTTTTGGCTGCTTAGGGCTGGGACCCCAGGTATACATCTAGTCTTGTTATTTGGAGCTGTAAGCCCTCTCAAATAATATTTGTGTTTTGAAGAATACAAAGAGAAGGAGAAGAAGCAGGAGAGGGGCTGATGGCCGAGGAGATTATCTTTGAAGGCATTTATGAAGACCCTAAGTGGCATAAAGCCCAGACAAAATGCACTGTTAAACCTCTTTTACATCAATTCAATGAATATGTGTGCCACGCACTGTGTAGGAAATGGAGAATCAAAGGCTCTTCCCTAAAGGGAGGCAAACCTGTAAAAATCTATAATGCAATCTGATAAGCATAGGAACTAACTTGGATTTGAAGCATCAGGCAGGACAGTTATGAACATCGGTGACCTGAGTTTTGCAGCATAAGTACAGGTGGACGGGATAGGAAGGGTGTTCTGGCAGAGGGAACAGTAAGTTCTTAGTGTTACCACCAGAGATGGTGACTCATGACTAAATTCTGAAGGACGAGGAAGACTAGGGAGACAACATAGGAAGAGCAATCCTGGCATTTGAAGTAAAGTAAATCTTAAAAGTTTCATTCCAGATTTGATAAGCTCCAGAAGGTCCGAGGCCACGTGCCGCTCACCTTTAGAGCCCTAATTCTAGCACAGTGCCCGGCAGACACTAGGGTATGTGGGATGAATGATGGTTGAGTAAATGAATGGATGCCTGCCAGGAGCAGTATCTCCCGTTGCTGGTCCTCAGAAGTCGGCACTCTATCCCGAATGGATCCTGGGAACCTCTGTACTTTTCAAAGCTCACCTGCACCTCTGGCCTGAGACGTGCGTCAGACACCCGTGACCAAGGGTAACACCTGGCAGCCATTGTTTGTAAAGCACCGTTTTCTTAGCTTTGGGCTCTGCTGGGAAATGAAGTAAATGTTAATACAGAGATAAAAGTAAGCTGCAAGATGAATCAAGTTGTCCCTTAATAAAAACATGGACTAGGAGGGGTGGGGTGTGTGGGTTGGTGAACATATTAAATTTCTCCTTACAGAGTCTTCTTTTGATGTTGCATTTTGAATTAAGATCATTTTAGAGTATCAGGATAAGGTTAGCTGTCCCCCTAGCTTTGTAGCTGACAGTACTCAAGGGCAAAGTGGCTAACGTTCCCCAAAACCCTAGTCCATGAGGCCTTCTGTTTCTGGGTGACTAAAGTGTGGGCTAACAAGCCTGTGGTTGTGAAGGCATTGGGGCAAGTCATTTTCATTATGTTGGACTTTTAAAATATAAAAACCATACACATATCAGTGGTAATTTTTTTTTTCAAACAAGGACAGCATAATCAAGTAATACTGATAACTGTTGAACCTAGGTAATGAGTAAATGGGAGAGGAGAGGATTGGGATATTATTCTTTCTACTTGTATATGTATGAAATTTTCCATAACAAAATATATATTTTTAAAGGCTCTCCATCCCTCCCACTGGTCTGTAACTGTTTAGGTCTCCAATTCCACTCTCTGGAGTTAGACAGGATAATGATTTCTTCTATGTTCTTCCAAGAGTGTTCTGACAATATACAAGCACATATATGTATATGTGGAGCCCATTTTTTAATTTTTAAATATATTTTTTATTGAAGTATAGTTGACATACAATATTATACTGGTTTCAAGCATATAACACAGTTATGCACATTGTTAAATGCTCACCCCAACTACTGTAATTACTATGTCAACATAGAAAGATGTTACAGAACTATTGACTATATTCTCTATGCTGTACTTTCATCCCTGTGACTAATGTATATTATAATGGGGATTTTGTGCCTCTTTATCCCCTTCATCTATTGCACCTGCCCACCCCAACCTCTCCCCCAAGGTAACCACCAGTCACTTCTCAGTGTCTATAAATCTATTGCTGTTTTGATCATTTCATTTTGTTTTGTTTTTACATTCCACATATAAGTGAAATGATAAGGTATTTGTCTTTTTTGGCTTGGCTTATTTCACTTAGCTTAATACCCTCTAGGTCCATCCATGTTCTTGCAAATGGCAGGATTTCTTTCTTTTTTATGGCTGAATAATATGTGTGTATGTACCACATTAGCTATTCATATATTGATGGACACTTTGGTTGCTTCTATATCTTGGCCATTGTAAATAATGTGATAATAAACATAGGAGTGCATATATCTTTTCAAATCAGAGATTTTGTTTCCTTCAGGTAAATTCCTAGAAGTGCAGTTACTGGCTCATATGGTATTTCTATTTTTATTTTTCTGAGGAACTTCTATACTGCTTTCCATGGTGAGCGCACCAATTTGTATTCCCACCAACAGTAAAGAGGGTTCCTTTTTCTCCACATCCTCACCAATACTTTTTATTTCTTGTCTTTTGGATAGTGGCTGTTCTGACTGGTGTGCGGTGATATCTCATCGTGATTTTGATTTGCATTTCCCTGATGATTAGTGATGTGGAGCATCTTTTCATGTGCCTGTTGGCCATCTGTATGTCTTCTTTGGAAAAATGTCTATTCAGATCCTCTGCCCATTTTTTAATTGGATTATTTGTTTTTTGGGTGTTGATTCATATGAGTTCTTTATGTTTTGGATGTTAATGCATTATCAGATATATCATTTATGAATATATTCTCCCAACTGTCGGTTGCCTTTTTGTTCTGTTGATGATTTCCTTTGCTGTAAAGATGTTTTTTAGTTTGCTGTAGTACCATTTGTTTATTTTTGCTTTTGTTTCCCTTTTATTTATTTCTTTGTCTAGGGAGCCTTTTTTAAATGCCATCTTACAATGCACATAATTCTGAACCTTGATTTTTTTTCCTTCTTAACAATGTATTGAAAAGCTCTTTCCATAGTTCTATCTCATTTCTTTAAAGACTATATAGTATTCCATAAGAAGTAGATACCAACAGTCTTTACACTTTGCAGCATTAATTTTCCATATATCTTTGAAATATAATAGGTAAGAAAGTATCTTATTAATTATAACTGGGTCAGCATTTTTCCACATGTTTATTGGTAAGTCACATTTCTTTCTCTGTGATGTGCTCATTCAAGTCTTTTGCCCATTTCTCTTTTAGGGACCTTTTTTTGGTCTTTTTTCTTATTTCTTTATAATATTTCTTTAATAACAAGGCAATTTTCATTTTGTCTGATGTAAGCTACAGATATTTTGGGTCACAGTGTCAAGAGTGGCCCGTGGACCTAGATGACTCCCCTGCTGGAATACTTGTCACTCCTGAGAGGCAATACGGCCACATGACTCCAGGTTCCCATCCACCAAGATATGCTATCCAGACATAATGTTAAAAGACTTGCCACTCTTAAGACCAAAACTACCAGGTAGGAAAACCTTTTCTCAGGGAGCATGCATGCTCACACACACACACACACACACACACACACACACTCAATTTAGGAGTCTTCCTACAAGCCTTTCATAGGAGCCTTCATAGATGAATCCAGACCAGGGTACTTCAGTCAGAGGCTGCAATCTTTCTATTTCCAGAATGATGGCTGCTTTGGAAGTTCCACCCCTCTGGGATGCCCTCTCCTCTTCTTCCTGTTGTGTTCCATTTGTCAATGCAGTCATACTAACCCAACTCTCCTCCCAAACACATCCCACTTCCTGTGTCACCAGTTGGCTCTGACTCTGCATCCTTGCACGGACACACCTCATATATATCACAGGTTCAGCGCCAGGCCACCACAATGCAGCATATATGGCAATAAAGGAAGTCAAACACATTTTTTGGTTTCCCAGTATATATAAGTTATATTCACACTACACTGGAGTCTATTAAGTGTATGATAACATCATGTCTAAAAAACAATGTACATAACTTAATGATAAAAACACTTTATTGCTAAAAAATGGTAACTTACATCTGAGCTTTCAGTAAGTCATAGTAACTGATCACAGATCATCATAGCAGGTATAATAATAATGAAAAAGTTTGAAGTATTTCGAGAATTGCAAAAATATGACACAGAGACACCAAGTGAGGAAATACTGTTGGGAAAATGATACCAATAGACTTGCTCAACTCAAGGTGGCCACAAACTTCTAATTTGTAAAAAAAACACAATATCTGCAAAGCACAATCAAAAGAGATCTGCCTGTACCACCACTCCTTCTGGAGGGATGCTTCTCCTCTGTCTATTGGCTCTCTACTTACTCATTCTTTAGGTCTTACATCAGCACCCCCTTCTCCAGGAGGCCTTTCTTGATGTTCTGCCCTCAAGTTGACAGGTGCACCCCCTTCTATGTGTTCCTCAGCACTCTGACTTCCATAATTCTGTGACTACATACGGAATGAGGGTTTGCTATTTTCCATGCAACATTAACAAAAATGCGTGACCTCATTTAATCCTCACAACAGTGGTATGAGATAGTCTCTACTGTTTAAAAAATTCAGCTGAGTGAATTTAAGGATCTAATTAACTTTATTCAGTGATTCATGAATCAGCGGCATCCTGTCTAGCAAATAGAAGGGAGCTTCCAGGAGCTGTACAAAAGGGAAGGATTTTGTAGGTAGAAGGAAGGTGGGACAAGGAAGTTAAAAGAGTGGATTATTTCAGGCAAGACTGCCTTCCCTTACAGGGGGCAGGGGGTTTACCAGACAGATTGCCTCAGTAGTGCCGATCAGGAAACTCCAGACTGACTCGCCTAAAATTCCACTCCTGGCAGAGGATGCAATTAGGTTAGGTATTGAGTCTTGGTGGGACTTAGCAAAAGTGACTCCATTTGTTTCTTTTTAACACTATCTTAGATGAAGAAATTTAGGCTTAGAGTGGTTCTGTAAACTCCACCAGATTAGGGGCTGTGTCGTACACCCAATACGTATCCCAGTGCCTGATACTTAGTAGGTTTCCAAACAAATATATATTGAATAAATTAATTCTAAATCCCTAAAATGACTGCTTGCCAAATTCTGCATTATACTATTCACAGCTTTTGTCCCAACATCGTATTAATATTCACAAATTCCCCAAACGCTTACAAATAATGCTGAAGACTGAAAAGTTTACCCATTAATCTCCGTAAATAGCTGGTACAAGACTCCTTTTTCAGGAAACAACAAACAAGAAGTGCACCTAAATTGCTGTTAGTCAGGCCCCAACCCCCTATTTCTCCTGGATTTCCATCCACCCATCAAGCCTCAATGGCTGGGATTCCTCCCCTGAAAGCATTGGTTTGCTGAGGTCCTGCAATATGCTCAGGCTGTTTTTCAGCATTTTGGCTTTAGGCTGTGATTTTCCATGACCACCACTAAGATTCAATTGACCTTTTGTCATGGTTTCAAAACAGCAGACAAGATATTAGGTTTCGAAGTTGAATCAGCACCAAGCGCCCCCCCAGCAACTGGGTTGCACTGTGGACTATTCAGGCTCAGCTGTCAATAAAGTTTTATCCATCAAAAAATGCCCCTCGACAAAATGATACTCTTTTGGGAATAAAACGTCCCCACTGACTTTACCTCTTGAATTTCCTTGGTATTCTAATGTCTATAGCACCCTGGTGGGACCTTGCTTATCAATGGCTTCCACAAAGCTCTCTCTCTGTTGTTCCACTCTGCATTGGCTCCTAAGATGGATTCAAAGTTCCTAAATAGCATAAGAGCATGGAAGTGGTTTGTTTGAACCATTAGGCAAACTCAACCAAATCAAAGAAAAGGACTTTTTCAAGTCAATTGATTCAAAGTTGGTTCCTTTTTCCATGACATCTTAACCTAAGACTTTCATTGATTACTCCTGAAGATTAGGTATCAGAATTACACAAGCAATAATTGGAGGAGAATTGATTTGAAGAAAACTGAAGTAAAACTATTCTGTAAGAAGGGCTTACTCTCCTTTTTCTTTAATCTCCCTTGGCAACATATTTGTAACATAGCAAAAAAGAATGAAATTAACTTTGTTATGAGAATTTCATAAAGAGGGCTATTTACCTGGTTCAGATTCCCATAATTCACCATACTTAAATGGGATTCTTTAAACTCAAGACAGTAAGAAATGACAAAAATACTTGTTGATAATAGATGAACCCACATTCTGTATTGTGTATCATATGCACAATGAACAATAGCTTATATTCTTACTATTGATGTCCAATATGTATAGAAAAGCTATTTTATTTAAAATTTCCTATGATGCTTACTTTTCTAGGCATATATTAAGCTTAGACAATTATATTTGCAGGGAACTTTTGGCTATAGCCATCATTTTATCATCAGTGTATCACCAGTGAAAAGCTGGTGTCTACAGTATAAGCTTAAATTTTGTATCTCCAAATAAACAACTGAAATGCTCTTTTTCTTTTTTTAAAAAATTAAGGTATTGTTTACATACACTGAAGTGTTTAAATCTCAAATACACAGCTCAATTATTTTCTGCGTGTGTGTACACCCATGGAAATACCACACAGACAAGACATAAAACATTTCCAGACTCCCAGAAGGCTTCCTGGTGCCCCTTCTCAGTTAATATGCTCCAAAGACAACCACTCTTCTTCGATCACTGTAAGTTAGTTTTACCTGTCCTTGAACTTTATAGAAATGGAATCATAATTGTATTCTTTTGTGCTCAGCTTTCACTCACTATGACTGTGAGATTCATGCACGCTGTTGCACAGAATGTAAGTTTGCTCTTTTTCATTGTTTATTTATTTTTTGACATTTTACTGTTGATGGACATTTGGGTTATTATGAATAAAGCTACTAAGAATATCCTCATATATCTTTGAGGTAAACATTTTTTCTCTTGGGCGTAGACCTACAAGTGGATTGCTGGAGTACAGAAAAAGCTGAGTTTGGAATCTTTATCTTTAGCTAATTGAAAAAATGATTTTTTACTGGTATCTATTGTGTTACCTGATATTCTTAGAGAGTATTTATAGCTGCACTTGGCCAGATGGAACAGATGTGCTTCTGGGTAAAATCTCAAGGATCAAGTAGGTAAAGTGACAAGGCACTTGAACTACATCACTAATATATTGTATATGGGCCAATGAGAATTATTTATGTGATTTATTTGAGCCTTTCAGGAAATGCCAGAGTCCCAAATATTCTGGTCATTGAAGATTCTTGGAAAGACGAGAGTGCTCTCATCAGACTCAACTGTAAGAACATTGACATGACACAAAATTATGGACTCCAAGTAATATAATGCGATTCAAGGGCAAGCAAACAATGCTCTCCTCTGGCTTTATCTTTTCCACTGGCCACTGTGGGACTTGGAACTTCCACTTGGAAGTTGCCAGTGAGAGTAAAAAGATTTTCACCTATTATATCATCCACAACACCCACCTTCAAATAAAATGTCTCCTCTTAGGGTTTTTCCTAGGTTTGAGCTTAAAGTTTTTATATGGGAATAAATCTGGTGCCAAAGTTCAAGTTAATTATTAAATGATGCTTATCCTCTGGGAAAGCTGAAATCTGATCAAGTTCCTCCACATTGGAGAATTGTTTCTTCTTTCCTCTGAATGCTTCTCTACCTTCCACAACTCTGCCCCCAACTCTCACATACAAATGATTTGTGTTCACTTTTTCCGTCAGTGATTCCTTCTGCAAATTACATTATTGTCCATAAAACCTCTTTGAGAAGTCAGAGCTCTACCTACCTTCTCATATCATTGATGTTAGATTAATTGTACAAAAGTTATCTTAGGGCTTTGTCTAGATTTAAAAAAATAATAAAAGCATCCTGGGCCTAGTTCCAGGCTTTTTGATTAACTGGGTAGGTCTGGAAATTAAGTCTGCTTTTGCGATTCCTCACTTGAATTACGGTATTTGTTACTGGCCTCCTGTATCTGGGGGTGTTGCTGAGAGTTTCTGCTAATACAGGATGTAGCAGCTTGGATTCTCATGAAAGTGTTCATCCTGAGGTCATTTCACCTCCATGTATAATTATGTAGATTTCTTAATAAAGGAGGGAGTCAATGTTAAACCTTTTTTTTTTTAATTTCTACCACGTCCTTATTATAGAGAGCAGCATGGCCCTCAAATCTTTTCTTCCTGATGACTTTAACTTCTGTTGGTCCAATTTAACTTTGTTTCCAAAAAACCTGGATCAGAGCAGACTATTTTATACACCATATAGGCAACCACTCCTCAAGACTGTCAAATTTGTTCCTATGTTGGAATCTACACGCACAATTCGGAGACTTATGATGACTATCATTTTATTCCAGTCAGTAGCATGTGGCTACATGAGAAACACCAATAAATTGAGAATAGTCAGTTCGTTGATTACAAAGCCAGATCTGCTCCACCTTCATGCGATGGGTCCAGGAGTTGCTTCCTGCTAAGTGGTCTTTTGCATACCTTGTCATTAGAAAAAATAAGGGAAGGAACTAATGTTCCTTAAGCGCCCCCTGCCAAACACTCTGAAAACATTTTCTATGAGTTAATCGAAAATTCACTACAGATTGCAGGAGGGGAGTGAAAGAATATCATAACAACAAAAACGGGGAATTCCTTAACCTACGGGTGTTACGGATCTCACAGACTCTTGTCCAGTCTGAGGTCAGTTTCTTTTGGGGTGACGGGAAGGGCTTGAGCAGCTGAGTTTAAAAACTTTCTTGTCTTGAATAATCGTTGGTTCCATTCAGGAGTGTTCTTTCTTGACCGCTGCTTTCCGCTCTCCGAGTCTTGTCCTGTTTCAGTCTCATTAAGTATTTAAAGGGCTTGTTAATAATCTGCTTACCTGCCTCTGTATTGCTGTTCAGCTGCTCCCTTGGGGGGGACGTGTCTCACGTTGGATCTTATCCTGCTCGGGCTGCCTGCTCTCGCTTTTCCAGAAATTCCTGGCAGTACCAATGCTTGCTGATTCTCTCCACTCATCCCAGCCACCAGTCAGTTCTGGACTTGCTCCACGTCATAGGGTTTCCCACTCTTGAGTAACCCCACTCCAGATCCGATACACGGGACATGATCGACCGGGGCACGTGTGATTGTCCCGACAGCAACACCCCTATACAGTTACACTGAATGGATCTCATTGACCAAAAGTTATAAATGAGATAATTCTGGAAATTATTCTTTCCACTGGCCTATAGATCTAGGCATAAACAATAAAATCAGGGCATTCAAGTGGCTGATTCTGAAAACCAACAAAGAGTTGCAGGAGAATCCAAATCTGTTTATTTTTTTCAGGAAGAGAATCTAACGATTTGATAATATCTCTGAAGTAAGGAGCTATGTGTCAGAATCATTTTCTGATGTTAAGTAAGTTTTGCAAGATACAAAACAATGGGCAACCTCTGATTTTCTAACTATACAATGGATTAACATATTGCTACTTACCAGATATTTAGTTTAAATGTATTTCCTGATCTAATTAATCAGAGGGTTAATATTTTTTAAATCATCTTTTGTGAAAGGCTTGGCAGTTCCTCTGTGAGAGGAGATGGTTACAAAGAGATTAAATGTAGCTCATCTCCCAAATGGCTGTCATCCATCCTTTCCCTCCTATATGCACACCACGCCTCCATCTAAAGACCGACTGTCTCCTCTATAAGGTGGAATCCGGGCTGCTTCAACCACCAATAGAATGTGGTGGAAATGACATTGTGTCAGTTTCAGGCCTAGCTTTTGTACAGGCTGGATGTTTCTATGTGCTACTTCTTGGAGCCTTGAGCCACCACGTCATATTAAGTCCAGGTTACTTTGCTAGGAAGACCACTCGGAGGAGCACAGAAAAGCCATCTTGGACGCTCAGCCCGGAAGATCCTTCAACAGCTCCAGCTTCAGCCGCGTGAGGACTGCGGCTGCACACAGACCCCGAGGGAAGTCTACCCAGACAGGCTCATTCAACTCACAAAGCTAGAAAAGGTAACAAAATCAGTAGTTAAGCTACTAGGCATTGGTGTCGTTACTCGCACAGCAGTAGGTAACTGGGACAAACGAGTCCCAAGGTTCAGGATAAAGCAAGAATCCAAACCAAGTACTTTACATTACACAATTTTATCTCTGGATTTCCCTTTCCACATTCAACTTAGCTGTCCTTCTCCAGTTGTTTTATCCATAGTTTTAGTAGTGAATGTGAGTTTTTACTGTTAAGTATAACTCTTATATATGTAGGAATATATATATATATCTTAAATTTAAAAAAAATTTACTATGTGAATACACACAATCCACTAAAGCTGTTGGCACATCACAAAGACAGGCTTGTAGAATTGATGGTGGGGAATCCCAGTGGAGATCACCAAATTTTACGTATCAGTGATTTACTGGGCAACAGGGATACACCATCTGATATATGCTCCTATTTGTTTTTTCTATAAGAGGACACTAATGAAAGCCATTCCATGACCCACTAAAAATATCCAACATGATAATTTGCTCTCTGGCTTCCCAGAGAAAATATCCTGTCTGGTAATTTGCTATGTGGCTTCCAGGAGAAATTAATCCTCTGCCATAGAGACTATTCCATCTCCCGGAAAGTAAAAATATCAAACTTCCTAGATCCCCAGCTTGGCTTCTGAACAGCAAATCAGTCTCCCACTTAAACTTTTGACTCTATATCCTGATTTCAGTAACTGAACCTTTGATTTGCTCTTTGTGTCCAAAAATAGAGAGGAAATGTATGTAAGAAAAAGAATGGTCAGAAATATATTTGATATTTATGACATACTAGGCATTCTTCTATGTGCTTATAGGTCATCTTCTAGTCCAATGAAATAGGTACTTTTATTCTTCCCTGTTCTCCACATCTCAGTAAATGCCACTAGTGTCTGTGCTGTTGCTTGATCGCCGATCCAATGACATGCTGGAGGCCTCTAGTGACATCCTGGAGGCCTCTCTTTCCTTCATACTGAAACAACTCCAAGATCGAGTCCTGTCGTGTCTATCTCTAAAACCACTGAACTGTACAGTCTGTATGGGTACAATTAAACAAAATGTTACAGTCTGTGAATTATATCTCAATAAAGCTGTTATTTGAAAAATTTAGACTATGTCTAAATCTTTCTACCTCTCTTCAACACCACAGCTGTCACCCTGTCTCAAATCTCCATCTTCTCTTGCCTAGATTAATGCAGCAGCTTCCTAAACTGTTACCTGGCTTCAGGTCTTGCTCTCTTAGGGTCTATTTTCACATGTTAGTCAAAGCAATCCTCTAAAAACATAATCCCTAACAAGTTACTTTCTTGCTCAAAACCCATCCAGTGATTTCCTAGCACAGTGAGAATAAAAGCCTTCAAGGTCCCACATGATCTGGTCTGTCTTTCCAACCTTGTAACTCCCTTTTCTCCCACCACACTGACCTTTAACTCTTCCTAAAGTGTGCCAAGTTCACCTCCTGCCTCAAGAATGTCTTAGCATTAGCTGTTCTCTCTGCCTTGGACATGCTTCCTCCAGATCTTTCAGACCCCTGGTTAGCGTTTTCTCATCAGAAACCTTCCAAGGCCATTCTATATGAAATAGGAGTTCCACCCAGCCCTCTTCGTTTTGTCGTTCTCTCTTCAACTTGCTCTATTTTTCCTTGACAGCACTCATCACTACTTGGCATCATACAACATTGTTATTTTGTCATAGCAATGTAATCTCCATGACTGAAGAGGTGCTGTCTGTCTCCAGCACTTAAAATTTTACCTGGCACCTAGCAGGTGCTTAGTAAGTACTGTGGAATGCTCAGTAAGTGTGAACGATGAAATAAGAAGTGAAGGGATAAATATTTTAAACATTCCTCTTTGCTAAAGTCACCAGTTCTTCCTGCTTGAGGACACTCTTCCTTGTGTCACAGGCAGCGATCTAGCATAACCTAATTGTGCTCTGGGGGTGTCTTATTTTCCCTCCAGAGGTTTGTGGGTTGCAAATATCCCAGCCATTTTGAAGAGGTATCAGCAATCTCAAACTGGCAGGAAGAAAAAGTCTCTGATATGCTCTCATAAAAGACTTCAAGTGCCCTCCTCCTGCTGAAAGGACATTCAGGCGAATTTACGGGTTCCAGGCCACAAAACTATTTTCCTAAAATTGTAAGTCCCAAGGCCCAAAAATATAGTCTCCAATAACTATTTATTGCATGTGGATATATGGCAGGCCCTGTGCTGGACACTGACTATATAAAAATAAATACAACATAGTCATTTGGAAGGTCCCTTCAGCTTCCCTTGACTGGTTTTATGTCCATGGTTTAAAAGAAACAGTCCTGATTTTTCAACAACACATAACTTTTTTTTTTAATTTCAAAGAATGAAAATATTTCTTATTCTCTACCCTGGTCGCAGCTGCCCTGAGATCCCTCCTGTCCGGGGACAGCTCCTCTCTCAGTGTACATTCTTCCCCCACTGCCCCCCACCACACACTCTGTTTGCCTTTCACTTACTGTGTCTGGTTCCCACCCACTCCCAACGGTCCCTCCATCATTCTATCTCTGCAAGGTTCAGTACCGAACATCTCCATTCTGTACTGAAGTTGTTTCCTTCCCATCCCAATGAATTCCTCTTCAAATCTCAGTGTCAGTTCCTACATTTGCATCCTCTGGTGCTTTCCAAAATATATAACCCTGCTGGCTTCTCCCTCGTCCTCAGACTCACATCTGACTCAGAGATGCTGCAGTGTTCTGTTCTCCTCCCTGCTCCTCCCTGTCAGCACTCCTGCCTCCCTCCCCGGCGTATCTTCATCCTCCCACACCCCCATGTGGAGTCTCCACAACGGTCTGCCTTTCAGCCACAATTCTTCTTTGATATTCTCATCTGCATCCACGGTTTCAACTGCCACATTTTAGGGGGACTCACAGGTCTGCATCTTCAATCACAACCACAATCCTAAACCCTATTCCCATAGATACTTATGCTTACTAAACATTTCTACCTGAAATTCCTCAACTTCAGCATAACTAAAGTAAAACATTATTTTCCCATTCTACAAATCAGTTCTCTTTCTTATTTTTCTAATTCCATTAAGGATACCACCACTGTCCAATCATCTTCAGCTTTTCAATCCCCCTACCCCTCTCCTTCCCTCTCTCTACACGGCTCCCCAGACTGACCAGTCCTGAAGCCAGGGGGATCGCCCTCGTGGCTCGCCTGCGTGGTTCTGCCACGTTCTTCATACTTGTCACCTCCCTGATTCTCCCCTCAGTACTCCCTGCCCGGACTCTTCAAGCGGCCTCATGAACGTCTTCAGCTCCCTCCAATCCATTCTTCAATTAGCTTCCAAAACCCCAAGTGGCTTATTGCCTGCTGAATAGACTCAATTCCTTAGTCTGGAATTTAGGACACCATTATTTCTCTATGTGACAACTGACATCCCACCAGAAGAGGACTGTTCACTTTTTCCCCGACTACACCTTTTGCCTGAGTACCTTCATGTCTTTCTTAATACTCTTCTATGTACCCAGACTGCTTTTTCCCCATGTTCTTCTTGCAAAATCTTGCTTTTTCATGCCCGGTCTAAAGCATACATCCTCTATTAAGCCTTGTATGACTAACCCCAGCCAAAGGAGGAAACGTCTCCTTCCTCTTACCTCTAGTTATTTGTGTATATCTTACTTCCTCAACTATATTCTAAACTCCTTAAAAATGGGATGACTTCTCTGATAGGTTATATTATTATTTCCAGATATTCACTGCCTTCCTTGTCAGAGAATCATACTTGTATGTCCCTCGTAGGAGGTTCAGCTTCATGATTAGCTTTAGGTGATGAAATTTGAGCACTTTAATTATGCCACTTTGGGCCCATCGCATGTTTCTATTATCTCTCTTGTCCCCCTGTCACATGTAGGTTCATCCCAATGAACTGCTCTTCCTGTGTAGATCCCAGAAAAAAAAAAGATGGGAAGTAGATCTGCACGTAACTCACACTGGGCATTAACATAGATGAGAAATAAACTATTGGGTTGTAAATTACCGAAATGTGGGGGCTTGCTTGTTAAGGCAGCATAACTTCGCGTAAACTGAATCATCTTCTTTCCAACTCAACAAATATTCAGTCATTCTTTCCACAATAGTGAGAACTTACTCTAGGTCAAGCTACATACTACAGAACGTACAAAAGTTTGTAAAGCATTATGTCTGTCTTCAATTTTCTTAGTTCCGAATAGTAAGACATGTTTTCAAGTTGCTACAAAGCAATGCAAAATGTCATAAATCTGTTTGGAGACTTCAGAACAAATTGCTACCAGGTTTTGAGAAAGGGAAAAATAACACTACTCTGGAGGAATCAGAAAAATTTGCATGAAATATTATTTGCATCTTGAAGCACAAGCAGCGCACAGTAAATTTTGAAGATGGGTTGAACAGAGACATAAATAGACAACTAGTTATAGCCATTAAAGGCTGACATTTCTGTGTTAATGAAACCACACCAGACCCAGTGAAATGTCCCAAGGTTAAAAGATGATGGCTCCTAAGAACTTGTGAGTGGGTGAATTTGCTTTAACTAAATCTTTTGATGAAAGAAATCTTACTCATCGACTCTGGCATCTTTTAAGCTCCAATTATTTCTGGTTAGTCATGTGGCTTTTCATATGATCTGCTGCTTTTGGCAGGCTGCTTAGGCAAGTTTATCTCACAGTCAGCAACTGAAGGCTTCCTATTTTCAGTTTTATCCTTGATAGGAACCATCAAACAGAACCTTCGCGGGGGTACTTCCGAGTTCTGTAGGGCTGGGAGGATGGGGGATCGATGAGGCATGTACAAACCTGCAAAGTGGGCAAGGACAGCCACCTTATATAGCCCAGAACAGAATTTTCAGAAGAAATCTTTCCTTTCCTAACTCTGACACATGTTTCTGTGATGATTCAAATGATAAATGCCCTTTTCCCGGCTTCATAAATTACAAATTCAGGAATTGCTTAAACAGCTTAATCATGCAGCCGTGCCGCAGATAGGGAAATTTTAAAGACAGAAGAACAGGAGGGCCACAAATGAACTTTTGCCCGAACTGTCCCCTAATCTAGACTGAACCATTGAGCAAAAACCCTATCTCTAAGGTCTCTTCAGCTCTGAAATTCCGTAAGTTTATGAAACTATGCATATTCAAAAAGATTTGCCTCTGGGAAGTGGTTAGCCTATTCTCACTGGACATTTGTCCAAATGGCAGTGGGACCGGGGATCCTTATCCACACCGCCATGGTTTTCTTGACTAAGCAGGGTAAGCAAGTTTGGTGACATACAAGCTCCAGCAGTCACCACAGGGTGACAATAGAAACCTCAGATGCCTACACCTGAAACCAAGTGCCCCACATTGGAATATCTTTGGATAATGCCAACACCATGTCAGATGTAGGAAAGCAGTCTTTCACCTTCTCAAGCAGAGACCATTCTCTAAAGATAAATAAACTGAGAAAGTGAGGGGTGCTGAATCTGGCAGGGTTTCTGAGAGAAGAATAACTTCACACCCTCCACACTTGAAACCTGACCTCAGCCACATGGTCATCCCCTGACTCTGGACAAGTTGCTCATTCTCTCTTGCCTCAGTCTTCAGATCTCAGTCTTCACCATACATTGCCAGAATGCGGTTCTTTTGTGGATATGAAAGTTCCCAGGGCCCAGACCTCACATGAATTTCATGTGTGTTAATTCACTTCCTCTCAGAACTCCCCCTCAGCCCATTTCAGTTCCTTGCATGAATATTATATGATTAACTTTCTTTTTCTTTGTCTTTTAGTTTATCATTGCTCTCACCTATGCTTAATATGTCTCACAGTGAGCTGAGAAACTACACACACACAGAATGTACACAATCCAAGATGAAAAAAAAGTGCTAAATCACCCAACATAGAATCAGCATCTACTTTCAGGCTTATCAACAGAATTTGAGATCTCTTATCATCCCACAAAAATTCCTTTGGCCCATAACAATTTTAGCTTTAAAATTCTCTAAATATTAATGCAGAGCTATCTCCTGGTTCATCCCTGATAATTACCCAAGTCTGGAAGCTCCCATTCTAGAAGCTGGCAGTCTTGTCTCACCCCTATTCCTACCCTGACTACCCAGCTCACTCAAATTCTTCTACCCACCCAGTTCTCACCTTGGTCTTCACCAACAAACTGTTCTTTCCACTGCCCATTCTCAGAATTCCCGGAGTGACCGACATCCCTCTCACAATGGAAAGGGGTTTCAAACCCTTCCTTTTTCCACTCTCTATATTTCAGTTTTTTAGGCATAATATTGGCTGTGTGCTTTGCAACTAATGACCCTTCAGTTTACAGAGGAGGAAATCAAAGGACAGGAAGATGAGTGATTTACTTAAAGCTAAGAAGTTACCAGCAAAGGTCAGTGTTAAAACAGAGCTCCCTGCCTTTTCTTCATCTCATCCTTTCTGTTGACAGCAGGGCCTCTGGTGCAGGGAACATTTATTGAATAACTGTTACATGAATCAATGCTCGCTTCCTGGACTGTAAACTGAGGATGACACTAACTTTTTTCGGAAATACATACACCCTATTATTGTCTTCAGGATTAAGTGTTGGAATATAACTTAGGAGCTCAGATGTCTGTGTTTAGTTCACCGGCTTCAGTTTGATGAACTTGATGATTCCTGGTAACACACAATGAGACAACTTGCACATATTTCATAAGCTACGACAGGAAACAAAAAAGAGAAAGTTTGCTAGAGCCTCACTCTATTAGGAGGCAGAGGGAGGAAAATGATCACACCACAGATCACTGTCATAGTGTGATAATTTACTATATGCTTCCATAAACTTTTGCTTATTTCAACCTTACATCAATCTTATGCCTTGTATGTGCATGACTTTCATGGCACATTTTTAACTCTTAAATGATTTAATTCACTTAATATCTCTTTATTCATAGGAACCCTTGGCATAGGGAATATCATTATTCTTACCACACAATTCAGGAGACTGAGACTTAGAGATCACATAGCTAGTAAGTTAACAGAGTGAAATTTGATCTGAAGTCTCACTGAATTTGGAATTTAACAACTATACTATATAGATTCCATTACTACTGATAGTGGCAGATGGACCTCACAATGGAAGATAGTCTCAATTTCCCTTTGAATACCTGGTGGACCAAGCTACTGACTGAGAGAGCAAAAAGCCTAACTCATCCGCACACATAATCTGCAATATGTAAAGGTTTTTTACTTCAACCTACAGTGAGATACCACCTCATACCCATTTGGATGGCTACTGATAAAAAAAAAAACAGAAAATAAGTGTTGCTGAGGACGTGGAGTAATTGGAGCCCTGTGCACTGTTGGTGGGAATGTGAGTGGTACAGACACTGTGAAAAACACTGGTGATTCCCCCAAAATTAAAAATGGGATTACCGTATGATCCAGCAATTCCTCTTCTGGGTATAAATACCCCAAAGTATGGAAAGCAACATTTCAAAGGGGTATTTGTGCACCCATGTTCACAGCAGCATTAGTTGCTATAGCTGAAATGTGGAAGCGACCCGAGTGTCCATTGACAGATGAATGATATACACGTATGATGGAATATTACTCGGCCTGAAAAAGGAGGGAAATTCTGACTATGCTACAAATGCATGCAAAAAATATGCTACAACATGGATGAACCATGAGGACGTTATAGTAAATGAAATAAACCAATCACAGAAAGTAAGTCAGTTATTAAGTCTGATTCCACTTATATGAGATACTTAAGAATAATCAAAATCACAGACAGGTTCCCAGGGACTAGAGGTGAGGAAGCAAAGTTATTCTTTTTTTTTTTTTTTTGCTATTATTAATGTACAATTACATGCGCAACATTATGGTTACTAGACTCCCCCCATTATCAAGTCCCCACCACACACCCCATTACATTCACTGTCCATCAGCGTAGTAAGATGCTATAGAATCACTACTTGTCTTCTCTGTGTTATACTGCCTTCCCCGTATCCCCCCCCCACATTATGTGTGCTCATCGTAACGCCCCCTTTTCCCCCTTATCCCTCCCTTTCCACCCATCTTCCCCAGTCCCTTTCCCTTTAGTAACTATTAGTCCATTCTTGGGTTCTGTGAGTCTGCCACTGTTTTGTTGCTTCAGTTATTTCTTTGTTCTTATACTCCACATATGAGTGAAATCATTTGATGCTTGTCTTTCCCCACCTGGCTTATTTCACTGAGCATAATACCCTCTAGCTCCATCCATGTTGTTGCAAATGGTAGGATTTATTTTCTTCTTATGGCTGAATAATATTCCATTGTGTATATGTACCACCTCTTCTTTATCCATTCATCTACTGATGGACACTTAGGTTGCTTCCATTTCTTGGCTATTGTAAAAAGTGCTGCGATAAACATAGGGCTGCATGTTTTTTGAGGAACCTCCACACTGCTTTCCACAATGGTTGTACTAATTTGCATTCCCACCAGCAGTGTAGGAGGGTTCCCCTTTCTCCACATCTTTCCCAACATTTGTTGTTGTTCGTCTTTTGGATGTTGGCCATCCTCACTGGTGTGAGGTGATACCTCATTGTGGTTTTAATTTGCATTTTTCTGATGATTAGTGATGTGGAGCATCTTTTCATGTGCCTGTTGGCCATCTGAATTTCTTCTTTGGAGAAGTGTCTATTCAGCTCCTCTGCCCATTTTTAAATTGGATTATTTGCTTTCTGTTTGTTGAGGTGCGTCAGCTCTTTATATAATTTGGATATCAACCCCTTATAGGATATGTCATCCAGATTGGCAAGGAAGAAGCTAAACTGTCCCTGTTTGCATATGACATGATACTGTACATAAAAAACCATAAAGAATCCACTCCAAAACTACTAGATATAATATCTGAATTCAGCAAAGTTGCAGGATACAAAATTAATACAGAAATCTGTTGCATTTCTATACACTAACGGTGAACTAGCAGAAAGAGAAACAGGAAAACAATTCCATTCATAATTGCATCCAAAAGAATAAAATACCTAGGAATAAACCTAACCAAGGAAGTGAAAGACTTATACTCTAAACTACAAGACACTCATGAGAGAAATTAAAGAAGAAATCAGTAAATGGAAACACATCCCATGCTCATGAATAGGAAGAATTAATACTGTCAAAATGGCCATCCTGCCTAAAGCAATCTACACATTCAATGCATTCATTTTAGGAGACAGCAACACACCACTCACTCCAAAGGACAGATCAACCAGGAAGAAAATAAGTAAAGACCCAGAGGCACTGAACAACACACTAGAACAGATGGACCTAACAGACATCTACAGAACTCTACACCCAAAAGCAGCAGAATACACATTCTTCTCAAGTGCACATGGAACATTTTCCAGAATAGACCACATACTAGGCCACAAAAAGAACCTTAGTAAATTCAAAAATATAGAAATTCTACCAACCAACTTCTCAGATCACAAAGGTATAAAACTAGAAAAAAAATTTAAGAACGAAAACAAAAAGGCTCACAAATACATGGAGACAACAACATTCTCCTAATTAATCAATGGGTTAATGACCAAATCAAAACAGAAATCAAAGAATATATGGAGACTAATGACAACAACAACACAAAGCCACAACTTCGGTGGGACGCAGCAAAGGCAGTTCTAAGAGGAAAGTATATTGCAATCCAGGCCTATTTAAAGAACGGAGAACAATCTCAAATGAATAATCTAAAGACATAATTACTGTAATTGGGAAAAGAAGAACAAATGAGGCCCAAAGTCACTAGAAGGAGGGGCATAATAAAGATCAGAGAAGAAATAAATAAAATTGAGAAGAATAAAACAATAGAAAAAAAAATCAATGAAACCAAGAGCTGGTACTTTGAAAAAATAAATAAAACAGGTAAACCCCTAGCCATACTCATTAAGAGAAAAAGAGAATCTACACACATAAACAGAATCAGAAATGAGAAAGGAAAAATAACGACGGACCCCACAGAAATACAAAGAATTATAAGAGAATATTATGAGAATCTATATGTTAACATGCTGGAAAACATAGAAGAAATGGACAACTTCTTAGAAAAATACAACCTTCCAACACTGACCAAACAAGAAACAGAAAAACTAAACAGACCAATCACCAGCAACGAAATTGAATCGGTAATCAAAAAACTACCCAAGAACAAAACCCCCGGACCTGATGGATTCACCTCTGAATTCTACCAGACATATAGAGAAGAAATAACACCCATTCTCCTTAAAGTTTTCCAAAAAATAGAAGAGGAGGGAATACTTCCAAACTCATTCTATGAAGCCAGCATCACTCTAATACCAAAACAGGGCAAAGACCTCACCAAAAAAGAAAATTACAGACCAATATCCCTGATGAACATAGATGCAAAAATACTCAACAAAATATTAGCAAACTGAATTCAAAAATACGTCAAGAGTATCATACACCATGATCAAGTGGGATTCATCCCAGGGATGCAAGGATGGTACAACATTCAAAAATCCATCAACATCATCCACCACATCAACAAAAAGAAGAACAAAAACCACATGATCATCTCCATAGGTGCTGAAAAAGCATTTGACAAAATTCAGCATCCATTCATGATTAAAACTCTCAACAAAATGGGTATAGAGGGCAAGTACCTCAACATCATAAAGGCCATATATGACAAACCCACAGCTAACATCATACTTAACAGTGAGAAGCTGAAAGCTTTTCATCTAAGATCGGGAACAAGACAGGGATGCCCACTCTCTCCACTGTTATTCAACATAGTACTGGAGGTCCTAGCCAAGGCAATCAGACAAAACAAAGACATACAAGGCATCCAGATTGGTAAAGAAGAAGTCAAATTGTCACTATTTGCAGATGACATGATGTTGTACATAACAAACCCTAAAGACTCCACTCCAAAACTAGTAGAACTAATATCTGAATTCAGCAAAGTTGCAGGATACAAAATTAACACACAGAAATCTGTTGCCTTCCTATACACTAACAATGAGCTAACAGAAAGAGAAATCAGGAAAACAATTCCATTCACAATTGCATCAAAAAGAATAAATACCTAGGAATAAGCCTAACAAAGGAAGTGAAAGACCTGTATCCTGAAAACTACAAGATGCTCCTAAGAGAAATTAAAGAGGACACTAACAAATCGAAATTCATCCCAGGCTCTTAGCTAGGAAGAATAAATATTGTGAAAATGGCTATACTACCTAAAACAATCTACAGATTCAAAGCAATCCCTATCAAAATACCATCAGCTTTCTTCAATGAACTGGAACAAATAATTCTAAAATTCATATGGAACCACAAAAGACCCCGAATAGCCAAAGCAATCCTGAGAAGGAGGAATAAAACGGGGAATTACGATCCCTGACTTCAAGCTCTACTACAAAGCCACAGTAATCAAGACAATTTGGTATTGGCACAAAAACAGACCCACAGACCAGTGGAACAGAATAGAAAATCCAAACATTAACCCAAACATATACAATAATTAATATTGATAAAGGAGCCTTGGATATCGAAACAAAAACGTTATCAGGAACCCCAGTGTACCAAAATGTGCTATATCATCTTAAATAAGACAAAGCTATTAAAAATTAAAATGACGCATACTATGTCTTTACATGGAAACTATTCCTAAAACATGCAAGACCTAAAATTACTTACTAAAAAGTATGGACATGTGAACAACTTCAGTGTGTGATACACTAAGAAGTAATAACTCGTATTAAGATGCTCTGATGGGGGTTCCCCCATCCCTCGGGCTCTCAACTTTCCATATTAGTGCTATAAATATATATACATATTATTTATAGTCTTGTAATAAGACTATAAATAAATTTAACTGATTCTGCTTGGCAAGTCAACTGGACAACAGTTATAGAGACAAGTGGAAAGTGGTGTCACTGCCCTAAGCTATCCTAAATGAAGACAAACTCACCCAAAAGTGCCATGGTAACAGATGGCTACAAGGCCAGTTCTAGATTTTTTTTTCTACATTAACTATCAAATCTTGAATTTACATTTTTTAAAAAGCAAGTATAAACATGCTAAAAGAAAGGAAGATAGGCTTCTTGTGGTGACCATTTCATAATGTATATAAATATCAAATTACTATGTTGTATACCTGAAATTAATACAATATTATACATCAATATTCTTCAATTAAAAAAATTGTTTTAAGATAGGAGGAAATCTGGTTTGGCAGCTATTCACATGGCAAAAATATTGAAAGACTTTATGAACCACAACTTCAATACAAGCCAACAAAATCATGTAGCTAAGAGACAGTTCACATGGAAAAAAACATCACGCTGAGAAAGACACGGGGTGCTCAGACATCTGGTCCAACAGTATTCTGGGCGTCTCCGTGAGGGTGTTTCTGGATGAGATTAGCATTTGAATCAGTAGACTGAGTAAACCAGATTTCCCTCCCTAATGTGAGCGGGCTCCATCCAATCACCTGGAAGCTGAATAGAACAAAAAGGCTGATCCTCCTAGAAGGAAAAGGAAATTCTTCCTGCCTGGTTGCCTTTGAACTGACTTTTTTTCCTGCCTTTGGACTCATACTGAAACATTGGCTTTTCCTGGTTCTCCAGCTTGCCAACTGCACACTGTATCCTATTGATCCTGTTTCTCTGGAGAATTCTGATTAATGCAAGGCCCTTGTCACTTTTCTTCTGAATTTTTGAAGTGCTCTCTTAATTGCTCTCCAGTTTCATACCCTTACCATGTGTCTTACACACACACATGCCACAGTTATATTTCTCCGATGCAAAACTTTTTAGGCCTTTCCTTGCTTAAAATTCCTCCTTGTCTCTTCATTTCAGGATAAAACATAATTACTAACATATCAAATAAAGCACCTCAATGATTCAGGCCAGCCTTGTTGACCCTGGGCTTTTCCTTCCTTCTGGCAAAACTGAAAAAGTTCCAGTTTCCTGAAGCCAGCTTCCTCCAACTGCTGTATCTTAATGTCGTCTACTGGCTCTGCTTGGCACTTCTCCAACTCACCCATTGTCTGCTTGTCCAACACCTATGCTTCCTTAATTCTTGGTTCATGTTGTATTTTTCCTAAAGACTCCCCTTAATTCCTTCTCCCATCTGTCTGACTTCCTCTTGCATAGATTGGGTTTGTAATAATTGACTTTTCTTACCTATATTTCAGATGAAATGATTAAAGTCCTTGAGGAGAGGAATCAAATCATTTTATTCAGCGCCAAGCACGCAGTGGGCATTTACTAGTTTTGCTTAATAAGTGAATAAATGAATCTCATCCATGTCAATTAAAATTCATATTTAAAATACACTTTCATGTTTAATATAGAAATGTCATTTTAGAAATTCATCTAATTTAGTTCTCTCTCTCTTTTTTATATTCTTGGTTTACCTTACCAGATCCACGCTTCTCTGTGCTCAAGAGGTTGATATTTGTGAATTTCATTAATGAGATGTCCTGCTCTTTGGTCTAAGATTGGTTTCAACTGATAGTAGATACAGGCAACTGATTGCAAGGTGGAAATCAGGGGAGGTTGGGGTTTTATTCCCATGGCCACTTCCTGACCATGGTAACTGATGTACCCTTCTCACAAATCATTCTGTGGCTCTTTCCCTGGGTTCCAACACAGGCTTTCTCCTCTTTCCCTTCAGACCTGGGTGTTAATAACTCTCTGCTATTAGCCTGAGGGCACATTACCTTTTATGGCCGGTTTCATTTAAACCTGCCCCTCAGGTCCTTAAACTTTCCTCAGTTGCTCCGTTGGGTGACAACACCAGCTTCCTACAAGAAATAAGACTGGTGCCATACAGAGCTTTTTTCTCCTGTAATCTGCTTTAAGAATCCAACAGGATGGCACAGTAACTCCACTAATTAGGTCATATGTTGGGTTTATCAAATACATTAACTATACCAGTAAGTATAGAGTGGATTAAGACATACCATGATGGGAAATCTAGTGTTATTTTTTACAGGTGACAAAAAGTATCTTACAGCTTTAAAATGCTTTTCTGTTTAAATGGTAGTTTCAATAGCATCTCATTTGATTATCTCATTTATAAATACATTGTTGGCAAACAGTAGAACTACTACAAATATATAGTTTTAAAAAGCTCATTTCCATTTTATTTAAATTTAAAAAACATTTTAATAAAACTTGTATTCTTGTTACAAATAATCATTTAAATTAATGATACTCAGGAATGCAATATTACCCCAACTCAGGAGTCAATAAAAATACAATTATGGCCCACGTCTTTGTGCCTCAGGGAACCGGAATGCAGGTTAACTCAAGAATGCTAGAACATCTTGCAAGCTCCATTGGGTATGCTCCACTCATGCTCTTTTGCCCACAATAAATGTAATACTCAGAAAAATAGTGTTCTCTTGAGTGCTGTATACAATGTGTACAAGCCCAGAGAGTCCAAAACTCATTGCCTTATGCATTCTGCAAACACCGCGTTATGGTGCCTGCCACCTGGGAGCAGCTCTAGAGTTCTTCATTGTCTTCCCCAGAAGGAAATCACTAAATACTACCCTTTTCCATTCAGAGTTGTTATCCTTCTCCGTGTCTGACTCCCAGGAAATCACTGAAGGACGCAGGTTAGACTGTCCTATGATGTAGTTGGTAGGGCGGCACCACTTCCTTCTGCCATTTTACCGTTTTGATCAGAAGTATAAATATGATGTGTATGGACTTTAAAAAGGATGGAGGAGATAGATGTGCTTTCATGATCAAACACTTTTGAAAAAGGAGAAACTTTGTTTCTGGGAAGTTCATGCCATCAAATCAGTACAGCCTTCAAGGATCTCAGATTCCAGAGGTCTAATTATCACATGCATTTAAGGTAAAATAACTGATTAGGTTGCCCCTGAGAGACATTATTCCTGAAAGCTACATCTAGAGGGTTTAAAATTCCAGATGTTTCTTGCAGAAACAACTGAGTTTTCTGAGAGCTTCTTCAGCCTCGTATTATGTATGTAGAGTGCACTTGAAGAATACCCCTGAATACATTCTTT